>CM055128.1:85756217-86323717 GCA_029206835.1 Rana muscosa | reverse complement strand
ATGCCTATGGAAAATTGTGATCATGACAAACAGACTGTATCACAAATGAGGATATCTTAAAAAGTAGTGGTATGCAGAAGCTAGAACATATTGTCACAGATCAAAAGCTACGGCTGGCTGGACATATCCTTCACTACCTGACCACCACAAATCCAAATGTAGCACCCTTCTAGGTAGGTGCTAGGATTGGTGTGGAATAGTTTTTGGTTTCTCTGCTTAACAGAGGGACAGCTAGGTAAACTGAATGGCTTTCTGCTTAAAGAGCTGTGATCGGCTAGTGTAACCTGCTCAGCGTGCTCAGCTGCTGTTTGGTCTGCCTCTGGGCTCCCCATAGGATGGTTCTGGATGTATAAGTGGACTCTATGCAGAACACAGAGGGAATATTAATGCTGCTCCAGACAATTCCAGGTGGGTTGGGCCTGAAGGATGCTGGGAGAGGGTATTTATTCACAGAGCATGCTGCATTCTAGGTCTTTTCCAGGAGTAAATTGCACCAGCTGGGGGAAAGGCTGCTTCCTCCACTGGACCCTTCTTCCATGTGGCCTCAGGTGGGCGATCTAAGGGGCTGAATTGAGAGAGAGTATGCTTCCATGCGGCCTCAGGTGGGAGGCCTGAGGCCCTGAAGTTGGTGAAGGAGACCCTGGTTCTGCAGAGAGCTGGCTAAAGAGTGTCTATTCGAGAACTGGTCTGGTATAGAATGTGTCGCTTGGAAGATGGAAGAAGGCTACCAGCTGTCCCTGGGCGTGTTGTGAGTACAGACAGCCTAATTGCCCGTTCACACTACCGCGACTTGTGACGCCCCAAGTCGCGCGACATGAGAAATTACATTAAAGTGAATGAGAGCCGTCTTAATGCACACTACTTCTAGGCGACTTGTACCCATTGATTTCAATGGAAGTCGCCTCCAAGTCGGATCCCCTGTCTTAACTGAAGCAACTTTAGAGGAAGTATTCTCAGGCAAACCCCTCCCTCCCACAGAGCTGATTTTGGCCACTGGCAAAGTCGCCTGTCCTGGAGGCGACTTGAAGTCGCGTTGTAAGTCGCTCCAAGTCGCGCTGAAGTCGCCTCGCAAAGTCGCGTCCAGATTCGTGTTGCCCCTGTGTGAACCGGCACTAAAGGATCTATAGACTTGTGCTTTTTAACCCCTTTTGGTGTGATATATAGTCAGCTGAGGGTCTGAACACTGGCTAGTAATCTGAAGAGCTTGTCCAACTGTTTCTAGTGCATAGGACTTTTCTTAGTTCTGCTACTTTTGGACGGCCAAGCAGTCTGCCGTAACTGGCTTGTACCTTGAGGAGCTTTGCCCTGCTACTACTGAGGGACTCTGCTCACTCCTGAAACTACTTTGTGCTACTTTCAAGGAAAAGTCTACTATCTGCTACCAGCAAGGACTTCACCAGAGCTTAACCGAGAGATCAGTTAGATGTCCTCAATTGTGAATACAGTGGAACCTTGGTTTACGAGTAACACAGTTAACAAGCATTTTAAAAAACGAGCAACTTTTAAAAAAAAAATCTAACTCGGTTTGCGAGTGTTGTTTTGCGAAACAAGCCGAATTCAAGCTAATGGGGTGTGCAGTACTGCATTTGGCTAGAGGTGCGGAGGTGCCGGTCACACTTGGAACGGTTCGGAGCCGTTCGGAAATACTCGGAATCACTTGAAAATACTCAGGAATACTCCATTCCTGGGTGTTTTCAAGGGTTTCCAAGGTCAGCCAAGCATTTCCGAGGCTCTCAGGCGCCCCCCACCTCTGGTCACATGCGGCATTGCATGCTATTGAAGTCAATGCGGAACAAATTATTTTAGTTTCCATTGACTTCTATGGGGAAACGCGCTTTGATATGCAAGTGTTTTGGATTACGAGCATTCTCCTGGAACGGATTATGCTCGTAATCCAAGGTTCCACTGTAGTTCTATTTATTGGAGTATCCCACTAAACCCCCTTCCCTATCCAAGTTCCCCAAAAGTAAAACAACAAAAACAAAACCCCTAGACTGGTCATTGAAGACAACGAGCGGAAGTGTGTGTATACCTGGCTGTGCAAATCTACCTTGTGCCTGGCTTCGGGGCAAAAGTGGGAAGACCTGGGCAAAATACCAACGGCTCCTACGTTGTTGCTACAAAACATTGCAATGTGCTAAGCGCTACCAACTAGCAGAAAGTGGAAACAAGTAAGACTGCTGACAACTTGGCTGTCCACAGACCTGTAAGTCATTGAGGTCCCATGGGATGTGGCTGGATCGACTGCACCTGACAGAATTCAATGGGAAGCTCTTAAGCCTTGTACACACGGCCGGTTTCCTCGTCAAACGACAAGAAAACTGCCGGGAGAGCTTTCTTGCCGAGAAAACCGGCCGTGTGTACGAGGCTTTCAGGTTTCTCGTCAGGAAAACTGGCCAGAATCTCGACGAGAAAAATAGAGAACCTGCTCTCTATTTTCTCGTCGAAACCCGAGAGTATGTACACTTACCTGTCGCCGTGGAAACCCGCGCATGCTCGAAATGACTTTGACGCATGCGCGGTAGCTTCCTAGGCATAGGTAGGGTGTAGCAAGATGGCGCTGACGGCATCGAATGTGACGAGCGCACGCTCGTTGTAGTCGATAACGTCACCGCATTCGTGCCATTCAAAAGAACGGCGGTTCTTTTGAATTGTACGTGTGTACACTCGACCTGGACAAGATTCTTGTTCAAGAATCTCATCAGGAAAAACAATGTGTTTTTTCCTGACGAGATTCTCGGCCGTGTGTACGAGGCTTTACTGCCCAATGTGCCAAATTGTGTGGACAAATGAGGTTTAAATGTGCCAAGATAAAGAAAAGTGATAGGTCCGTTTCACACAGACTTTCTAATCAGGTCCACCTGTCAGTTTTTTAGGCAGACCTGATCGGAAGCTCCATGCAGCTCCATTTTTTCAAGATCAAAGACCACAAAAATTAGCAATCTTTTTGCTGCATGTAGTTTATATAGTATATGTAATGGTAGTATTATGTATACTAGTTTCTTTCTTGTTTTTTTTTTAAAAATGCTTTTATTTAACCGTGTCTAGTAGAGGAGAGGATCTGCTCTTTCTCTGCTGCAGTTTAATTTTCCTTCCCAACCTGTGACTGGACTAGGGTTGCCACCTCATCCCTTTAAACCCAAACGCATATGAATTACACAGGTTCTAAGGCTAATTTAAAGCAGATAAGGCACAAAGTTAGTTTAATTACCACCGTAATCAGCAACAGAACCTGTGTAATTAATAGGTGTTCGGTTTTAAAAGGATGAAGTGGCAACCCTAGACTGGACAGTGAAAGGAGAAGCAGCAAACAATTTACCGTATTTATCGGCGTATAACACGCACCTTTTTCCCCTGAAAATCAGGGGAAAATCGTGGGTGCGTGTTATACGCCGATACCCACATCCCTGAGCTGTCTCCGCTGTCTGTGAGCGGAGCGAGATACACATAGCCGAATGTACTCGGCTATACTCGGCTTTTCTCGGCTCCGCTCACAGTCACGCCCAGTCCCGCCATTGGACCTGTGTTATGTCCATCATAGGGCGGGACTCGGCGTGACTGTGAGCGGAGCCGAGAAAAGCCAAGTATAGCCAAGTACACTCGGCTATGTGTATCTCGGCGGCGGCTCCGCCCAGTCCCTGCGTTCTCGGCGGCGTCCGCACAGTCTCGGCGCCAATTTTAAAGTGCTGCACGGCGACTCTGGGGCAAGGCTGCACGGCGACTCTGGGGCAAGGCTGCAATGGACACTGACAAGGCTGCACTGTGACAAGGCTGCAATGGACACTGACAAGGCTGCACTGTGACAAGGCTGCAATGGACACTGACAAGGCTGCACTGTGACAAGGCTGCAATGGACACTGACAAGGCTGCATTTAAATGTAAGTTATTTTTCCTTAAACTTCCCTCCTAAAAGTTTTTTTCCCTAAAATTTCCTCCTAAACTTGGGGTGCGTGTTATACGCCGGTGCGTGTTATACGCCGATAAATACGGTATCTCATTGCCCTTTCACTCTGTTCTCTCCTTTTAGCAGCAGACACCTTGCACTGCAAAACACTTGATTAGCTGCTTGGGTTGCTTCACTTTTGTGCTGCAGTAGACTGCTAGAGGATGATACCAAGACAAAGTACTTACATTGCTTAAATAAAAAATAAAAAATTACAATTAAGGATGTATTACTGATTATGAAGCAACATTATTGTGTTCCTTTTTTTAGTTGCCTTCATTTCATTGTTAATGATAAAAATGTACAGGCACCGTAACGTACCATTCACGGCTTTCTTGCAGGTCTGCGTGTATGCGTGCACACACCCTGGAGCCCAAGGTGTTATTGGTTGCAGGACCAATTTGTCAGCGGGTCCCAGCCAATGATTTTGCCTGGGATACTGCTGATCGCCTTCAACCAATAAGAGATCAGCCTGTGCCTTTGTTAATAAACACAGGCACTTGATATAACTGTTCCCTTTGTTCCTGGACCCTTTTTGGTCCAGGAACAGAAGAGACTACCACACTGTGAGTAGAAGCAGCAAATTTTGCACCGACACACCTTAGGCACATTTAACCACTTAATCACCCTTGATCACCCCTGTCACCCAGCCAGTGCCATTTAATACAGTATCTTTCACTGGTCACTGTATTAGCATCACTTGCAACATCATTAGGGGTAACTCCTTCCCAGCCAGGGTCAGCTAGTGTTAGATTGCCCACACTCTATCGCACTTGCGCTATAGGTCGCTGATCATGACCATTACTAGTGTAGTGTCTGTACGGATCAATATACTGATCACAAACAGACATATAATAGTGTCTCCAAAAATGCAGTGTTAGTAGGACCAGCTCTGTTTGCTGTCAGCACTTGCATTTAAAATCAAATGTCTTCCAAGTATGTACAAAAAGGAGAGGCCAGGATAAAACAGCCCAAAGGTCCACTGTTTTCTAACTGGGAATTGTGGATACGCGGGGAGAGGGAGAGGAAGCCAAGCACTCCCAGGGGTGAGCCCCCAGGCATGAGTGTCAGATCCAAAAAAAGACATTCAAAAGCAGCAGAAAGAATCAACCAGCCTGGTCTCATCCACATTCATTTTAATAATCTTCTTGCCATTCTATTGTGTCAAGGTGGAATTTGTCCACAACTCTCACAACTATAATCTCTGTGCTTCTCCTGAGGAAGCGAGATTTTTGAACTTGTGAAACGCGTTGGGAATTCCAGCACAGATTTGCCAGGCTTTTTTAGGAAGATCTGTATAAATTGATTGTGGAACAAACTAATCTACTGTATATGCTGACCAGTACATTGCCGCCCATCTAAATTCAACTCTTGCCAGACTATTCACGTGGAAACCTGTCACAGTTCCCAAATGTAAAACTTTTTTTGTGCCTATCCCTTAACATGGGTTTTACAAAAAAGAGTGAATTGCAGTCATATTGGTCCATAGATCGCATTCATCATATGCTCGTTTTGTCTGCTGCAATAGCCAGGCATTGATATGAGACTATAATGAGTTTTGTGCATTTTAGTGATAATACACTCTGCCGTCCTCAGGGTGACCTGAATATGATCTGCTCTACAAATTCGGCCCCTCATAAACTACCTTTCTTAAAGATTCACAGATATGTATAAAAAGTCACAAGACGAAACGGCGTCGGGTGTATTCATCCCACACGTCAATCGTCACTACCGGTTGCCTGGTTGTCTGGAGGAGAGCGGTGAAGCGCACGCCGATTCCAGCATACCGAGGACAGCGAGTGGGATTACTTTTTTGTTGTTTTTAAATACCTTACTTTGCATGCATCTAAGGTGGTTTATACCGCGCTTTTTAATGATAAGAAAACTTTTTTAAATAAAATAAACGGAAGTACACTATGGGAGTAGGCTTTCCATTTTTGTGAGGATACCTGGAACTGGGACACAAAGCCCGGGAGGCATAACCTGCGAGCCTACAGTGGTGGACTGGGATCCCCTGAACCCTGAGCGGAGCGGGAGCAGCCGTATGAGGAGAGAAAGAATCCACTCACTCTTTGCCTGACACCCCTGGATGTGGTGAGTGGGGAACTAAAGGGGAGCACTAAAAGTCACCCTGATTTGCTGAAGTACTACAAGGTTTCCAGGACACTCACAAAAGTCACATTAACGGAGAAAGAAATGGATTAATTTAACTGTTGGCTCATATATTGGAGTTGTTATTTCATCTATCAAACAAAGACACTGTGCATCTATATATACCTGTTTCTCCGTCTTGCATGCACTGGGTGGGTTACAGCCCCTAATAGGAGATCTTACTATAGGACATTAGGAGATCTCATCACAGGGCATTTTAAACGGTCTCTATACAGGGAATTTGTCTTTGAATTGAACTGAAGGACACATTCTTTATATTTTTATATTCTATATATTTTTTATAAACTATATTTTTATTGCATTTTATATTTTCTTTTGAGGGATTGTGTTATGTCTTATCCCGCATTTTGATATCACTTTGTGTTTTTTGGTACCATATTTTTTAGTACACTAAAGGTCACATCACATCAACCACTTGTTAGAAGTTATCCACTAAGTATAGCACTTACATTCAAAGGTTAGTATTATAACCACAAGAATTTCACCCCCACTTCTTACAACAGGCACCTAAACTCTCCAACAGTAGACTTCCGGTCTACGTCTGCCTCTCGCACTCCAAATAGGGAGTGCGAGAGGCAGACGTAGACCGGAAGTAGAGCAAGAAGGCGCTGGAAACGCCGCGATTTTTACTGTTTGCTTGTTTTATCGTTTTCTATGTAAGAGTCCACCTTTTAGAGCCCAATAAAGTTTGTACTTTATTGGGAGTGCGAGAGGCAGACGTAGACTGGAAGTAGAGTAAGAAGGCACTGGAAACGATCATATGCATTTTTTATTTATGCACATTACTACATATATTGAGGTGAGAGTTCTGGGAGAACAGTCTGTGGATAAGATACATCATCCCCCTCTACTCATTGTGGATACTTGAAAAGGGACTTGCTAATACACACAGGAAGGCCCCCAATCGATTGAGTTATTTACTTTAAACCATTTGACTTTATTATAGCTATCATAGCTATTGCATAGAGTTTATAACTACTTTCAAAGTAGTGGGACATTATGTATTGATCTCCACTTTATCACGTTATTGTTTGCATATTTCTTTATCATTGCTTTTTATAGTATTATCCTTATTACAGGGTGAGATTTGTAGTGATATCACTTTTTAGCGCAAAATCACTTTTGCATTAGTTCAGCTAGCTGGCCATAGAGCTCATTGGCGACCACTTTAACCACTTCCCGCCCGGCCTATAGCAGAATGACGGCCGGGAAGTGGTTCAGTTATCCTGACTGGGCATCATATGACGTCCAGCAGGATAACAGCCAGAGTGCACACGTGGGGGCACACATCACGGCGATTGGTGGTGTGGCGTGTCAGTCTGATACACCGCTACACCGATCTCGGTAAAGAGCCTCTGATGGAGGCTCTTTACCATGTGATCAGCCATGCCCAATCATGGCTGATCACGATGTAAACAGGAAGAGCTGTTGAACGGCTTTTCCTCACTCGCGTCTGACAGACACGAGTAGAGGAGAGCCGATCAGCTGCTCTCCTGACAGGGGGATCTGTGCTGATTGTTTATCAGCACAGCCCCCCCCCTCGGATGCCCGTCCAGGACCACCAGGGATAGCCACCACACTGGGCCACCAGGTATGCCACCCTAGACCACCAGGGAAATGCCAATCAGTGCCCATGTCTGGCAGTGCCAGTGCCATCAGTGATGCCTATCAGTGCCGGATATCAGTGCCGCCTTATCAGTGCCCATCAGTGAAGGAGAAAACGTGTATACAAAATTTTATAACAGAAACAAAAGGAACTTTTTTTTCTCTCAAAATTTTCATTTTTTTTTTTTTATTTGTTTAGCAAAAAATAAAAACCGAAGAGGTGATCAAATACTACCAAAAGAAAGCTCTATTTGTGGGAACAGAATGATAAAAACTATGTTTGGGTACAGTGTAGCATGACCGCGCAATTGTCATTTAAACAGCGATGGTGTTCTGCCGATATGGTTCCTCCTATCGATATGGTTCCCCCTTGACTGCGCAGGCGCAATCCGAGCCGACGGAAATCACCGAACCTGATCAGCTCTTTTCAGGTGTACCCGCCCCTCAGTTGTTATTGCAACAGGTCCAGGGCGACGTGGACCTCGCTGTAAGTGGCCAGTCGGCCTCACGTCCTTGCTTTGCTCGCTCGGCCTCCTGGCTCTTTTTTTAACATGCTCCAAGTCACGGGGATGGTAAGGAATGAGCCTGGATGCCGTCCTGAGCCACGCATGCGCCGTGTACACCTGAAGAACAGCTGATCAGGTTCGGAGATTTCCGTGGGCTTCGTCTGTGCCTGCCCAGTCGAGGCTGGACCCTATCCGATAGGGGAACTAGCTTGACAAGACACCGGCACTGAAAGCTGAAAATTGGCTTGGGCAGGAAGGGGGTGTAAGTGCCTGGTATTGAAGTGGTTAAGGGCAGAGGAGAGAACTGGGGTCTAATAGACTCCAGATGCCTCTGTAAAGATTACTTGTCACTGCCTATCGCTATCACAGTGGATATTTTACATTCCCTGTGATAATAATAAATGTGATAAAAAATTACTGTGTAAAAATAAAAAACAAAACAAAATAATAATAAAAAATAACTAAAGCGCCCCCATCCCCCATGCTTGTGTACAAAGAAGAACACACTCCTCAGTCCCATGTCAGTATGTACATTGCACCATGCATGTGAGGTATCACTGCATATGTCAGATCGAGGGCAGTTATTTTAGCACTAGACCTCGTGTGTAACTCAAAAGCAGTAACTTGTAAAAGCTTTTAAAGCATCATCTATGGATATTAGGCATGTGCAATTATAAAGCATGACATGTTTGGTATCTATATACCCGGCGTAACATCATGTTTTATATTTTACCAAACAATTGGGTATTATATTGTGTTTTTGTTCATTAACATTAAAATAAGTGTATTTGTTTTGAAAAAACGCTGCGCCAAATACCGTGTGACATATAAAATTGCAACATTCACCATTTTATTCTCTAGGGCCTCTGCTTTAAAAAGTATATAATGTTTGGGGCTTCAAAGTAATTTTCTAGCAAAAATTATGCTTTTTACATGTAAACAAAAAGTCTGTCAGAAAAGACCTGGTCTGTAAGTGGTTAGAAGAGTGGGTAATGTGTGGCAGAAGCTTCCAATGTTGAGCATAAAATGCCAGGACAGTTCAAACACCCCCCCCCCCCCAAATGATCCCTTTTTTGAAAGTAGAGACCCAAGGTTTATGCTGAGAAGCATGTTGAGTCCATGGAAGATTTTATTTTTTGCCACAAGTTTTTGGAAATATAACAAAAAATTGCTTTTTTGTTATACACAAAGTTGTCACTTTAATGAGATATTTCTCACACATGACATTGGGTATATGTGAAAAACACATTCTGCTACTTCTCTTGAGTATGGGGATATCACATTCACATGTGAGAGACTTTTTGGCAGCCTAGCCACATATAGGAACCCAAAATCCAATGACCACCTTCAGGCTTTCACTTCACCTCATTTCACTTCCTCACTACCTATCACAGTTTTGGAGGCCCTGAAATGCCAGGATAGTACAAAACATCCACCAAATTACCCCCTTTTGAAAAGTAGACACTCCAAGGTACTTGCTAAAAGGCATTTGCAACAAGTTTAGGAAACTTAAGAAATAAAACAAATAATTATTTTTTCTTTTTCAACCCCTGTGACAAAAAAATGAGATCTGCAATGCCTCTTATAAATCTCCTTGGAGTATCTCCTTTCCAAAAAGGAGTCATTTAGGGAGGGGGGGAGTTGTACTATCTTGACATTTCAGGTCCTCCGAAACCGTGATAGGTAGTGAGGAAGTGACATGAGAAAATACACCCTTTGAAAGCCCAAAGGCGGTCATTGGATTTTGGGCTCCTGTACGTGACTAGGCTGCCAAAAAGTCTCTCACATGTGGTATCCCCATACTCAGGAGAAGTTGCAGAATGTGTTTTTGGGGGGAATTCCATATATACCCATGGCATGTGTGGCAACATTGTGTAAAAACCCATAATTTTCCAAAAACTTGCGGCAAAAAATAATCTTCCATGGACTCAACATGCATCTGAACAAATGGCTTGGGGTGTCTACTTTCCAAAAAGGTGTAATTTGGGTGGTATTTGTATTATCTTGGCATTTCTAGGCTTCCAAAACTGTAATAGGTAGTAAGGAAGCGACATGAGAAAATTACGGCCTTTGAAAGCCTGAAGGTGGTCATTGGTTTTGAGCCCTAGTACGCGGCTAGGACCCAAAA
Source organism: Rana muscosa (assembly GCA_029206835.1). Taxonomy (NCBI): domain Eukaryota; kingdom Metazoa; phylum Chordata; class Amphibia; order Anura; family Ranidae; genus Rana; species Rana muscosa. The sequence goes on along the minus strand of CM055128.1, from coordinate 86,313,363 downwards.
AAGCTTCACGCATGTGGCATCCCTATACTTGGGAGAAGTAGCAAAATGTGTTTTGGGATGTAATTCCAAACATACCCATAGGGTGTGTGAGAAATATCTCAATAAAGTGACAACTTTGTGTAAAAAAAAAAAAAAAGAGAACAAAAAATATTAATTCTTGTAATTTTCCCAAAATTTGTGGCAAAAATAGTCTTCCATGCACTTAACATGCCTCTCAGCAAATACCTTTGTGTGTCTGCTTTCTAAAAAGAGGGCATTTTGGGGGTGTTTGTGTAGCCCTGGCTTTTTAGCACCTCAGTCAGAAAGTAAAAGCTGCATAAATTCCAGTATATATACACCATACATACCGGTATGTAGCAGAATACATTTTGGGCTAAATTTATGACGAAATTTGATTTTATTGGATATTTTTTATAACCTAAAGTAGAAAATTCTCATTTTTTTTCCTTTAAAAATAAAAAAACACAGTTGTGATCAAATACCACCAAAAAATGCTCTATTTGTGTGAAGAAAATTATATACATTTAATTTGGGTACTACAGTGTTGCATGACCGAGCAAATGGCAGTAAAAGTAGCACAGTGCTAAATATAAAAAAAAAAATGCTCTGGTCATTAAGGGAGTAATCCTTCTGGAGCTCAAATGGTTAAAGCTGAACTTCAGAGTTCTGATTGCAGAGATGGTTAGACTTTTGGTCCTGTGAGCAACACTGGAGGGAGCCATGAGTAGTATTTTCTCTACTAGGATATTTCAGTGCTTCTATTACTCCAATATTTTAAGACATAGAATAGCTTTACATTAACAACTGAGTGTTGATCCTTCTGGTGTTTTCAGGCATCATTTAAAGACATGACATGAAAGTCATAAACACAATTTATAACTTTTGAGAAAGGTTGCACATATGGTAAAGGGACACGACCACACAGAATACGAACTATCCAATAAACCTCACGGTGTTCTGGAGGTAATACATTTCTAAACAGTTCCTTATTATGTACACTTTATTGAAAGACCTAACCTTTAGTTTCTTGCACAGCTTGATGTGAGCGTCCTGTTCTCAAGGGGAATTATTTTTAGATAAACCTTGAGCCACAAAGTTGGTTTAGCTCACATATATTAAAATACATTTATCACGTCTGCATATATTTTAATATATTTACGGTGCCCGCAATGCCCTTTGCATCTAAAACAGGCTGGAGGCCTGCCTTCATATTGTGCACATGTCCAAAATAGAAAATATTCTATAGAAATGATGTCCAACAGAATAGGTTTAATGTGCTAGATAAGACATTAGATGGATAAAAGCTGGATAAAACATGAGACATGAAAAGTGCTTAAGAATTAAATAGCTTCTGAGTGAAAGTGAATACATGCAGTGCTTATACAGCTGAGGACTTATTCCATATAACGAAACCCCTACTTAGGGATAGTGGGTTGTACCTTCCAGGAAATTTTGTCAAATTTTGTCTCTAATTATTCAATGCAGCACTGATAAGCAAAATTTGTTTTTAAAAAAAAGGTCTCATTGGGGTCAATGTATAAGGTCCTAACAAAAAGTTACCCAGTTCCCTCCAGAGTAGTACATTTCAATCCCTCATCATCTAAAAAATGTTTCTGTGGTTACAGCTATAAAGGTAACATGAAACACATCTGATGGTGTTGCCATGTAGTGATTAGTCGCTGGTCCATGGTATTTCTTCATCTATCTCCACTACCTTGAACCTTCATTGGGTGAAATCCTTGGCTAGCTTTATTACATATGTAGCGGGTATTTGAATTATGTGAGGACTCTGGTGGTGTGAGGTTCCTTGGGGTCCCTGGGTGGCGCTGTTGCTCTGGGCCGAAGTTGAACTCACACTGCGAACCGTGCCTTTTTGTCCTCCCCTGGAGCTGGTATGGCGGGGCGGGGAACCCGCTGTGACGCAAAGGGAGAGGTCATAAAAGGGGCGGACGCCCTGACCTTGGGGGAGAGAGTCGGAGGACGTGGCCGCACCCAGGCACCTTCAGCTTGGGTGCTGGCGTTCTGGTGTTCCAGGCCTAGGCGCCCTTGGCCTAGCTGGAGCGGAGATGGAGTCCATCTCAGGCACCTTTAGCCTGGGGTGAGGTACTATGGCGGATGCCTGGGACTCAGTACCTTCGACTGAGTTCCGCGAGGGTGGAGGAATCCGAGGGGGCCCTAATGCCTTGGGTGCCCGTGTCTGAGTTCGTGAGGACTGGTGCGCAGTAACTTCTCCGAAGAGTCCAGCGCAGCATCGCTGGTGACGGAGAGGCCTCCACTTCTCCCTTGGACGGATTTCTTCCTCTGACAGGGGCAAAGTGAGCGAAGGTAAATTCACGTTCTATATTACCTAGTCAGTGGCAGTGACTATTCACTAATGGCGACAGCACAGTGGGCAGTAGCAAGAAGGGAAAGGATTGTGCCTCGATCTGTTCCTCCATTATTCAAAAGGAGAAAGACTGTTTTATTGCTTGGCAAGAAGAACAAAACTGAGTTGTACTTACTCACTGTGTGGAACTTGGGTTACTAAGTAAAGGAGTCAGGGACGAAGGACTGGACTTTGCTCTAGGACACCTACACAAAAGCCCAATCTCTGGCCTTCACCTCCTAGTTACGGGAGGACATGGGCCGTGGTGTGTATCATCTCTCTCTCCCAGGTACCCCTAGACAACAGCCATATAACCGATGAAGCAAGGGAGAGGGGTGAGGCCGCTACACATACTAATATGATATCCTCCAGCAGAAAATCCAGCAGAAGCTAGCAAACATTATCTTTCTTGGCAGATAAACATACTATTGGGACTACCTGGAAAAAACAAAACAAAATAAATCTTTCTTAAAAGTAATGTTACTTGCATGAGCACCAATGTATGGACTCCTTGGCCAGAGCCCTCATTCCATCTCCTGCCTCTAAAATGTTGCTGACTGTAAAGGAAAACACGTGATCAACCTCTGGGACCACCATACACTGAACCTTACCGTGTTCCCACCCTTCCCACAAACCCCCGCACTTCGTCCATCTTTCCTCCTAATATTACATCTTATTACCTTTGCACTACTTTTTCCAAACTCTACTGCCCATGGGCTTTCTAGCCACCTCCAGATAAGAAGTCACCTAACCATTCTATTTGATTATTATTATACAGGATTTATATAGCACCAACAGTTGACACAGCGCTTTACAATGTAAAGGGGGACAATACGATTACAATACAGTTCAATTAGAGATGTAAAATTTCCGGAAATTTTGAAGTTTGGAAAAAAAAACTTTTTTTTTTCGTTTTTTGGGGTGGAAAAAACGTAAATTTTCGGAAAAATTTTAAGAAATGCTACATTAGCACTTTTTTGTCTTTTTAAGATTGAAAGTCATTCTGTTACGAGAACGTTGAGAAAAACTATGTGCATTGTCATCATTGTTGTCCTCTTCACTTCGATCCATGAAGGATTTTTTAATATCTACAGGACAATTGTTACATACAAAAATGTGTTTTGTCATCCTGGTAGCATTTGGAAATGCATATTTCATCTGACAATATTTGCATTCACATTTTTCTTTTCAGAAGAACTTGTAATGCGAAAATGCCTTCATATGCTAGATGTTGGTCTCACCATTTTTCTGAGGGGAGTAGGAAATAAAAACAAGAAAAAATGACTACTTTGCAAGAAGACACTAACCTATGGTTGTGTGTGGGGGTGGGGGAAGAACCAGATTACTGGAAATTAAATTATTATTTACACAAAAGTTTATAAAGATAAACTAATGTAGCTAAATGATTCAGTTTTCTGGATTCAGAATCAGATAAATGTAAACTCTTACCTTTTTTAATTAAGTATATACTTTCAGGTCCTTTTTCTTGCAATGCTTTTGAGGCCTAGTGAAGAGGACAGAACAAACCAAACACACCCACTAACATGCAAAAGCAAAACTGAAACCTTTTTCTTGTTACAATAGCGGCACAGCACCTCCTAAAGTTAGAAATGCATACTATTCTTGCATTGGAGGGTTCAGTTTGTTACCTTGTCCTTGTTGCTTGTCCTCAGTCAGTGCACAGAAATTAGAATAATCTGATTTCATACATTTTTTTTTAGAAATAATTTGGAAAATATTTGAACACCCTGTCTTAAAATATTTTTTTCATCATGTTAAAATAAAATATTCCACAATTTTTTTTTTCTTTTTTAAATTTTTCCAATTTTTAAAAAAAAAACACAAAAAGGCCTTCGGGAAAAAAAAATACATTTTTGTTTTTCCAAATTTTTCCATTTTTTTTACGGGCCTTCACATCTCTAATGCCGTGTACACACGATCGATTTTTTTCGACGGTGAAAACACCATCGAGAAAATCGACGTGAAAAAAGTGGAACAGCTTGTTCCCCTACACACGGCTGTTTTAAATGACATTTTTTTTCTTGGTCAAAAAAAACGACTGTGTGTAGGCTCCCTGGCAGTGTTTCCCTATGGGAAAACTGCAGCGGAAAAAAATGACAGGAATCACGACGAGAAAAATTAGAGCATGTTCTAATTTTTCTCGTTGTGATTAATGCCGTTTTTCCCGTCGGGGAAAAATGACAAAAAGCCCACACACGGTCGTTTTTCTCGTCCAAAAGAAAAAATTTAATTTTTCCCGACGGGAAAAATGATCGTGTGTACGCGGCATAAGTTCAATACAGAAGTAATAGGAAGGTCCTGCTCATGGAGCTTACAATTTAAAGGGAGGGGGAAGTGGTACAAAAGGTAATAGCTGCAGGGGATGATCTGATGATCTGGGGTGACTTGAGTATAGTTCTTAGGTGGGGGTGGGATAGACTTCCCTGAATAAGTGAGTTTTCAAAGATCGTCTAAAGGTGGACAGGGTAGGGGCTGACCAGACATATTGGATCAGGGAGTTCCAGAGGATGGGAGAGGCTCTAGAGAAGTCCTGGGGACGAGCATGGGAGGAAGTAATAAGGGAGCTAGAGAGCAGGAGATCTTGGGGGAACGGAGAGGACGATTTGGGTGATATCTGCAGGTGAGGTTGGTGATGTAGCTGGGGGCAATGTTGTGGATGGCCTTGTATGTTGTGGTTAGTATTTTGTATTTTTTACGATGGGGTAGGGGATGCTCACATTTTCAGATACATCAAAAACTAAAACCGCCTGCTCCAATTTGACTGCCTTATAAATTGCCAAGTGCATGACTCCAGCACCCTGAAGGTTCAATTGCTGTGTAGATCCTTTGTACCTACATTAACTGTTACTGCTGAAGTGTGCATCTTCAAACATGTAGCTTGCAGAGAAGTAGTCCAGACTTCAAAGTGCTTTTAAGGGTTTTTTGCCTCTGTTCATTTGTCATAGCTGCATCAAACACAAAAATGTTTTCCTTGCAGGGGGGTTTATGTCAGCATAGTCTAATACACAAAAAAAATCTGACTCCTGGCTTGCTGTTAGACAAATTGGGTCTGCTTAGATTTGCAGGCTGTTACAGTATAAAGGGTGTGGACCTACATACTGCTACATAGCCCTACAACTACCAACTACCATCAATTTATCTCACAAAACACCACAGACTAGAGGGCAGGTAAACCTCATCTACGACCCTGCCCTAGGCCCAAAGTGGCTGTTTGTCACATACCCATCCCCTCCATTTGAACCTCTGGGTTCAAACATCACTACAAAAACAGTGGGCTCTTATAAGGGCACCTGCATTTTTCTGATAAGAACCCATCTAATGCTCAACTTTTAATAAGAAACAGGAATAATAGGATTTTTATAACAGCTTACCTGTAAAATCCTTTTCTTGGAGTACATCACGGGACACAGAGCGACATAGTCATTACTAATGGGTTATATAGATACCTTCAGGTGCTGGCACTGGCAACTTCCAAAACCGGAAGTACCCTCCCCTATATAAGCCCCTCCCATCCGGGAGCACCTCAGTTTTGTAGCAAAGCAATAAGTGTCCCTAAAGAGGGGCGGGAGCTCTGTGTCCCGTGATGTACTCCAAGAAAAGGATTTTACAGGTAAGCTGTTATAAAAATCCTATTTTCTTTCTCGTACATCACGGGACACAGAGCGACATAGTCATTACTAATGGGATGTCCTAAAGCAATGCCCAACGAGGGGGGGGATACACCATACATAAGCTGAGCGCTATCAGACATGAGGATCTTTTGCGGCCTGCAACACACTGCGCCCAAAGGCGACATCCTCCTGACTTCTAACGTCCACCTGGTAGAACCTAGTAAACGTGTGTACTGAAGACCATGTTGCGGCCTTACAGATTTGAGCCAGAGAGGCCTGGTGATGCACTGCCCATGAAGTTCCAACTGCTCTCGTGGAGTGCGCACTAACTTTGAACGGAGGCGGTCTCCTTCTCAAGCCATAGGCTTGCATTATGACCTGTCGAATCCACTTGGCTAAAGTAGATTTTGATGCTGCCTGACCCTTTCTAGGGCCTTCCGGCAGAATAAACAAAGTATCCGTTCTGCGAATCTGAGCAGTGGCTTTTAGATAAGCTTTAACTGCTCTTACTACATCCAAAGAATGCAATAACTTTTCCTCTACCGAAGTAGGTTTGGGAAAAAAAGAAGGAAGAACCACATCTTGGTTCAAATGAAACCTCGATACCACCTTAGGAAGAAAGGCTGGATGAGGACGTAACACTACTCTGTCCTTATGGATAACCAGATATGGCTCCTTACAGGACATAGCTGCTAATTCCGACACTCTTTTAGCCAAACAAATGGCTACTAGAAAAATCAATTTCCTGGTGAGAAGAACCAAAGAAATATGCTGTAATGGTTCAAATGGTTGTTTCTGTAGAACCGACAGAACCAAGTTTAGATCCCATGGACATATGGGAATATTAACCGGAGGACTAATACGCATCACTCCTTGTATAAAGGCTTTGACTAGTGAATGCGAAGCCAAGGGCCTTTGAAAAAATATTGACAAGGCCGAAATCTGACCCTTGATAGTACTCAAGGCAAGCTTCCTATCTACAGCCCATTGTAGGAAGTCCAGAATCCTACCTATTACGTATTTACGTGGATGCCATTTCTTGGCCTCACACCAGGCGATGTACGCCTTCCAGATTCTATAGTAGATCTGCCTGGATACCGGCTTCCTGGCATTGATCATGGTAGATACCACAGAATTAGAGAGCCCTCTCTTTTTTAGAATGTGGGCTTCAATAGCCAGGCCGTCAAACCTAGGGCTGGTAAGGAAGGGTGGTATATCGGTCCTTGCGAAAGCAGGTCCGGACGATGTGGGAGGGTCCAAGGACTCCCCACAGACATTTTTACAATCTCCGCGTACCATGCTCTTCGGGGCCACGCTGGAGCCACCAGAATCACTGGTTTCTTTTCTACCCTGATTCTGCGGAGTAATCGAGGTAACAATTGTGGCGGTGGGAATGCATATATCAGCTTGAACTGATCCCAAGGGAACACTAGGGCATCCGAGCCGCAAGCTAGGGGATCCCTTGTCCAAGAGACAAACCTGTCCACTTTTGCGTTGAATCTGGATGCTAGCAGATCTACATCCGGTGTTCCCCACCGCTGACATATTGTCCGGAAAACCTCGGGATGAAGGGACCATTCCCATGGGCATAATTGTTGGCGACTTAGAAAGTCCGCCTTCCAATTCTCCACTCCTGGAATGAATACCGCAGATATGGCTGGGACATATCTTTCTGCCCATTTCAGGATGTAATTTACTTCCCTCTGGGCTGCACGACTCCTGGTGCCCCCCTGATGATTGATATATGCCACTGCTGTGGCATTGTCTGATTGAATTCTGACAGGGGACCCTTGGAGTTTGGATGTCCATGCTACTAGGGCATACCGGGCTGCTCGTATCTCTAAGAGATTGATGGGCAGGGCCTTTTCCGCATCCGACCATCTGCCCTGGAGAGACTATTGCTCCAGTACTGCTCCCCAGCCTATAAGGCTGGCATCTGTAGTGACCACCTTCCAAGAAATCGGACTGAAGGATTTCCCTCTTTCCAGATTCTGGGGAACCAACCACCAGCGGAGGCTCTTGCGAACGGAAGGGGACAAGGACATTGGTAAGTCTAGGGCCTGAACTTTTTTGTTCCAGGCTGACAGTATGGCCCTTTGCAAATTCCTTGAATGGAATTGACCGTAGGGTACTGCTTCGAATGATGCCACCATTTTTCCCAGCAGCCTCATGCACAGGCGTATGGATGGCTGTCTTTTTGTACCCACTAAGTGGATCAAATCTCTCAAAGACGACCCCTTTTCTTGAGGCAAGAAAATTTTTCTCTGGTCTGAATCCAGCCTTAGCCCCAAGTATTCCAGACTTTTGACTGGTTTTAGGGCTGACTTGTCTCGGTTGATAATCCAACCGTGATATTCCAGATACTTGATTGTCTCGTGAACAACCACTTCTAGTTTTTCCACTGAGTAGTCTATCAGCAACAAGTCGTCTAGATATGCCATTATCGTTACACCTCGTGTTCTTAGATTGGCCAATAATGGGGCCAGAATTTTTGTGAACACTCGTGGTGCTGTGGCCAGACCGAAGGGTAAGGCTCTGAACTGAAAATGGCGCCCTTCTACCGCAAAGCGTAGACATTTTTGGTGGGCTGGAAAGATGAGAATGTGCAAATAAGCATCTTTGATGTCGATCGAGGCTAACCATTCCTCCCCTTGTAGGGCAGTGGCCACCGATCGGATCGACTCCATCCGGAAAGTCCTGATATGTAGGAATTTGTTTAGCCCTTTTAGATTTAATATGGGCCTCACGTCCCCGTTTGGCTTCGGGACTGTAAAGAGGTTTGAGTAAAACCCGAACCCCCATTCTTCCAGGGGAACCTCTATAATTACTGCTTGGAGCAATAATTGTTCTAGTGCCAACAGGAGGGATCCTCTCTTCTGGGGATCCCTTGGCATGTTTGACCTTATAAAGTGGGAAGGAGGGGAGTCTTTTAACTCCAATTTGTATCCCAGATTTACTGCGGAGAGCACCCATCTGTCTCTGATCGTGTCCCGCCAGGTCTCTGTGAACAACTGAAGTCTTCCCCCCACCCGATTGAGTGGGGGCAACCCTTCATGCATTTGACTTTGGGGGAGGTTTTGTACCTCTCCTGCTCCAGGGCTTCTTGTTACCCTGCAATTGTCCCTGATTTTTACCTCCGGGATTTGACCGAGGAGGCCGTCGGAACTGTTTCACAGCCGATGTCCTAGGGACTGGAGAAGCAGTTGGACGTTCCTGTCCAACCAAGACACGTAAGTGGCGGATGATTTCTTCAGTAAATAACTTTTCTTTACCTACCAATGCCACCAATCTAACCCTTCCCATCTCTTTTCAGCTGCTAGAAAGGGAAGTGGCAGTTACCGCGATCATTGATTCCGGGGCCTGCAGTTGCTTCATCGATCTAACCTTTGCAACACAACAACGCATCCCCTTGAGACCTAAAGCACAAGGACTTTCTGTTTTTCTAGCTGACGGGTCATGTATCAAGTCTGGACCTGTGACCCAAGAGACATTTCCCTTACCCGTGTTGACTTCCTCCCAACATAAGGAAATCCTAAGCCTTGATGTCATCACCTCCCCGCTATTCCCTGTTATTCTGGGCCTACCCTGGCTGCAGGCGCATAATCCGCAAGTTGACTGGGCCACAGGGAGAATCAACTTCCACTCAGCCTATTGCCAGGAGCACTGCCTACCTAGGTCCCCAGCTTCTTCTACAACACTATTTTGTGTGGACTCTGAGTCTGAGGTGCGGCAAGTCGTACCTGAACCCTACCATGAGTTCCTGGATGTCTTTAGTAAGCGAGGGGCTGACATTCTTCCCCTGCATTGGCCATACGACTGCCCAATTGAACTGCTTCCAGGGTCTGAAATCCCTTTCGGTAGAATCTTCCCCCTCGCTGAACGAGAACAGGAGGCACTAAAAGAGTATATCCAAGAAAACTTGAAAAAGGGGTTCATCCAACCATCTACCTCCCCAGCAGGAGCAGGAATATTTTTTGTTGAGAAAAGGGACCACTCCCTACGACCTTGTGTGGACTATCGGGAGCTCAACAAAATTACAGTTAAAAAACGATATCCTCTTCCTCTAGTACCCGAACTATTTCAGAGATTAAGGTCGGCAACCATCTTCACCAAACTAGATCTACGGGGGGCCTACAATTTAGTCCGTATCCGTCAAGGGGATGAGTGGAAGACGGCCTTTCGCACCCGATTTGGCCACTATGAATACCTAGTGATGCCCTTTGGACCACGCAATGCCCCGGCTACTTTCCAACACTTTGTTAATGATATATTCCGAGACTTCCTGGATATATTTTTGATTGTTTACCTAGACGACATCCTGATTTTTTCCATTTCTCTAGACTCTCATCGAGGTCATGTCAAAAGGGTGCTGAGCCGGCTCCGCCAACACGGACTATATGCTAAAGGTGAAAAATGTGAATTTGAACAAAGCAGCATCCAATTCCTGGGACTGATAATCTCACCTGAAGGGATCAAGATGGACTCTGAAAAGGTCTCTGCTATCTTAGACTGGCCTGCACCTACCGACAAGAAGGGGGTGCAGCGCTTCGTAGGATTTGCCAACTTTTACAGGAGGTTCATTAAGGGCTTTTCCGCCATCATCACCCCTATCACACAGCTGACTAGACAGAACCTTCGCTTCCATTGGACACCCGAGGCACAAGCCGCATTTGAAACCTTGAAGAGACTGTTTACTTCAGCACCTGTTCTTGGTCACCCGGACCCGTCTCTGCCGTATACACTAGAAGTAGATGCATCTGAAGTCGCTATTGGAGCAGTCATCTCCCAACGCCACGGCCCTAAGGATCTGATGCATCCAGTAGCCTTTTTCTCCCGCAGGCTCTCCCCAGCAGAGAGAAACTATGATGTTGGGGACCGAGAATTACTGGCCATTAAGGCGGCTTTAGAAGAGTGGAGATACCTCCTGGAGGGAGCAGCGCATCCCATATTGGTATATACTGACCACAAAAGTCTTGAGTACTTGAGGACTGCTAAATGTCTAAAGCCACGTCAAGCACGTTGGGCCCTGTTCTTTTCCCGATTTGTGTTCCACATTACCTATCGGCCGGGCTCGAAGAATGTCAAACCAGATGCACTGTCTCATATGTTCGATGACCCCAAGGAACCACCAGTAGCAGATACCATCTTGTCTGAAAATAACTTCTTACTTTTACAGGGCAACCTCCTCAGCCGAATGAAGCAGGCTTCGACAGACGTTCCTAACCCTCCAGGGGTCACGCTGACACTCCGGGAAGGATTGCTGTTTAAAGGAAGCAAGGTATTTGTGCCTGAATGTTTACGTATAACCATTTTGGGTCTTTCTCATGATCATCCCCTAGCAGGTCATTTTGGGGTCCATAAGACGCTTGATCTCCTGAAACGCACATTTTGGTGGCCGGACCTAGAAGAAACCTGTAAGAGGTACGTGAATTCCTGTGCAATCTGCAACCGCAGAAAGGGTACAAAGAACCGAGCTTGGGGTCTACTTCGGCCACTGCCAGTCCCTGACAGACCATGGAAAATGATAGCCATGGATTTCATTGTGGAACTTCCCCCATCGGAAGGATGCACAGCCATCTTTGTGATAGTGGACCGACTGTCCAAAATGGCCCATTTCTTGCCTCTGAAGAGTACTCCCTCGGCCATGGAGACGGCTCAAGTATTTATCGGAGAGATTGTGAGGCTTCACGGAGTCCCTATGAACATTGTCTCCGATCGGGGGGTTCAGTTCACTTCCAGATTCTGGAAAACTCTGTGTGAAGCCCTTAAAATTGAAAGATCCTTGTCCTCTGCCTACCATCCCCAGACCAATGGACAGACAGAGAGAACCAATCAGACATTGGAACAGTATATCCAATGCTTCACATCTTTTGTCCAGGATGACTGGGTATCGCTGCTGCCACTGGCGATACCCAGTCGTCCCAATGACAACTGTTTTTGAAATGTGGTGTTTTTCTTGAAACAAGGATTGCTGATAAAGCATCAGTACAGAGGAGACACCTTTCTCCCATATTAATTCTTACAGGAGAGAATTTTCCTTCCAAGGGGTAGATTTCCTCTCACTTCCTGTTGTCTTCTTGCGTTTGCAAGTAGGAGTCGTTTGTAAGTTGGATGTTTGAAAGTAGGGACCTGCCGTATATACTCTGCAGAAATAGGCCCCTTAGTTGTTGGTGTTGGCACAACACTGTAAGCACTCACAGTTACTCTTGGTTGGTGCTGGAACGCCCTGCTGTCAACTATTATATCAGGAATTTTAATTACATATAATTGTTGAACAGTGGTAGTAAAAATTGGGCCTTTGATGGTGGTGCTGGTGCCACAACACTGTAAGCCCTGACAGTTACTCTTGGTGGGTGCAGCAATGGGCCCTGCTGTGAATTATTAGATCAAGAATTGTAATTGCATGCCCTGTTGAACAGGGGCTGAAAAATTGGGCCTTTCGTGGTGGTGGTGGTGGTGGTGGTGTTGCCACAACACTGTAAGCCCTCAGAGTTACTCTTGGTGGGTGCAGGAATGGGCCCTGCTGTGAATTATTAGATCAAGAATTGTAATTACATGCCCCTTTTGAACAGGGGCTGAAAAATTGGGCCTTTCGTGGTGGTGGTGGTGGCGTTGCCACAACACTGTAAGCCCTCAGAGTTACTCTTGGTGGGTGCAGCAATGGGCCCTGCTGTGAATTATTAGATCAAGAATTGTAATTACATGCCCCTGTTGAACAGGGGCTGAAAAATTGGGCCTTAGGCACTGGTGGCACAACACTACAACCCCTCACAGATACTGTACTTGGAGCACAGCAATGAGCCCTGTTGCAAAGTATTGCTTCAAAAATTGTAATGACACGCCCCTGTAAAACAGGGGCTGAAAAATTGGGCCTTAGCCACTGGTGGTGGCACCCATAAACAAAAATGATCTTCCAAGCTATCATCATCAATCGTATCATTGAGGACTCGGAGGAGGAGGATAGCCAGTCAACATAACAGCACAGGCACTCAGCATCAGCATCAGTCTTGAAGGGATGTGACATGTTAAAATCAATCAGTCTGTTATATCAGCATCAGGTGTGTGGTAGCTGGTGGTGATCCAAGACTGGTTCATCTTGATGAAAGTCAGTCGATCAAACGAGTCGGTGGACAGGCGCACCCTGTGATCCGTGACAAATCCTCCAGCAGCACTGAATGTGCGTTCCGAAAGAACGCTGGATGCAGGACAGGCCAGTAGCTCAATTGCATACTGTGCAAGCTCTGGCCAGTGATCCATCCTCAAGACCCAGTAAGCCAGAGGATTTTCGGTGGGGAAGGTGTCCAAGTCTGACCTTGCCCCTAGATATTCCTGCACCATGTTTATCAGACGCTGGCGATGGTTGCTGGAACCGATCATACTTTGGGGCTGCGGACTAAAGAATTGTCTGAACGCATCGGTCAGACGGCCACCTTCCCCACCGCTCCTTCTTTGACTGGCCGAAGCCTCAGCAACTCGTTGTCCAGGACCAGGAGTTTGTAACCTCCCAGTCTCTGGGAACGCGTTGCACAGACCTTTCTGCAAGGCCTCCCGGAGTTGTCTCATCCTCTGCTCCCTCTGCGACGGTAACATAAGGTCCGCAACCTTACCCTTGTACCGTGGATCAAGGAGAGTGGCCAGCCAGTAATGGTCCCTCTCCTTGATCCGAAGAATACGAGGATCCTTCGGCAGACTTTGCAGGATCAGGGAGGCCATGCAGCGTAGGTTTGCTGAGGCATTCGGTCCGGAGTCCTCTGGGTCACTAAGGACGACATGATCCGCAGCCACCTCCTCCCAGCCACGTACAAGTCCACTGGTTTCTTGGGACTGTAAATCATCCCTAAAAGACTGCTGCTGATGATGCTGAGTGCCAGCCTCCACCTCCATGCTGACACAATCCTCCTCCTCCTCCTCCTCTTCCTGTGCGATGGGTGGGACAGAAGGAACACTGTCTGGGTAAAGGGGGCCTTGAGAGGCAAGGAAGTCCTCCTCTTCCTGCCTCTGTTCTGCCTCAAGTGCCCTGTCCATTATTCCACGCAGCGTGTGCTCCAACAGGTGGACAAGAGGTACAGTGTCACTGATGCATGCACTGTCACTGCTCACCATCCTCGTGGCCTCCTCAAATGGTGCCAGGACAGTGCATGCATCCCTGATCATGCCCCACTGGCGTGGAGAAAAAAAACCAAGCTCCCCTGACCCTGTCCTGGTGCCGTAGTCGCACAGGTACTCATTGATGGCCCTCTGCTGCGTGTGCAGCCGCTGCAGCATGGCCAACGTTGAGTTCCACCTGGTGGGCATGTCACATATAAGGCGGTTCTTGGGCAGGTTCAACTTCTTTTGCAGCTCAGCCAGGCGAGCACTGGCATTATAAGATCTGCGGAAATGCACACAGACTTTCCTGGCCTGCCTCAGGACATCCTGTAAGCCCGGGTACCTGCCCAAGAACCGCTACACCACCAGGTTAAGGACGTGAGCCACACAGGGCACATGGGTCAGTTGTCCCTGTCAGAGGGCGGAGAGGAGGTTGGTGCCATTGTCGCAAACCACCATTCCTGGCTTAAGCTGGCGTGGCGTCAACCACCTCTCGGCCTGGCCCTGCAGAGCAGACAGGACCTCTGCCCCAGTGTGGCTTCTGATCCCCAAACACACCAGCGCAAGCACGGCATGGCATCTTTTTGCCTGCGTACTTGCGTAGCCCCTTGAACGCCTACGGAGCACCGCTGGTTCAGAGGACAAACCACAGGAAGAGGCCATGGAGGAAGAAGAAGAGGAGGGGGTGGAGGAGAGAGGTGTGTCACAACCAGTAGTAGCATTTTGGAGGCGTGGCGGTGGAACAACCTCCAACACTACTGCACCTTGTCCTGCATCCTTCCCAGCTGCCAAAAGAGTGACCCAATGGGCCGTGAAAGAAAGGTAATGTCCCTGTCCATGCCTGCTGGACCATGAGTCAGCGGTAATATGCACCTTACCGCTGACCGCCCTGTCCAGCGAGGCCAAGACATTGCCTTCCACATGCCGGTAGAGAGCCGGAATAGCCTTCCGTGAGAAAAAGTGGCGTTTGGGAACCTGCCACTGAGGAACCGCACATTGCACAAACTCACGGAAGGGGGCCGAGTCTACCAACTGAAAAGGCAGAAGTTGAAGCGCTAGCAATTTAGCCAAGCTAGCATTCAACCGCTGGGCATGTGGATGGCTGGGAGTGAACTTCTTTTGACGGTCCAGCAGCTGGGGCAGGGAAATTTGCCTGCTAGAATCGGACGTCGGTGTACTGCTAGTAGAGTGGCCGCAACTACTTGGCTGTGACACACCTAATTCTACACCTTCATTCCTCTCAGTGCATGTTTCAGAGAGGACTGAAGTTATAGTGGGGTTGGAGATCCCAGCTGATGCGGTGCAAGGAGAGGTCCGCTTTGTTCTTTGGTGTGGGTCTTTGAGGTAGGCTTGCCAACGAGCTGCATGGCAGGTCAACATATGTCTGGTCAGGCATGTGGTACCCAAGCGGCTGATGTTTTGGCCACACGATATACGCTTGAGACATATGTTGCAAACAGCAGCTGTGCGATCTGATGCACTAGCCTCAAAAAAGGCCCACACCAAAGAACTTTTTGAATGACGGGCAGAGGCAGCGCCCTGCACAGGCGGAGCTCTGCGGTGTGATTCCGTCGGTGTACTGCCCTTACGCTGGCCACCAAAGGGCATCCTGTGACCTCATCATCCCCTCCCTCCTCATCACTGGAGCCAATCTGGCAGTATGCTGCAGCTGCTGGAACATGACTGCCAGATTGGTGTCCTTCTTGAGCATCCCCTCTGTCTGCTCTCACGCTACTGCCTTCCTGTAGCTGGGTTTCATCATCAGACCCTTCGAAACGCTGGGCATCCTCCTGGAGCATGTACCCAACACTGTGCTCAAACAGTTCGGGGGACTCCTCAGGAGGAGGACATGGTGGGTCTAGGGAAGGAGTGACTGATGATGAGTCTGACATTGATACCAGGGAAGAGGACGCTTTGGCAGCTGCTTTGCCAGTACCCTGAGCCTGGGTGAGAGAGGATGAGGAGGAGGAGGAGGGCTTGGTCATCCACTCTACCAAGTCTTCGGCATGATGTGGCTCAACATGTCCAGCTGCCGAAAAGAAGGACAAGCGTGTCCCATGGCCATGTGCTGATGACAATGCACCGCGTCCACGACCAGCACTGTTGCCCCCAGACACAGAGCCTGCTTGCCCTCTTTTATTGCCTCCTGACTGTCTGCCTCTCCTTGTTTGCCTTCCAGACATTCTAATAGATGGCCTGCAGGGAGATGGGAAAAAAGCAATAAGGGCTACCTTCAGGTGTCCTTCTCTGTCCCTTTACTTAAGGATTTCTAAATATGGTTGAGGATGATTGCTTTCGCACAGAATAGCACAACGACAATTTCCCTGACTGTCCAAAAAACAAGGATTTCAAAGATGGTTGATGAGGAATGCTTTAGCACACTATAGCACAAGGAGAATTTCCCTCACTGTCCTTCCCTGTCCCTAGAAACAAGGATTATCACAGTGAAAGAAACTGACACTCTTCCTACCTATAGTTTTCTGTCCCTAGAAAAAATGTTTTTTTAAAGACGGTTGATGATCAATGCTTTAGCACACTATAGCACAAGGAGAATTTCCCTTACTGTCCTTCCCTGTCCCTAGAAACAAGGATTATCACAGTGAAAGAAACTGACACTCTTCCTACCTATAGTTTTCTATCCCTAGAAAAAAAGTTTTTTTAAAGACGGTTGATGATCAATGCTTTAGCACACTATAGCACAAGGAGAATTTCCCTCACTGTCCTTCCCTGTCCCTAGAAACAAGGATTATCACAGTGAAAGAAACTGACACTCTTCCTACCTATAGTTTTCTGTCCCTAGAAAAAATGTTTTTTTAAAGACGGTTGATGATCAATGCTTTAGCACACTATAGCACAAGGAGAATTTCCCTCACTGTCCTTCCCTGTCCCTAGAAACAAGGATTATCACAGTGAAAGAAACTGACACTCTTCCTACCTATAGTTTTCTGTCCCTAGAAAAAATGTTTTTTTAAAGATGGTTGATGATCAATGCTTTAGCACAGTATAGCACAAGGAGAATTTCCCTCACTGTCCTTCCCTGTCCCTAGAAACAAGGATTATCACAGTAAAACACACTGACACTCTCCCTACCTATAGTTTTCTGTCCCTAGAAAAAATGATTTTTTAAAGATGGTTGATGATCAATGCTTTAGCACACTATAGCACAATGAGAATTTCCCTCACTGTCCTTCCCTGTCCCTAGAAACAAGGATTCGCACAGTAAAACACACTGACACTCTCCCTACCTATCCTTCTCTTTCCCTAAACTAAAGGAATCCAGGTTAAGCAAGAAAAAAAAAATGTCACTGTCCCTGCCTATGCTTCTCTTTCCCTGCTCCGGAACACACTACACTAGGCCGCCGTGCTGGCGGCCTTTTATAGTGTGGGGCGTGTACTAAACACCCTCAGCAATAATTGGCCACAGGCATCCTGCCTGTGGCCAATCATTGCTCTCCTCGCTGCCGGCGCTGTGATTGGCCAAGCATGCAGGGTCACAGTGCATGCTTGGCCAATCACAGCGCCTGGATGACACTGCGATGGCGTAGTGCATTGTGGGCCGTTCGCGTCACTCGAATTAGGCGCGAACGGCCCAAATCGTTCGATCTTCGTCGAACGATCGAACAGCCGATGTTCGAGTCGAACGTATGTTCGACTCGAACACCGAGCTCATCCCTAATCCTGACCATTCTCTGCCTGTCGTCTATACCTACATCTGATCGTCTGTTACCAAACCCGGCTTGTCTGACTACATATTCAGTGTCTCCCCAGCCAGTGCACCTACCAGCCTGCTTCCTGTTCCCTGCTGCACCAGCTGAACTGACAAGACCAAAGACGAACCAGGCACCCAT
Source organism: Rana muscosa (assembly GCA_029206835.1). Taxonomy (NCBI): domain Eukaryota; kingdom Metazoa; phylum Chordata; class Amphibia; order Anura; family Ranidae; genus Rana; species Rana muscosa. The sequence goes on along the minus strand of CM055128.1, from coordinate 86,295,430 downwards.
ACACCGCCAGGCTCTTGCGGCCACTGTTGCAACATCGGTGGCCCTTGAGCCGGGGTTGTACGAGAAGCCTTCCCACTGCACGTCAGGCTCATCCGGCAGGTATGTAACAGACACCAATCGGGCAGTCATGTTCCAGCAGCTGAAGCATACTGCCAGATTGGCTCCAGTGATGAGGAGGGAGGGGATGATGAGGTCACTGACTCCACGTGGGTGCCTAATAGGAGAGATGAGGAGGAGGCACATCTCCAACGAGGCAGGATGCCCTCGGGGGGCCAGCATAAGGGCAGCACACCGACGGAATCACACCGCAGAGCTCTGCCTGTGCAGGGCGCTGCCTCTGCCCGTTATTCAAAAAGTTATTTGGTGTGGGCCTTTTTTGAGTCGAGTGCATCAGATCGCACAGCTGCTGTTTGCAACATATGTCTGAAGCGTATATCGTGTGGCCAAAACATCACCCGCTTGGGCACCACATGCTTGACCAGACATATGTTGACCTGCCATGCAGCTCGTTGGCAAGCCTACCTTAAAGACCCACACCAAAGAACAAAGCGGACCTCTTCTTGCACCGCATCAGCTGGGATCTCCAACCCCACTATACCTTCAGTCCTCTCTGAAACCTTCTCTGAGAGGAATGAAGGTGTAGAATTAGGTGTGTCACAGTCAAGTACTTGCGGGCACTCTGCTAGCAGTACACCGACGTCCGATTCTAGCAGGCAAATTTCCCTGCCCCAGCTGCTGGACCGTCAAAAGAAGTTCACTCCCAGCCATCCACATGCCCAGCGGTTGAATGCTAGCTTGGCTAAATTGCTAGCGCTTCAACTGCTGCCTTTTCAGTTGGTAGACTCGGCCCCCTTCCGTGAGTTTGTGCAATGTGCGGTTCCTCAGTGGCAGGTTCCCAAACGCCACTTTTTCTCACGGAAGGCGATTCCGCCTCTCTACCGGCATGTGGAAGGCAATGTCTTGGCCTCGCTGGACAGGGCGGTCAGCGGTAAGGTGCATATTACCGCTGACTCATGGTCCAGCAGGCATGGACAGGGACGTTACCTTTCTTTCACAGCCCATTGGGTCACTATTTTGGCAGCTGGGAAGGATGCAGGACATGGTGCAGTAGTGTTGGAGGTTGTTCCGCCACCACGCCTCCAAAATGCTACTACTGGTTGTGACACACCTCTCTCCTCCACCCCCTCCTCTTCTTCTTCCTCCATGGCCTCTTCCTGTGCTTTGTCCTCGGAACCAGCGGTGCTCCGTAGGCGTTCAAGGGGCTACGCAAGTACGCAGGCAAAAAGATGCCATGCCGTGTTTGCGCTGGTGTGTTTGGGGGACAGGAGCCACACTGGGGCAGAGGTTCTGTCTGCTCTGCAGGGGCAGGCCGAGAGGTGGTTGACGCCATGCCAGCTTAAGCCAGGAATGGTGGTTTGCGACAATGGCACCAACCTCCTCTCCGCCCTCCGACAGGGACAACTGACCCATGTGCCCTGTGTGGCTCACGTCCTTAACCTGGTGGTGCAGCGGCTCTTGGGCAGGTACCCGGGCTTGCATAATGTCCTGAGGCAGGCCAGGAAAGTCTGTGTGCATTTCCGCAGATCTTATAATGCCAGTGCTCGCCTGGCTGAGCTTCAGAAGGAGTTGAACCTGCCCAAGAACCGCCTTATATGTGACATGCCCACCAGGTGGAACTCAACGTTGGCCATGCTGCAGCGGCTGCACACGCAGCAGAGGGCCATCAATGAGTACCTGTGCAACTACGGCACCAGGACAGGGTCAGGGGAGCTCTGTTTTTTTTCACCACGCCAGTGGGGCATGATCAGGGATGCATGCACTGTCCTGGCACCATTTGAGGAGGCCACGAGGATGGTGAGCAGTGACAGTGCATGCATCAGTGACACTGTACCTCTTGTCCACCTGTTGGAACATACGCTGCGTGGAATAATGGACAGGGCACTTGAGGCAGAACAGAGGCAGGAAGAGGAGGACTTCCTTGCCTCTCAAGGCCCCCTTTACCCAGACAGTGTTCCTTCTGTCCCACCCATCGCACAGGAAGAGGAGGAGGAGGAGGATTGTGTCAGCATGGAGGTGGAGCCTGGCACTCGGCATCATCAGCAGCAGTCTTTTAGGGATGATTTACAGTCCCAAGAAACCCGTGGACTTGTACGTGGCTGGGAGGAGGTGGCTGTGGATCATGTCGTCCTTAGTGACCCAGAGGACTCCGGACCGAATGCCTCAGCTAACCTACGCTGCATGGCCTCCCTGACCCTGCAAAGTCTGCAGAAGGATCCTCGTATTCTTCGGATCAAGGAGAGGGACCATTACTGGCTGGCCACTCTCCTTGATCCACGGTACAAGGGTGAGGTTGCGGACCTTATCTTACCGTCGCAGAGGGAGCAGAGGATGAGACAACTCCGGGAGGCCTTGCAGAAAGGTCTGTGCAACTCGTTCCCAGAGACTGGGAGGTTACAAACTCCTGGTCCTGGACAACGAGTTGCTGAGGCTTCGGTCAGTCAAAGAAGGAGCGGTGGGCAAGGTGGCCGTCTGACCGATGCGTTCAGACAATTCTTTAGTCCACAGCCCCAAGGTATGATCGGTTCCAGCAACCATCGACAGCGTCTGATATACATGGTGCCGGAATACCTAGGGGTAAGTTTAGACTTGGACACCTTCCCCACCGAAAATCCTCTGGCTTACTGGTTCTTGAGGATGAATCACTGGCCAGAGCTTGCACAGTATGCAATTGAGCTACTGGCCTGTCCTGCATCCAGCGTTCTTTCAGAACGCACATTCAGTGCTGCTAGAGGATTTGTCACGGATCACAGGGTGCGCCTGTCCACCGACTCGGTTGATCGACTGACCTTCATAAAGATGAACCAGTCTTGGATCACCACCAGCTACCAAACATCTGAAGCTGATATAACAGACTAATTTATTTTCAAATGTCACATCCCTTCAAGACTGATGCTGATGCTGAGTGACTGTCCTGTTATGTTGACTGACTATCCTCCTCCTCCTCAATGATCCGATTGATGATGATAGCTTGGAAGAACATTTTTGTTTATGGGTGCCGCCACCAGTGGCTAAGGCCCAATTTTTCAGCCCCTGTTTAATAGGGGCATGTAATTACAATTTTTTATGCAATGCTTTGCAGCAGGGCTCATTACTGCACTCCAACTAGAGTATCTGGGAGAGGTTGCAGTGTCGTGGCACCAGCACCAGTGCCTAAGGCCCAATTTGTCAGCCCCTGTTTAACAGGGGCGTGTAATTACAATTTTTGATGCAATACTTTGCAACAGGGCTCATTGCTGTGCTCCAAGTACAGTATCTGTGAGGGGTTGCAGTGTTGTGGCACCAGTGCCTAAGGCCCAATTTTTCTGCCCCTGTTTAACAGGGGCATGTAATTACAATTCTTGATCTAATAATTCACAGCAGGGCCCATTCCTGCGCCCACCAAGCGTAACTGTGAGGCCTTACAGTGTTGTGTCAACACCACCACCACCACCAAAGGCCCAATTTTTCAGCCCTGTTCAACAGGGGCATGCAATTACAATTCTTGATCTAATAATTCACAGCAGGGCCCATTCATGCGCCCACCAAGAGTAACTGTGAGGGCTTACAGTGTTGTGGCAACACCAACACCTAAGGGGCAAATTTCTGCAGAGTATATATGGCAGGCCCCTACTTTCAAACATCCAACTTACAAACGACTCCTCCTTGCAAACGGAAGGATACAACAAGAAGTGAGAGGAAATCTACCCCTAGGAAGGCAAATTCTCTCCTGTAAGAGTTAATATGGGAAAAAAAGTGTCTCCTCTCCACTGATGCTTTATCACCAATTCTTGTTTCAATAAAAAACCCAAATTTTCAAAAAACATTTGTCATTAGGACGGAAAGTGAGGTGAACTGTTCTGAACAGGTGCACACTGCACAGACAGCAAAACAAATGTTACAGGGGTGATAACCCTTCCCTATGTTTTCCAAAAAGCTTAAAAATAGATTTTTGGGCTGGAGCTACACTTAAACAATGTACCTGTTCAAAATTACAAACAGATTCAACATAAGAACAAACCTACAGTCCCTGTCTTGTATGCACCGCCTGTATACGGCTGTTCAGAGTATATAGGGCCTTTTTTATTTTGTGTGCGGGGTTCCCCTTAATATCCATACAAGACCCAAAGGGGCTGGTAATGGGCTGGGGTTGTGATGGGGTAGCTATGCCATTTTTCTTAAAGATTTTCATCCATATTACCGGGACCAGACATTACAGTAAAGCCGCAAGCAGTTTTAAATGGCTTTTTTTCCTTTAGAAATGTAATTTTGTGCAGGGACAGTTCTAAACACGGGAAACACGTGCCACTTCACAGGCATACTTTAGACACCCCCAGGTACGATATTTAAAGGAATATTTGACTTTTTTTTTTTCACTTTATGCATCATTAAAATGACTGCTCCCGAAAAACGGACGTTTTTAAAACTTCTTTTTGCATTGATACATGTCCCCTGGTGCAGAACCCGGGTTCCCAAACCCTTTTTAGGACAATAACATGCATAATAGTCGTTATAATTAGCACTTTAGATTTCGAACGTTCGCATCCATTGTATTTAATAGAGTTCTAACGTTCGTGCGAACTTTCGGTCCGTTCGCGGGTTCTGGTGCGAACCGAACCCGGGGCTGTTCGGCACATCCCTACTGGAGATGGAAAAACACAGATACTTGTGCTTATTCTTGTTATTCTTCTACCTATAATACTCTTTCTTGGCTAGATATGTACTTTATGTCCAGGGACATCTCTTACCTAGGGTGATAGCAGTACAGTATCTTCCTAGGGCAATCTAGGATTACTCACCATTGATGTTGATCCTAGCTGTGGGTCAATTGTGCGGGTATAACCTATGGTGGTTGAGCCGATTATGGTTAAAGGAATAATGTTTTGAACTTTCCTCTGCCACCGCTATTGGTATTTTTGGAATGCTAACAAAGATAAGGTCTCATTAGGTGTTATCTGGGATGCGTTTAAAGCTACCCTTAGAAGCGCTACCTCAGAGGTCATTAAAAAACTTAGAGCTAATAGGCAATGGAAAATTAAAGAATGTGAATGGGTTGCTACAGACGCTGAGGTGGAATATATTAGAAATCTATCCTCATATAATTTTAGGGTTTGGAGAGACTTCGCCAGACAACTAGACCTGGTGCTGGTTGAAAAGACACAAAAAAAATTACTTTATCAGTCCCAACGAATCTTTGAATATGGCGATAAGAACAGTAAACTGCTGGCCTACTTAGCACATTCTCATCATGCACCTGTCTCTATTCCTTGTATATATAATGAACACCAAATCTTATGTACTTCTCTAGATGATATAGCGAATGCATTCCTCCAATTCTACTCCACTTTATTCTCCTCTTCTGTGAATGTTATGTTGTGTTATGAAAAGGAAGAGGTGCAGTGATATTTGGCACAGATCACACTTACTGCATTGTCCCAGGAGGCAGCAGAAGAACTAGATCTCCCTATATCTGTACCATAGATAGAAGCGGCAATGCACTCTCTTCACCCTAACAAAACCCCGGGGTTGGACGGATACCTGGTGGAATGGTATTGTACTTAAAAGGAAATATTTGCACAAAAATGATTAGAGGTTTCTAAAGATGCTTTTGGTAAGGGTATACTCCCAGACTCTCTGAGAGGCTTTGATTATTATGATAATTATTCTAAACCGCACAAGGACCACAACTTTTGTGAGTCCTATAGCCCTATATCACTAATTAATGCTGGTGCCAAAATACTGGCCAAACTCCTAGTTAGAAGACTTAATATGGTGATAGCTTCCATTATTAACCCAGACCAGACCGGCTTTATACCAATGCGATCGACGGCTATTAATCTGTGCAGATTGTTTACAATCCTCTGGACCCCCTATTTCCCCCTACGATACCACCGGATATCCCCCTACAAGTAGTTTCCAAATTCCGGTACTTGGGAGTGGAGATCCAATTACCATTAAGTACCTATATCTCCAATAATTTTACCCCCCTGGTGAATTGTCTAAAAACCAATTTGCATACTTGGTCCAAGTTACCTCTAAATCTCTTAGGCTTAAAGTGGAGCTCCACCCGATTTTTAGACCTTATCTTATTCAATGGACATAATGTAATTAATGTCGAAACGGGCATTGTTTTTTTATCTTTCTGTACAGTACCTTAATAAATCTCCATTTTATATCTGTTTCCTGTCTCCTCTGCTCCGGGAATTCTGCGGGAGTTACGTCATATCCTTGTAACGCAATGTAACCTGGGAGTATTTGTCATAGCTCCCAGTATTCATTGCCGAGCCTTGCTGCAAGATATCGCTTGACAAGGGGGCGGTAACTTTCTGCGACGCCGGTGTAGTGTCATATTTTGATACCCATCACAGATTGCTCCGGAAGTGACGTTTCGTCGCCGCCATCTTGCTACACCCCACACTCCTTCACAGTAATGATAGAGTGAGAAGGGGGCAAGCGGACATCTTGTTACACCCACCAGAGTTTTCGATTTCGAAAACAAGAACAAGCGGTGAATGCTGGGAGTTCAGCATTCGCCGCAAGGAGGAAGTACATGCTTGTGGGATTCTAATGCCCACAAGCAAAATGGCAATCCGTAGGAAAAGGGAATATAAGTTATCATTTCTAACTGAATAGCGATGCGGTGGACTAAAAGACACGGAGACGTGAGTAGACATGTAATAGGCAGAATACTTTGTAATGGCATGAAAAAAAAAAAAACGATTTGGCCGCGGGAGAACCGCTTTAATAAACATAATCAAAATTATATACCTACCCAGAATTCTTTATATATTATGGCATGCCCCAATTTGTATCCCCAAAAAACTATTTACAGAAATAAACGGGATACTCGCCTCGTTTCTCTGGGGATCTAGGTTACCTAGGATCTCTCTTGAAACACCATATTTCCCCGTAATGGAGGGGAGCCTGGCATTGCCAAATCTGCAATGCTATTATTTAGCATCCCAACTGACGCATATACACTGGTGTTTTTTTCCAGATCTAGACATCACCTCATGGCTGCTCAGGCCGCACTGATCCACTCCTATGAAGCATTGATTAATGTACTATATAGAAATGGCCCATACCCAGAAGACGGATATTCTTAAACTTTTGCATACAATTTTCCACCTCTGCAATAAGATAATAGGGGGCTCCTCCCTAAATACATGGCCCAACACTCCCCTCTGATTTAATTCCCAATTGATTGAAGTATACCAGATCCCTGAGGGAATACGATGGGCTAGTTATGGCATTAAATATGCTCACCAACTGTTATCTGATGGGGTCTTTAAAACGTTTAGGGATCTCCAGTTGGAATATAAGATCCCCAACAAGCATTTTTATAGTTACCTGCAACTGTGACATGCGATAGCGGCTCAGTTTGGATTGACGGAGGTGTCACTTCCCCTTCTAGATTGGAGAAACTGCTTTTTGAAGATGACCATACTAAATTAATTTCTAGATACTATTCTCTTCTCTTGACCTCCTCCTCCCAAAGGATGGAGAAATAGCTAGACAATGGACATCTGACATCCTGACCCTAACAGACGAAACATGGTCTGAGGTAGTGGGGGCTCTATTGCCCTCGGTGATATCTGCTAGGGACAAAATAATACAATTTAATTTTATGCATAGAATTTACTATATCCCAACCCGTATGTATAAGATGGGTAAAGTCGATTCACCAGATGCCATCGTTGTCACACTGAGGAGGGGGATTATTTTCATATGATCTGGAAGTGCCCACAAGTAACAAGATTTTGGAAGGCAGTCCTTATGTTCCTGGAAGATAGGTTGGCCATCCCAAATATTTACTCTCCAGACAGATGTCTCTAATGCCGCGTACACACGACCATTTTTCTCGTCTGGAAAAATGAAATTTTTTCTCTTTGACGAGAAAAACGACCAAGTGTGGGCTTTTGGTCATTTTTCCCGACGAGAAAAACTGCATTATTAAACAAGAGAAAAATTAGAACATGCTCTAATTTTTCTCATCGTGGTTCACGGCATTTTTTTCCGCGGCAGTCTTCCCATAGGGAAACACTGCCGGGGAGCCTACACACAGTCGTTTTTCTCGACCAAGAGAAAAAATGATGGGAAAAACGGCCGTGTGTAGGGAAACAAGCCGTTCCTTGTTTTTCCCGTCGATTTTCTCGACGGTGTTTTCACCGTCGAGAAAATCGATCGTGTGTATGCGGCATTTGGGGACTTTGGTGAGGAGGATATATTCAATAAGACCCTGTTGAATATAGTGTTTTGTATGCTAAGAAAGTCATAGCACTCAAATGGAAAAACCCTATACTCCCTTCTGTACAATTCTGGGTAGACCTGATTAATAGAGAAAATTATAAAGTAAAGTCCACGCTTAGGTTAACACAAGGGGTTGCAGCCCTCCTAAAATACTCCCAAGGGAGAATAGAAATGAAAATGAAATAGAATGGGGTGGTGGCGCTACCTATAAGTAGTCTCAAAAACAGGGTGTAAACCCTCAATTAACACAATGTGGACAATAAAAACGTGAACATACAGTGTGAATCAGAATAAAATATAAACATAAATCAATTATGTGAGCACTAGAGCAGTGTCTAGATAAACTATCCAGTGTAATTCAATTAAAATATATAATGTGAAAAAGCCACCTAACAAAAATAATCAGATGTGGTTAGTGTCATAAAGGTGTAACAGCTACATACATAATAAATGTTCATCACACATATATAAAAGTAGGTTGTAGGCCAAAACACAAATCACAGTCCATCCATATAGGGTAAATGTGCAACTCAAATGGTAGGAGAAGTGCTATTGGCCTCCTGCTAAGGGTGCATATTGCACATATAATGGGTTAGATTAAGTCCAGGATCAAGTCCTAAGAAGATCCAACAAACCAAGACACAATTCCTCCTAGCAGGTAGGATTGGCAAAGATGTGCAGGAGATATTCAAACCAGCGCTAGGTGCTCCATAGTGACAGCGATACAATCAGGTGACTAGGTGATCCCCCACATGCGTCCCCACTCACCAGATCACTGCGCCCCTTCAGGGGCAAACAGCATAACAGATGGGATCCACACCAAAGCTCCTGGTAATCCTGACAGCTCCACTCCCGAACTGTGCAGATCCTCCACTCCAATTCTACCCAGACAGAACTGGGCGCTGGAAGTTCTCAAAGAAAAAATCAAAAGGCTCCCATGGTGTAGTAGAAAAGTATAGTGGTCTTTATTAAAATAATAACGGCAAGAAAAGCCACTTGGCAAGCTAAAAAATGCTGAGAAAGGTATACAGCGGTGCAAATACAAGGCAAGCGAGCAAGCACTAGTGGTCGCGGCGTGCGCATCACCTGCGTTCCACTGCTGGCTCGGGATTCCGGTAGTGACGTAAGTGCGTAGGCTCCGCCTTACTAGTTTCGTCGATGACGTCTTCTGAAGCCCCACTTTTATTCTGATTCACACTGTATGTTCACGTTTTTATTGTCCTGATTAATAGAGACCTGCCGTTGTTCAAGCTAACGTATGCCTCTAGGGAAGTGGTTCTCAACTCCTGTCCTCAGGACCCCCTAAGGCCAGATTTTAAGTATTACCTTGGGGAGGTGCAGACTAGAATACTGCAATCATTGAGCAGAAAATGATATCACCTGTGATCTATTTCAGTTATCTTGCAAACCTGGCCTGTTAGTGGGTCCTGAGGACAGGAGTTGAGAACCACTGCTCTAGGGGTTGCCCTAAAAAATTTATGACGATATGGTCAGAATGGATCATTTCAGTCTCTGGTGACATTGATACTTAAACAAATGTACAACATAATATACTTCAAAAAAGAGTGGGGTGATGTACCGTCAAAGACTCTACAGTGGTTTCGCATGAACACAGTGGACCTTGGAATAGGTACCAAGGTTAGGCTCATGCAGATAATATTACATACTAAAGTTTAGTTTGTTCTTCATATGGTAAGCTGGATGCACTTTCAGATTTCTTAAGTTTATGTTATCATTTTATAGATTTTGTTTTGTTTTTGTTTTTAAATTATTTTTATTCAAAAAAAAAATTCTGTACATACATTCACATATCTTCCATATCATTACCAATTGACACATTACAATTTTTTTTAAACAATACATACACTTACAACAATATATACACAATATGGGTCTATCCTATAGCCTCGTTTATTCTTCTCCTCTCTCTTTATTTTCCCTTATTTAACTTACATGGCCTCTATGTTGTCTTTCTCCTTTTTCCTCCCCTTTTCCTTCGTCTTTATCTCTCCCCTCCCCCCCCCTCCCCATCCCAAGTTTTAGGTGCCTAGTGCCTTTCCCTATTCCACCCTTCCCTTCCCTTTTCCCCCCTTAAGTTAGTATTCGTGTCCTCTGTGTTATCTTTGGTTTATGAGGAGACATGAGTTCCTCTCTCTGTCTCCCAAAAAAAAAAAAAAAGTGTAGGTTAAGTTGAGTTGTATTTGTGAGACCCATATATAACCCTCCCCCCCCTATTTAGAACTACCGTGACGTTAGTGTTTTTATTTGTTTATTTATACAAAGGTGAATTTATCGTTTGCATCAATCCAACTCCCCCAAAATGGGTGAGAGAAGAAAAAAATTAAGAAAAAAAAAGAGGAAAAAAAAAAAACACACACACACACCCCTCCTACTCACATTTCAAACTTTAAAGTGTTGCGTGCTCCCTTACCTTCTCTATTTTCCCCTCTTCCTCTCCCCCTACCCCTTCCCTTTTTGTGACTTCCGTGATATTTGTATTTTTATTAATTAATGGGGGGGGGGGTCTGATCTAAATTCCTTAGGACCTGCCCTCTCTTCTCATGTAACCTTCATATACCACCGAGTGTCTAAATTCCTCCCAACCTCTCAAAATCTTGATAAATTCAGTTTTAGTATCCTTATGCAGGTGTGTTACCTCTTCCATACATCTTGTTTTGTCTTCTTCCCTCAGCCATTCCTGTATCGTTGGGGCTTGTTTTACCCTCCATTGTCTTGGAATCAATAACTTTGCTGAGTTCAATAAGATTGGAATAATTGCTACTCTGTATTTTTTCCTAGGGATGTCTGTTGCATGGAACAAACATTGCCATGGGTCTATTCTGATTTCAATACCACTAATCGTCTTAATTAGGTCTATTATTTTCTCCCAATATGGTTGAATCTTGGGGCATTGCCACCATATGTGGGCATGGGTTCCCTCCTCTCCGCAATCCCTCCATTATAGGGGTGAAACCTGGGGGATTATTTTATGTAATTTTACCGGGACATAGTACCATTTGGCTAATAATTTATAGTTCATTTCTTTTATCCGTGCATCCACAGAGGTAGAGTGAACATAATCTAAAACTCTGCCACTCATTCTCTCTTCTTTTTATAGATTTTGATATTGCTTACACTGATATATGTTGTGAAACTATACTTTTATTTGAACGAATGTTCTACTATTGTTATTTAACCATGTACTTTTATGTGAAATGGATGTTGTCATTATTGTTTTATTCTGTGAAACATCAATAAATTTACCCTTTAAATTTTTTATTTTTTTAATGAAATGAAATTTTAATTAACATAAACTGTATGTGCCTTTTGTTTAAAGCAGAGCTTCACCCAAAAGGGGAAGTTCCGCTTTTCTGCCTCTTCCCTCACTCCTCTTCAACATTTCCCACATTAATTTAATAATGACAGGTACCCACCCCCACTTCCACTCCGATTGCCTAAGCAATTTAAGCGGAAGTTTACCCCCTCCTTCCCTTGCCCGCAGCCTCTTGGGGACACGTCACAGATACCAGAAGGCTGTTGGATCATTCACAAAGCGCAGCCTAAAGACTGGTGAGGAACCAGCCCAGATGAGCACAGAGTTTAATCCTTGGACAGGTAAGTGACCTTTTATTAAAAGTCAGCAGCTACAAATTTTTTTGTTATTAAAGTGAATATCCTCTTTAACCGCTTGCCGCCCGCCGGCCGTCCAATGACAGTTGGGCGGTGCGGCTCTCGTTCTGGCCAGGCGTCATATGGCGTCCTCAGCTTCTCGGCCCTCTAGGGGACGTGTGCACACCGCCGGGTCACTCGGGAACAAATGCGCATGCCCAGCGCCCGTGATGTCTGCCGGGCACCCGCGATTGCCGGTAACAGAGCAGGACCGTGGATCTGTGTGTGTAAACACACAGATCCACGTCCTGTCAGGTGAGAGGAGACCGATGGTGTGTTCCCAGTACAGAGGAACACCGATCGGTCTCCTCCCCTTGTGAGTCCCCTCCCCCCACAGTGAGAATCACTCCCTAGGCAACACAATTAACCCCTTGATCGCCCCCTAGTGTTAACCCCTTCCCTGCCAGTCCAATTTATACAGTAATCAGTGCATTTTTAGCACTGATCGCTGTATAAATGTGAATGGTCCCAAAATAGTGTCAAAAGTGTCCGATCTGTTGCAATATCGCAGTCACAATAAAAATCGCAGATCGCCGCCATTACTAGTTAAAAAAAAAAAGGCCATAAATATATCCCCTATTTTGTAGATGCTATAACTTTTGTGCAAATTAATCGATATACGCTTATTGTGATTTTTTTTTTTACTAAAAATATGTAGAAGAATACACATTGGACTAAACTGAGGAAAAAATTTGTTTTAAAAAAAAAATTGGATATTTATTATAGCAAAAAGTAAAAAATATTGTGTTTTTTACGAACTTGTCACTCTTCTTTTGTTTATAGCGCAAGAAATAAAATGTAATTTTAGTACAGTGTTGCATGACCGCGCAATTGTCATTCAAAGTGCGACAGCGCTGAAAGCTGAAAAATGGTGGTTAAGGATTAGAAGGCTTAGTAAATGCTTGTTGATCCTGACAGCTTGCTTGTATAGAAATGCTCCTTCCTGTTTGTTCCTGACCAAGAAAAGAAGTAGAATTAGTGCTAGCATGGTCTATTTGCATCCCTGCTTCCTCCCTGAGACATATATGCTGACGCACAGCGTGCCTGTAGTCCCGTAGTCATCCTGAGATGTCACAAGCTGGCATGCCCTCGTCTAGCCTTTCCCTGCTTGATTGATAGTAGAGCACACAGCTAAGGGTCAGTAAATGCAGCCTAGCTCCATGCATTCTGGAAGAAGGATGGGAAGAGCTTCAGTGACCACTGAATAAGGCTAAAAAATAAATTAAGAATCAGTTTTTTAGAAAAATGCACTGTTATTTAGAATATAATATAAATGGTGTTTAACCACTTCCATACCGGGTTATTGTAAAATGACGCCGGCAGGAACCCTCTCTCCCTCCGGGTGAATGTCATATGACGTCCTGGGTTTGAGGGGGGATATCTGAATGATGCCTGCAGCTAGAGGCATCATTCAGATATCCTTGTCTTCTGCGCACCATAAGAATGATCATAGCGGCGGTTCCGCCGCTTGATCGTTCTTATAGGCGGCGGTAGGGGATATCCCCCCCCCCTCCCGCCGCCATCTGGTGCTTCTCCGGGCTCTCCCGTGCCATTGGGGACCCGGAGAGAATCGTCCGGCGCCGGTGGTGGGTCACGTGACGAGCATAGAGATGACTGGTGACCAGATGGTCACCAGTCATCTCTATGACCGTCGGAGGCCCAGGCGCGATGTGATGACGTCACGCCCGGGTCCTCAGATGTAAACAAAGCTGCCATTGCGGCTAGTAAGCATGAGATTGGTGAATTTTTTTTCACAATCTCATGCTTTCCAGCCTGGAGGAGAGATGTGGGGTCTTATTGACCCCGCATCTCTCCATAAAGAGGACCTGTCACACACATTCCTATTACAAGGGATGTTTACATTCCTTGTAATAGGAATAAAACAGTGATCAAAAAAAAAATAAAGTAAAAAAAAAACAAAAAAAAATAAGTAAAATAAATAATAATAATAATAATAAAAAAAAATTAAAACGCCCCTGTCCCCAATAGCTCGCGCTCAGAAGCGAACACACACGTAAGTCCCGCCCACATATGTAAACGCTGTTCAAACCACATATGTGAGGTATCGCCGCGTGCGTTAGAGCGTGGTGTGCAACAATTCTAGCACTAGACCTCCTCTGTAGCTCTAACCTGGTAACCTGTAAAAAATTTCAAAGCGTCGCCTATGGAGATTTTTAAGTACCGAAGTTTGGCACCATTCCATGAGTGTGCGCAATTTTAAAGCGTGACATGTTAGGTATCTTTTTACTCGGCGTAACATAAGCTTTCATATTTTACAAAAAAATTGGGCTAACTTTACTGTTTTGTTATTTTATAATTCATGAAACCATTTTTTTCTCAAAAAAAGGCGTTTGAAAAATCATTGCGCAAATACCGTGCAAGATAAAAAGTTGCAACGACCGTCATTTTATTCCCTAGGGTGTCTGCTAAAAAAAACCATATATAATGTTTGGGGGTTCTGAGTAATTTTCTAGCAAAAGAATGATGATTTGTACATGTAGGAGAAAAGTGCCAGAATAGGCACGGTATGGAAGTGGTATAAAAAGCCCTGTATGGAAAGAGTTAAATGTCATAGCATGCTTTCCATTGTATGATTTCACTACGTTTTAGTCTTTTTCCTCTAAACCTATTAAGATTTGGTGAAAGACTCCCTGACATCTCCAGAACTCATGTCATTGATGCAGAACCCCCAAAAGCAGCTGCATAAAAGAAGATTTTTATTTTATTAGAGCCAGCTAAGATTTGCTAAAACTCCCTGCAGAGGAACACAGAATACGGTAAATCCTTTGTTTTAGAGTAACTTGGCTTGAGAGCGTTTTGCAAGACAAGCAAAATTTTTAAATAAATGTATACAAACGATGTCTTGATATACAAGTAGCGTCATGTCACAACTGAATATAAAACAGAACAAAGACCCCTCTAAGTGTAGCAATATGGTTACATTTAATGAAGGTACAACATTTAGCAACTCACATGTTTGATGATTAAAACAGCCACATTTAAGTATGCGGGCATCCGGGGTAAAGCTGTTCACATAGACCGTCCTCTACACCACCATCAATGTCATCCCTTCCACAAGCGCTTCAGTGCTCGCTTTCAAATCGCTCTAATGCAGGGTAGTCTTCCTGGTCACGATTAGAGACTGACAGCAGTGAGAGCCAGCGGTGCGGAGGACAGGCTATGTGGACAGGTTTACCCCAGATGCCTGCATACTTAGATGTGCCTCCTTTAATCATCAACCATGTGAGTTGCTAAATGTTGTACCTTCATTAAATGTACTCATATTGCTACACTTAAGCCTCGTACACACGGCGGAGAATCCCGTTGTAAAAAAAAAATGCCGGTATTCTCGACGAGATTCTTGTCAAGCTTTCCTTGCATACACACTGTCAATTAAAAATCTCGTTGTTGTAAAGCGCGGTGACGTACAACACGTACGACGGCAGTATAAAGGGGAAGTTTGATTCCAATCGCGCCACCCCTTGGGCTGCTTTTGCTGATCTTGTGTTACCGCATGTTAGTAAAAGTTTGGGGAGAGACGATTTGCGCTTTTCAGCCTCGTGCTTTCAGTTCGTTACAGCGTGACGAATGTGCTATCTCCATTACGAACGCTAGTTTTACCAGAAGGAGCGCTCCCGTCTCATACTTGATTCTGAGCATGCACAGTTTTTTAAGACTCGGAAAAGCATACACACGACCGGTTTTCTCGTCGGGAAACAGGCCGACGAGAAAAAAAAAGAGAATCCTGACGAGAAAATAGAAAGCAGGTTCTCCATTTTTGTCATCGAGATTCCCGGCAGTTTTCTCGGCAAGAAACCATACACAGAAAACCGGTCGTGTGTACGAGGCTTTAGAGGCACCTCTCTTCTCTTTTATACTCTGTAGCTCCTGCTGGATTTTGCTTCTGTAGCGGGTGGTTACATTTAGGCGGAAGCATCTGAGTGGTAACTAGGCTCAGATGCACTAATTGTTAGGTTTCATGGACCATTTCTATCCCTGGGAGATGGTACTGGTGTGTAGTTCCCTGGGGCCTATAGATGGCGCTGTTGCCATGGGCCCTGGTTGAACCGCAGTGCAAGGTTGTGCCTTTTTTGTCCCCCTTTTGGCAGCAGTACGGCGGGGCGGGGAACCTGCTGTGCCTGTCGGGAGAGGATATAAAAGGGGGGCGGCCATCTTCCAGCAGGGTCGGTTCCGCGCTCAGGCACCTTAGGCCTGGGTGCGTGTGTGTCACCTCTGGGTGCACTAGGCCCGGAGGCCTGGTCGGGTTGTCTCTGGGTGCCCTAGGCCCGGAGACGGAGCTGCTGTTCCATCTCAGACACCTTCAGTCTGGGGTGAGGTACTTTGGAGAAAGGCCCGGAGCCCAGCAGCCTTTGGCTGGGATCCGCCGGGGACCGAGACTCCCAGGGATCTGCCTTGCGAGGGGACCCGTATCCAGGAAGAGGAGGCCAGGGAGGTGACCCTTTCTGAAGACCCAGCGCAGAGTCGTGGTGACAGATGGGCCTCTGGTAACTCTCCGGAGGGATGTTCTTGTCCTAAAAAGGGGCCAGTTCACTAACGGAAGGAAGTGCGTGTTCTTTAGGTCACAGTGGCAGTGACACTACGCACCCAAGGTCAGTGGCAGTGGCTTTCATCATCTTTTTCACCCGGTCAGTGGCAGTGACCAACTTCATGGACTGTGGCAGAGACCGTGCACCAAGCCTGTTCGTGCTAATCGGAACAGGAGAAAACCCAAATTCAAGTTTGTGCCTGGACCTCCTCCCACCTTATCTGACCCGTGTCTTGTCCCAACCTGTCTGCTTCAAAGAGACTGTTTATTGTGCTAAAAGAATAAATAAGAGTTGGACCTTTCAGTTGGTGTGGACAGTTGCTTACTGGGGAGAACTAAAGACTTGTTTCTGAATACCACAGATACGACGTCAGCACTGGAGGTTTTTAAACACTGGCTGCAAGCAGGCCCGAGAAACTAACACCGCTCAACCTCCCTATTCGGGAGGTTACGGGCTTGTGGTGCGGTGTGCCTCATTCTTTCCTGCGGAGGAGCCAAGCAGAAGAAAAGCAGGTAAAGTCTGGGGTTGGTGCGCTACACTTCTAATCCCCTTGTGGAGGGTGTCATTTGTGGATGGACATTTTATGGTTACAACAATCACATTGCTATAATCTTTTTATATGGACTATAAACTGAAGGACTTATGAATAAATGGTTGTGGAACGAATCATCTGAGTCTCCATTATTTCTTATGGGGAAATTTGCTTTGATAATTATGCTCGCAATCCAAGGTTTTACTGTATTTCACAAAGAGGCTTTAGAATGTTTTGACAGCACTTTGGAATACTTGGATAAATGGTTCAATATTGATATGTCACCTTTCAAACATTTTGCATGTTTGAATTTTAAAAAGGTTTCATCACTCGGGGAGATTTAAAAACATGAAGTTCTGAACATCAAAGATACAATGTGCAACGAAGCCTTGTACAAAGCTTTTTTTCTGCTAAGGACAGAAATGCTAGCAATAACAGAAATAGAAGATCTTTTCTGGTCTCATAAGTGTTTTTTTTTTCTTTTTTTCAGAATATCAAGATATCTAATTTACTAAAAAAAAATCACAGTCCATCTTAGCTGTTCCTTGCAGTAATGCATTTGTTGATTGCATTTTCAGCATATTTTTATTCACAGTCCAGCACCGAACCCCCCACCCATACACCCTTGCACCCTTTCTATATGGTTCAGCGTTCTCTTCTCATTTGCTGTAAGCCAAGGGTGTCCAAGACATGCCCCATAAAGCAGAAGTAAACCCATTAATTTAAATGTTAAAAAGAAGAGTTAAATTCCCGGCATGCTAACTGTCACATTGGTTGTGCTCTCTGGGGTCTTCTCCTCTGGAAGGGTAGAACCAGGCATCTGACAACAAATCCTCTGCAGGATTCCCGATGGACAACAAAAATGGTAGACAGCCCTACGTCTGGCATTTGGAGTTTAAGGCTAGCCTTTTTTAAAGATCCTGGCTCCCAGGTTTGGCACACATTTGCAAGTTGGAAGAGTAGGGACAGGTATTCCATCTATTGGGGACAGTACTAGCATTAGTGAAGGGTTCCTGATGAGGAGGGAATGCGTAGGTTCTCATCTTTTCTGGACTCTTTTCCAATTGGGCACGAGACAGTGAGACCACATTCTGCATCTCTCTCAACAGACACTGTCAGTGCAGCTGAATCCTGCTCCTTTCACATTGCTGGAAATCGTGAGTTCACCCAGCTGGGTAGCCTTCCCACCAGGTTTGTTATGAACTGTTACAAGTTCACCTGGTGGTGTGAATCATTGCCACCGCACATGCTGCACCCCACCTCCATGCAATTCTGTTGAACAGGAAAGTCAAGCAAATAAAAGAGGAGAGTTAAACTTCCCCTGTCATACTGCTGACAAGACACAGCAGTCAGCAGCTTCTGTAAGAAATGCCACACACACTGTAGCCATTAGCCTGCTGGTTACTCACAATGCTGGGTCTTTAACCACTTAAGCCCCGGACCATTTGGTAGCTAGAGGACCAGAGGTGAATTCAGAATTTTGCACTGCGCTGCTTTAACTGTAAATTGTGCAGACATGCAATGTTGTACCCAAACGAAATTTGCGTCCTTTTCTTCCCACAAATAGAGCTTTCTTTTAATGGTATTTGATTGCCTCTGCGATTTTTATTTTTTGCGATATAAACGGAAAAAGACCGAAAATTTTGAAAAAAAATGATATTTTCTACTTTTTGTTATAAGAAAAATCGAATAAACTCAATTGTAGTCATACATTTAGGCCAAAATGTATTCAGCCACATGTTTTTAGTAAAAAAAATGTCAATAAGCGTATATTTATTGGTTTGCGCAAAAGTTATAGAGTTTACAAACTAGGGTACATTTTCTGAAATTTACACAGCTTTAAATTTATGACTGCCTATCTCATTTCTTGAGGTGCTAAAATGACAGGGCAGTACAAAACCCCCCCAAATGACCCCATTTTGGAAAGTAGACACCCCAAGGAAATTGCTGAGAGGCATGTTGAGCCCATTGAATTTTTTATTTTTTTGTCCCAAGTGATTGAATAATGACTAAAAAAAAAAAAAAATTACAAAAAGTTGTCACTAAATGATATATTGCTCACACATGCCATGGTTATATGTGGAATTTCACCCCAAAATACATTTTGCTGCTTCTCCTGAGTACGGGGATACCACATGTGTGGGACTTTTTGGGAGCCTAGCCGCGTACGGGACCCCGGAAACCAAGCACCGCCTTCAGGATTTCTAAGGGCGCAAATTTTTGATTTCACTCCTCACTACCTATCACAGTTTCGAAGGCCATAAAATGCCAAAATAGCACAAAACCCCCCCAAATGACCCCATTTTAGAAAGTAGACACCCCAAGGAAATTGCTGAGAGGCCTGTTGAGCCCATTGAATATAATTTTTTTGTCCCAAGTGATTGAATAATGACAAAAAAAAAAAAAATTACAAAAAGTTGTCACTAAATGATATATTGCTCACACATGCCATGGTTATATGTGGAATTACACCCCAAAATACATTTTTCTGCTTCTCCTGAGTACGGGGATACCACATGTGTGGGACTTTTTAGGAGCCTAGCCGCGTACGGGACCCCGAAAACCAAGCACCGCCTTCAGGATTTCTAGGCACACATTTTTGATTTCACTCCTCACTACCTATCACAGTTTCGAAGGCCATAAAATGCCAAAATCGCACAAAACCCCCCCCAAATGACCCCATTTTGGAATATAGACACCCCAAGCTATTTGCTGAGAGGAATGGCGAGTATTTTACAGCTCTCATTTGTTTTTGAAAATGAAGAAAGAAAATATATATATATATATTTTTTTTTTTTTTCAATTTTCAAAACTTTGTGACAAAAAGCGAGATCTGCAAAATACTCACAATACCTCTCAGCAAATAGCTTGGGGTGTCTACTTTCCAAAATGGGGTCATTTGGGGGGGTTTTGTGCTATCTGGGCATTCCATGGCCTCCGAAACTGTGATAGGCAGTGAGAAGTGAAATCAAAAATTTACACCCTTAGAAAGCCTGAAGGCGGTGCTTGGTTTTTGGGGTCCCGTACATGGCTAGGCTCCCAAAAAGTCTCACACATGTGGTATCCCCGTGCTCAGGAGAAGCAACAGAATGTATTTTGGGGTGTAATTCCACATATGCCCATGGCATGTTTGAGCAATATATCATTTAGTGACAACTTTGTGCAAAAAAAAAAAAAAAAAATTGTCGTTTTTCCGCAACTTGTGTCAACATATAAAATATTCCATGGACTCGACATGCCTCTCAGTATATAGCTTGGGGTGTCTACTTTCCAAAATGGGGTCATTTGGGGGGGTTTTGAACTGTTCTGGCATTTTATACACAACATTAGGAAGCTTACATCCACTCTTCTAACCACTTGAAGACAAAGCCCTTTTTGACACTTTTTGTTTACATGAAAACATTTTTTTTTTTGCAAGAAAATTATGTTGAACCCCCAAACATTATATATATTTTTAAAGCAAAGGCCCTACAGATTAAAATGGTGGGTGTTGCATTTTTTTTTTCTACACAGTATTTGCGCAGCGATTTTTCAAACGCATTTTTTGGGTTAAAAAATACACTTTTTTTAATTTTAATGCACTAAAACACACTATATTGCCCAAATGTTTGATGAAATAAAAAAGATGATCTTAGGCCGAGTACATAGATACCAAACACGACATGCTTTAAAATTTCGCACAAACGCGCATTGGCGACAAACTACATACATTTTTAAAAGCCTTTAGAGGTTACCCCAGTAGATTTACAGAGGAGGTCTACTGCTAAAATGATTGCCCTCGATCTGACCTTCGCGGTGATACCTCACATGCATGGTGCAATTGCTGTTTACATATGACGCCAGACCGCCGCTTGCGTTCGCCATTGGGCAAGAGCAGGGCAGGACAGGGGTGCTTTTTTTTTTTTTTTTTTTTTTTTTTTTATTATTAATTTTGCTATTTTATTTTATTTTTAAATTGTTCCTTCCAAGTATTTTTTTTTTTTATCATTTTTATTGTTATCTCAGGGAATGTAAATATCCCCTATGATAGCAATAGGTAGTGACAGGTACTCTTTTTTTGAAAAAACTGGGGTCTTCTAGACCCTAGATTTTTCCTCTGCCCTCAAAGCATCTGACCACACCAAGATCGGTGTGATAAAATGCTTTCCCAATTTTCCAATGGCGCTTTTTATATCCGGGGGGGGGGGGGATTCCCTCCCACTGCTTGTAAAAGCAGTCCAGAGGCTAATTAGCCGCTAGGATTGCTTTTACATGAAAGCCGGCCGCAGGCTGAAAAGAATGATACCAAGATGATACCTAAACCCACAGGCATCATTCTGGTATAAACATTCAAAGTCCAGCAACATACCAGTACGTTGCTGGTCCTTGTTGGACATGTATTGTAATCTTTTTATTTCATGCAGCCAGTTGGCTGAACGAAAAAAGAGATTGATCGGTGGGTATGCCCACCATTAGAATACCGCCCTTCATCCACCCACTTCCAATGATGGGCATACACGCACCATTTATATATGCCGAAGCATGGGGGCATCCTCCCGCAAAAAAGTTATGCCGCACACACATGGTCGGACTTTTCCACGGGCAAGCCTCCGTCGGAATTTCGACCGTATGTACGCGGCATTAGGAGCAAAATCGCTCCTCCGCCCCTGCTGCCCCAATGCTTCGGCATATTTGCTTTTTTTTTTTAACTGTGGTGGTGAAATCACCTCCTACAGCACTGGAGTCGCAGGGATCAGGCCTGTCTCTGCGAACGCTGCAGTTATGTGTGTTTTTTTTTTGTAAGTGACAGTGATCGATCGATACTGCACTTGGGTGGCCTGGGCTGGACGGAGGGGCAAAACGCAGGTGCCAGCAGGTATCTGGGCTGATCCCGCTAACACTGCGTTTTTGGGAACCCTAAACTGCTGGGGACGCTAGTATAGATCTGATCAGATCAGATATTGATCTGTTCAGATACTATACCACTAAGGGGGGTGTATGCTTCACGCGTGGGTGTTAGCGTTACTGGCACTAACCTGACGCTGCCTGGGGTGTGACTCAGACCCTCTCTGACGCTAAAACCTAATTGATATCACCCGCCGGGCGATCAGGGGGTTAAACCTTTATTGGGTTATATACACGGCGGGTGCCCTGACACTATAAAAAGCAAACTAACTAACCAGCGTCACCCGTAACACTTATATGGTGATCACTGGTGAAAGGGTTAACTAGGGGCAATCAGGGGGTTAAAACCTTTATTAGATAATATATGGGGGTACCTGACGCTATAAAAACCTGCGGCGAACCTAAAAAAAATTACCAGCTACCGATCTGCATCACCGACACTAAGACAGCGTTTAGAAAAACGATTGCTTAGCGACAGTGGTGATGGGGGTGAAAGGGTTACCTGGGGGGGCGATCAAGGGGGTTAAACCTTTATTAGATAATATATTGGGGTACCTGACGCTATAAAAACATGCGGCGAACCTAAAAAAAAATACTGGCTACGATCTGCATCACCGACACTAAGACAGCGTTTAGAAAAACAATTGCTTAGCGACAGTGGTGATAGGGGGTGAAAGGGTTACCTGGGGGGCGATCAAGGGGGTTAAACCTTTATTAGATAATATATTGGGGTACCTGACGCTATAAAAACCTGCGGCGAACCTAAAAAAAATTACCGGCTACCGATCTGCATCACAGACACTAAGACAGCGTTTAGAAAAACGATCGCTTAGTGACAGTGGTGATAGGGGGTGAAAGGGTTACCTGGGGGGCGATCAAGGGGGTTAAACCTTTATTAGATAATATATTGGGGTACCTGACGCTATAAAAACATGCGGCGAACCTAAAAAAAATGACTGGCTACGATCTGCATCACCGACACTAAGACAGCGTTTAGAAAAACAATTGCTTAGCGACAGTGGTGATAGGGGGTGAAAGGGTTACCTGGGGGGCGATCAAGGGGGTTAAACCTTTATTAGATAATATATTGGGGTACCTGACGCTATAAAAACCTGCGGCGAACCTTTAAAAAAATTACCGGCTACCGATCTGCATCACAGACACTAAGACAGCGTTTAGAAAAACGATCGCTTAGTGATAGTGGTGATAGGGGGTGAAAGGGTTACCTGGGGGGCGATCAAGGGGGTTAATCCTTTATTAGATAATATATTGGAGTACCTGACGCTATAAAAACCTGCGGCAAACCCAAAAAAAATTACTGGCTGCCGATCGGCATCACTGACGCTAAGACAGCGATCAGAAAAATGATCGCTAAGCGGCAGTGGTGATAGGGGGTGAAAGGGTTATCTGGGGGGTGATCAGGGGGTTAAACCTTTATTAGGGGGGTTAGGGGGCTACACTGGACCTAAGACTAAACTTTGGTGACACTTTTACAGTCACAAATGTCACTGATTGCAGTGATCACTAAATAAATGGTCACTGCAATCAGTGACACTGTGACTGGGGGCTGGGGGGGGTGATCTGGGGGGTGATCTGGGGTGTCTGGGGGGGCCTGGGGGGGCGATTTATGTCCCTATGTGTCCTGGTGTCAGTGTAGTGTTGTGTGCACTGACCTGATATCTTCTCTTGTACGGCGCTCGGTATATGTGAGCGCCGCACCAGAGATGACATCACTTCCTCCTGCTCCCTCTGTCTGACACAGACAGAGGGGGCATTTCCATTCGCCGGGAGCGATCGCGAGGGGGTGGCCAGAAACGAATGGCTGCCCCCTCATCCCGGAACGCTCCCGGACACTTAGCCACCGCTCACTGTACAGAAGGGGGGTCCGATTGGACCCCCCAACTGTACAAAGGCAATCACGTACACTCTACGTGATTGTGCCTGTCGGTGCCATTCTGCCGACGTATATATACAGTGAGCGGTCGTTAAGTGGTTAAGCCTGGTACACACGACCGAGAATCTCGTCAGGAAAAAAACAGTCGTTTTTCCCTGACGAGATTCTTGACAAGAATCTTGTTCCGGCCGAGTGTACACACGCTCGATTCAAAAGAATCGCCAATCTTTTGAATGGAACAAACACGGTGACGTCATCGACTACGACGAGCGTGTGCTCGTCACATTCGATGCTGTCGCCGCCATCTTGCTACACCCTACCTATGCCTAGGAAGCTACCCCGCATGCGTCAAAATCATTTTGAGGATGCGCGGGTTTCCACGGCGACAGGTAAGCGTACACACTCTCGGGTTTCTCGTCGGGAAACAGGCCGACGAGAATCCCGACGAGAAAATAGAGAGCAGGTTCTCTATTTTTCTCGTTGAGATTCTGGCCAGTTTTCTTGACGAGAAACCTGAAAGCCTCGTACACACGCACGGTTTACTCAGCAAGAAAGTTCTGCCAGCAATTTTCTTGCTGGTTCTCGCCGAGAAAACTGGTCATGTGTACGAGGTTTAAGAGACAGAAACAGATGATCTGCCTCTGTTCCAGTCCCGTTACTCTGCAAATAAACCTGGCCAGCTATATGCGAAAATGTTAAAACACCATCTATCTCTGCCCCTGGGAAGGGGTCAATTTGGCATCTTCACCTTGGATGCCAGAGAACCTTGTGCCAAAACCAAATAGAGGGTATTTGTCCATAACAGACACTTTTTATCAAGTCTCAAGCTCAAGTCACATGCAATGTATCTTGCAAGGCTTTACGACTTTACTTGCACATATAAGTTCTTGTGGAGATTAATATACGCATTTTCAGCTCGCTTGGATAATGCATTTCGAGTGCACTTGTGCTTACCAATAGTGATGAGCCGAACACCCCCGGGTTCGGTTCGCACCAGAACCCGCGAACGGACCGAAAGTTCGAACGAACATTAGAACCCTATTAAATACAATGGATGCGAACGTTCGAATTCTAAAGTGCTAATTATAACAACTATTATGCATGTTATTGTCATAAATAGGGTTTGGGAACCCGGGTTGTGCACCAGGGGACATGTATCAATGCAAAAAGAAGTTTTAAAAACGGTCGTTTTTCGGGAGCAATCATTTTAATGATGCATAAAGTGAAAAAAAAAAAGTCAAATATTCCTTTAAATATCGTACCTGGGGGGTGTCTAAAGTATGCCTGTGAAGTGCCACGTGTTTCCCGTGTTTAGAACTGTCCCTGCACAAAATGACACTTCTAAAGGAAAAAAAAGCCATTTAAAACTGCTTGCGGCTTTAATGTAATGTCTGGTCCCGGTAATATGGATGAAATTCTTTAAGAAAAATGGCATAGCTACCCCATGACCCCCCCCCTACCCCAGCCCATTACCAGCCCCTTTGGGTCTTGTATGGATATTAAGGGGAACCCCGCACATAAAATAAAAAAGGCCCTATATACTCTGAACAGCCGTATACAGGCGGTGCATACAAGACAGGGACTGTAGGTTTGTTCTTATGTAGAATCTGTTTGTAATTTTGAACAGGTACATTGTTGAAGTGTAGCTCCAGCCCAAAAATCTATTTTTAAACTTTTTGGGAAACATAGGTAAGGGTTATCACCCCTGTAACATTTGTTTTGCTGTCTGTGCCCCTGTTCAGAACATTTCACCTCACTTTCCGTCCCAATGACAACTGTTTTTGAAATGTGGTGTTTTTCTTGAAACAAGGATTGCTGATAAAGCATCAGTACAGATGAGACCCCTTTCTCCCATATTTATTCTTACAGGAGAGAATTTTCCTTTCTAGGGGTAGATTTCCTCTCACTTCCTGTTGTCTTCTTTCGTTTGCAAGTAGGAGTCGTTTGTAAGTTGGATGTTTGAAAGTAGGGACCTGCCGTATATACTCTGCAGAAATAGGCCCCTTAGTTGTTGGTGTTGGCACAACACTGTAAGCACTCAGTTACTCTTGGTTGGTGCTGGAACGCCCTGCTGTCAACTATTATATCAGGAATTTTAATTACATATAATTGTTGAACAGTGGTAGTAAAAATTGGGGCTTTGATGGTGGTGCTGGTGCCACAACACTGTAAGCCCTGACAGTTACTCTTGGTGGGTGCAGCAATGGGCCCTGCTGTGAATTATTAGATCAAGAATTGTAATTACATGCCCCTTTTGAACAGGGGCTGAAAAATTGGGCCTTTCGTGGTGGTGGTGGTGGTGGCGTTGCCACAAGACTGTAAGCCCTCAGAGTTACTCTTGGTGGGTGCAGCAATGGACCCTGCTGTGAATTATTAGATCAAGAATTGTAATTGCATGCCCCTGTTGAACAGGGGCTGAAAAATTGGGCCTTAGGCACTGGTGGCACAACACTACAACCCCTCACAGATACTGTACTTGGAGCACAGCAATGAGCCCTGTTGCAAAGTATTGCTTCAAAAATTGTAATGACACGCCCCTGTTAAACAGGGGCTGAAAAATTGGGCCTTAGGCACTGGTGCCACAACACTCCAACCCCTCACAGATACTGTACTTGGAGCACAGCAATGAGCCCTATGGCAAATTATTGCTAAAAAAATTGTAATTACACGCCCCTGTAAAACAGGGGCTGAAAAATTGGGCCTTAGCCACTGGTGGCGGCACCCATAAACAAAAATGATCTTCCAAGCTATCATCATCAATCGTATCATTGAGGACTCGGAGGAGGAGGATAGCCAGTCAACATAACAGCACAGGCACTCAGCATCAGCATCAGTCTTGAAGGGATGTGACATGTTAAAATCAATTAGTCTGTTATATCAGCATCAGGTGTGTGGTAGCTGGTGGTGATCCAAGACTGGTTCATCTTGATGAAAGTCAGTCGATCAACCGAGTCGGTGGACAGGCGCACCCTGTGATCCGTGACAAATCCTCCAGCAGCACTGAATGTGCGTTCCGAAAGAACGCTGGATGCAGGACAGGCCAGTAGCTCAATTGCATACTGTGCAAGCTCTGGCCAGTGATCCATCCTCAAGACCCAGTAAGCCAGAGGATTTTCGGTGGGGAAGGTGTCCAAGTCTGACCTTGCCCCTAGATATTCCTGCACCATGTTTATCAGACACTGGCGATGGTTGCTGGAACCGATCATACTTTGGGGCTGCGGACTAAAGAATTGTCTGAACGCATCGGTCAGACGGCCACCTTCCCCACCGCTCCTTCTTTGACTGGCCGAAGCCTCAGCAACTCGTTGTCCAGGACCAGGAGTTTGTAACCTCCCAGTCTCTGGGAACGCGTTGCACAGACCTTTCTGCAAGGCCTCCCGGAGTTGTCTCATCCTCTGCTCCCTCTGCGACGGTAACATAAGGTCCGCAACCTTACCCTTGTACCGTGGATCAAGGAGAGTGGCCAGCCAGTAATGGTCCCTCTCCTTGATCCGAAGAATACGAGGATCCTTCCGCAGACTTTGCAGGATCAGGGAGGCCATGCAGCGTAGGTTTGCTGAGGCATTCGCTCCGGAGTCCTCTGGGTCACTAAGGACGACATGATCCGCAGCCACCTCCTCCCAGCCACGTACAAGTCCACTGGTTTCTTGGGACTGTAAATCATCCCTAAAAGACTGCTGCTGATGATGCTGAGTGCCAGCCTCCACCTCCATGCTGACACAATCCTCCTCCTCCTCCTCCTCCTCCTCCTCCTCTTCCTGTGCGATGGGTGGGACAGAAGGAACACTGTCTGGGTAAAGGGGGCCTTGAGAGGCAAGGAAGTCCTCCTCTTCCTGCCTCTGTTCTGCCTCAAGTGCCCTGTCCATTATTCCACGCAGCGTGTGCTCCAACAGGTGGACAAGAGGTACAGTGTCACTGATGCATGCACTGTCACTGCTCACCATCCTCGTGGCCTCCTCAAATGGTGCCAGGACAGTGCATGCATCCCTGATCATGCCCCACTGGCGTGGAGAAAAAAAACCAAGCTCCCCTGACCCTGTCCTGGTGCCGTAGTCGCACAGGTACTCATTGATGGCCCTCTGCTGCGTGTGCAGCCGCTGCAGCATGGCCAACGTTGAGTTCCACCTGGTGGGCATGTCACATATAAGGCGGTTCTTGGGCAGGTTCAACTCCTTTTGCAGCTCAGCCAGGCGAGCACTGGCATTATAAGATCTGCGGAAATGCACACAGACTTTCCTGGCCTGCCTCAGGACATCCTGTAAGCCCGGGTACCTGCCCAAGAACCGCTGCACCACCAGGTTAAGGACGTGAGCCACACAGGGCACATGGGTCAGTTGTCCCTGTCGGAGGGCGGAGAGGAGGTTGGTGCCATTGTCGCAAACCACCATTCCTGGCTTAAGCTGGCGTGGCGTCAACCACCTCTCGGCCTGGCCCTGCAGAGCAGACAGGACCTCTGCCCCAGTGTGGCTTCTGTCCCCCAAACACACCAGCGCAAGCACGGCATGGCATCTTTTTGCCTGCGTACTTGCGTAGCCCCGTGAACGGCTACGGAGCACCGCTGGTTCATAGGACAAACCACAGGAAGAGGCCATGGAGGAAGAAGAAGAGGAGGGGGTGGAGGAGAGAGGTGTGTCACAACCAGTAGTAGCATTTTGGAGGCGTGGCGGTGGGACAACCTCCAACACTACTGCACCTTGTCCTGCATCCTTCCCAGCTGCCAAAAGAGTGACCCAATGGGCCGTGAAAGAAAGGTAACGTCCCTGTCCATGCCTGCTGGACCATGAGTCAGCGGTAATATGCACCTTACCGCTGACCGCCCTGTCCAGCGAGGCCAAGACATTGCCTTCCACATGCCGGTAGAGAGCCGGAATAGCCTTCCGTGAGAAAAAGTGGCGTTTGGGAACCTGCCACTGAGGAACCGCACATTGCACAAACTCACGGAAGGGGGCCGAGTCTACCAACTGAAAAGGCAGCAGTTGAAGCGCTAGCAATTTAGCCAAGCTAGCATTCAACCGCTGGGCATGTGGATGGCTGGGAGTGAACTTCTTTTGACGGTCCAGCAGCTGGGGCAGGGAAATTTGCCTGCTAGAATCGGACGTCGGTGTACTGCTAGCAGAGTGGCCGCAAGTACTTGGCTGTGACACACCTAATTCTACACCTTCATTCCTCTCAGTGCATGTTTCAGAGAGGACTGAAGTTATAGTGGGGTTGGAGATCCCAGCTGATGCGGTGCAAGGAGAGGTCCGCTTTGTTCTTTGGTGTGGGTCTTTGAGGTAGGCTTGCCAACGAGCTGCATGGCAGGTCAACATATGTCTGGTCAGGCATGTGGTACCCAAGCGGCTGATGTTTTGGCCACGCGATATACGCTTGAGACATATGTTGCAAACAGCAGCTGTGCGATCTGATGCACTAGCCTCAAAAAAGGCCCACACCAAAGAACTTTTTGAATGACGGGCAGAGGCAGCGCCCTGCACAGGCGGAGCTCTGCGGTGTGATTCCGTCGGTGTACTGCCCTTACGCTGGCCACCAAAGGGCATCCTGCCTCGTTGGAGATGTGCCTCCTCCTCATCCTCCTCCTCCTCCTCTCTCCTATTAGGCACCCACGTGGAGTCAGTGACCTCATCATCCCCTCCCTCCTCATCACTGGAGCCAATCTGGCAGTATGCTGCAGCTGCTGGAACATGACTGCCAGATTGGTGTCCTTCTTGAGCATCCCCTCTGTCTGCTCTCACGCTACTGCCTTCCTCTAGCTGGGTTTCATCATCAGACCCTTCGAAACGCTGGGCATCCTCCTGGAGCATGTACCCAACACTGTGCTGAAACAGTTCGGGGGACTCCTCAGGAGGAGGACATGGTGGGTCTAGGGAAGGAGTGACTGATGATTTGTCTGACATTGATACCAGGGAAGACGACGCTTTGGCAGCTGCTTTTCCAGTACCCTGAGCCTGGGTGAGAGAGGATGAGGAGGAGGAGGAGGGCTTGGTCATCCACTCTACCAAGTCTTCGGCATGATGTGGCTCAACATATCCAGCTGCCGAAAAGAAGGACAAGCGTGTCCCATGGCCATGTGCTGATGACAATGCACCGCGTCCACGACCAGCACTGTTGCCCCCAGACACAGAGCCTGCTTGCCCTCTTTTATTGCCTCCTGACTGTCTGCCTCTCCTTGTTTGCCTTCCAGACATTCTAATAGATGGCCTGCAGGGAGATGGGAAAAAAGCAATAAGGGCTACCTTCAGGTGTCCTTCTCTGTCCCTTGAAACAAGGACTTTCACAGTGAAATAAACTGACACTCTCCCTACCTACAGTTTTCTGTCCCTAGAATAAATGTTTTTTTTAAGCACAATATAGCACAAGGACAATTCACTCACTGTCCTTACAGGTCCCTGGAAACAAGGACTTGCAGAGTGAAAGAAAAAAAACACTCTCCCTACCTACAGTTTTCTGTCCCTAGAAAAAATGTTTTTTTTAATCACAATATAGCACAAGAACAATTCACTCACTGTCCTTACAGGTCCCTGGAAACAAGGACTTGCAGAGTGAAATAAACTGACACTCTCCCTACCTACAGTTTTCTGTCCCTAGAATAAATGTTTTTTTTAAGCACAATATAGCACAAGGACAATTCACTCACTGTCCTTACAGGTCCCTGGAAACAAGGACTTGCAGAGTGAAAGAAAAAAAACACTCTCCCTACCTACAGTTTTCTGTCCCTAGAAAAAATGTTTTTTTTAATCACAATATAGCACAAGGACAATTCACTCACTGTCCTTACAGGTCCCTGGAAACAAGGACTTGCAGAGTGAAAGAAAAAAAACACTCTCCCTACCTACAGTTTTCTGTCCCTAGAAAAAATGTTTTTTTTAATCACAATATAGCACAAGGACAATTCACTCACTGTCCTTACAGGTCCCTGGAAACAAGGACTTGCAGAGTGAAATAAACTGACACTCTCCCTACCTACAGTTTTCTGTCCCTAAAATAAATGTTTTTTTAATCACAATATAGCACAAGGACAATTCACTCACTGTCCTTACAGGTCCCTGGAAACAAGGACTTGCAGAGTGAAAGAAAATAAACACTCTCCCTACCTACAGTTTTCTGTCCCTAGAATAAATGTTTTTTTTAAGCACAATATAGCACAAGGACAATTCACTCACTGTCCTTACAGGTCCCTGGAAACAAGGACTTGCAGAGTGAAAGAAAAAAAACACTCTCCCTACCTACAGTTTTCTGTCCCTAGAAAAAATGTTTTTTTTAATCACAATATAGCACAAGAACAATTCACTCACTGTCCTTACAGGTCCCTGGAAACAAGGACTTGCAGAGTGAAATAAACTGACACTCTCCCTACCTACAGTTTTCTGTCCCTAGAATAAATGTTTTTTTTAAGCACAATATAGCACAAGGACAATTCACTCACTGTCCTTACAGGTCCCTGGAAACAAGGACTTGCAGAGTGAAAGAAAAAAAACACTCTCCCTACCTACAGTTTTCTGTCCCTAGAAAAAATGTTTTTTTTAATCACAATATAGCACAAGGACAATTCACTCACTGTCCTTACAGGTCCCTGGAAACAAGGACTTGCAGAGTGAAAGAAAAAAAACACTCTCCCTACCTACAGTTTTCTGTCCCTAGAAAAAATGTTTTTTTTAATCACAATATAGCACAAGGACAATTCACTCACTGTCCTTACAGGTCCCTGGAAACAAGGACTTGCAGAGTGAAATAAACTGACACTCTCCCTACCTACAGTTTTCTGTCCCTAGAATAAATGTTTTTTTTAATCACAATATAGCACAAGGACAATTCACTCACTGTCCTTACAGGTCCCTGGAAACAAGGACTTGCAGAGTGAAAGAAAATAAACACTCTCCCTACCTACAGTTTTCTGTCCCTAGAATAAATGTTTTTTTTAAGCACAATATAGCACAAGGACAATTCACTCACTGTCCTTACAGGTCCCTGGAAACAAGGACTTGCAGAGTGAAATAAACTGACACTCTCCCTACCTACAGTTTTCTGTCCCTAGAATAAATGTTTTTTTTAAGCACAATATAGCACAAGGACAATTCACTCACTGTCCTTACAGGTCCCTGGAAACAAGGACTTGCAGAGTGAAAGAAAAAAAACACTCTCCCTACCTACAGTTTTCTGTCCCTAGAAAAAATGTTTTTTTTAATCACAATATAGCACAAGGACAATTCACTCACTGTCCTTACAGGTCCCTGGAAACAAGGACTTGCAGAGTGAAAGAAAATAAACACTCTCCCTACCTACAGTTTTCTGTCCCTAGAATAAATGTTTTTTTTAATCACAATATAGCACAAGGACAATTCACTCACTGTCCTTACAGGTCCCTGGAAACAAGGACTTGCAGAGTGAAATAAACTGACACTCTCCCTACCTACAGTTTTCTGTCCCTAGAATTAATTTTTTTTTTAAGCACAATATAGCACAAGGAGAATTCACTCACTGTCCTTCCAGGTCCCTGGAAACAAGGACTTGCAGAGTGAAAGAAAAAAAACACTCTCCCTACCTACAGTTTTCTGTCCCTAGAAAAAATGTTTTTTTTAATCACAATATAGCACAAGGACAATTCACTCACTGTCCTTACAGGTCCCTGGAAACAAGGACTTGCAGAGTGAAATAAACTGACACTCTCCCTACCTACAGTTTTCTGTCCCTAGAATAAATGTTTTTTTTAAGCACAATATAGCACAAGGACAATTCACTCACTGTCCTTCCAGGTCCCTGGAAACAAGGACTTGCAGAGTGAAAGAAAAAAAACACTCTCCCTACCTACAGTTTTCTGTCCCTAGAAAAAATGTTTTTTTTAATCACAATATAGCACAAGGACAATTCACTCACTGTCCTTACAGGTCCCTGGAAACAAGGACTTGCAGAGTGAAATAAACTGACACTCTCCCTACCTACAGTTTTCTGTCCCTAGAATAAATGTTTTTTTTAAGCACAATATAGCACAAGGACAATTCACTCACTGTCCTTCCAGGTCCCTGGAAACAAGGACTTGCAGAGTGAAAGAAAAAAAACACTCTCCCTACCTACAGTTTTCTGTCCCTAGAAAAAATGTTTTTTTTAATCACAATATAGCACAAGGACAATTCACTCACTGTCCTTACAGGTCCCTGGAAACAAGGACTTGCAGAGTGAAAGAAAAAAAACACTCTCCCTACCTACAGTTTTCTGTCCCTAGAAAAAATGTTTTTTTTAATCACAATATAGCACAAGGACAATTCACTCACTGTCCTTACAGGTCCCTGGAAACAAGGACTTGCAGAGTGAAATAAACTGACACTCTCCCTACCTACAGTTTTCTGTCCCTAGAATAAATGTTTTTTTTAAGCACAATATAGCACAAGGACAATTCACTCACTGTCCTTACAGGTCCCTGGAAACAAGGACTTGCAGAGTGAAAGAAAAAAAACACTCTCCCTACCTACAGTTTTCTGTCCCTAGAAAAAATGTTTTTTTTAATCACAATATAGCACAAGGACAATTCACTCACTGTCCTTACAGGTCCCTGGAAACAAGGACTTGCAGAGTGAAATAAACTGACACTCTCCCTACCTACAGTTTTCTGTCCCTAGAATAAATGTTTTTTTTAAGCACAATATAGCACAAGGACAATTCACTCACTGTCCTTACAGGTCCCTGGAAACAAGGACTTGCAGAGTGAAAGAAAAAAAACACTCTCCCTACCTACAGTTTTCTGTCCCTAGAAAAAATGTTTTTTTTAATCACAATATAGCACAAGGACAATTCACTCACTGTCCTTACAGGTCCCTGGAAACAAGGACTTGCAGAGTGAAATAAACTGACACTCTCCCTACCTACAGTTTTCTGTCCCTAGAATAAATGTTTTTTTTAAGCACAATATAGCACAAGGACAATTCACTCACTGTCCTTACAGGTCCCTGGAAACAAGGACTTGCAGAGTGAAAAAAAAAAAACACTCTCCCTACCTACAGTTTTCTGTCCCTAGAAAAAATGTTTTTTTTTAAGCACAATATAGCACAAGGACAATTCACTCACTGTCCTTCCAGGTCCCTGGAAACAAGGACTTGCAGAGTGAAAGAAAAAAAACACTCTCCCTACCTACAGTTTTCTGTCCCTAGAAAAAATGTTTTTTTTAATCACAATATAGCACAAGGACAATTCACTCACTGTCCTTACAGGTCCCTGGAAACAAGGACTTGCAGAGTGAAAGAAACTGACACTCTCCCTACCTACAGTTTTCTGTCCCTAGAATAAATGTTTTTTAAGCACAATATAGCACAAGGACAATTCACTCACTGTCCTTCCAGGTCCCTGGAAACAAGGACTTGCAGAGTGAAAGAAACTGACACTGTCCCTACCTACAGTTTTCTGTCCCTAGAATAAATGTTTTTTTTAAGCACACTATAGCACAAGCACAAAACACACTGACACTCTCCCTACCTATCCTTCTCTTTCCCTAAACTAAAGGAATCCAGGTTAAGCAAGAAAGAAATAACAGTCACTGTCCCTGCCTATGCTGCTCTATCCCTGCTCCGGAACACACTACACTAGGCCGCCGTGCTGGCGGCCTTTTATAGTGTGGGGCGTGTACTAAACACCCTCAGCAATAATTGGCCACAGGCATCCTGCCTGTGGCCAATCATTGCTCTCCTCGCTGCCGGCGCTGTGATTGGCCAAGCATGCGGGGTCACAGTGCATGCTTGGCCAATCACAGCGCCTGGATGACACTGCGATGGCGTAGTGCATTGTGGGCCGTTCGCGTCACTCGAATTTGGCGCGAACGGCCCAAATCGTTCGATCTTCGTCGAACGATCGAACAGCCGATGTTCGAGTCGAACGTATGTTCGACTCGAACACGAAGCTCATCCCTACTTACCAAGTAAGACAGACACAATTGTTGTTCTCACATTGCAAGCTCCACAGACAGTCCTGCCTTGCAATGGGAGCTCAGTTTGAACAGGGGTAACAAAAGAGACTTGGTGGCTATTCAGGTCAGCCAATCAAGCCCAGGCATTCCTTCAAACAGTAGGTGTTATACAAAACTCAACCAATAAAAACACACGTGTATATTCAAAAAGAACAATGACTTGAGGAGTGTCTGGTCTTGTCTATGCAGGGCAGTGTACAATTTCACACCCTTTGTACCTGTTAAACTGTTTAACAAAAGAACCCACATGTAGTGAGATTGGTGCCTACGAAATTGTGCCGTCCCAACCAAGCTTGCCCTCACCCATCACCATACCATCCCAGAGTGGAAGCGGCGTCAAAACATCACTTCCACCCATAGCTTTTTTTTTTTCAAATGACAATTTTAATTATTTTTTAATTGCATTTTAGTGTAAATATGAGATCTGAGGTCTTTTTGACCCTGAATCTCATATTTAAGAGGTCCTGTCATGCTTTATTTCTATTACAAGGGATGTTTACATTCCTTGTAATAGGAATAAAAGTGACACATTTTTTTTTGTAAAAGAATAGTGTAAAAAATTCAAATAAAAGGTAAAATAAATAAGAAAAAAAAAATCAAATGCGCCCCGTCCCGCCGAGCTCGCGTGCAGAAGAGAATGCATAACTGAGCAGCACCCGCATATGAAAACGGTGTTCAAACCACACATGCGAGGTATCGCCGAGATCTGTAGAGCAAGAGCAATAATTCTAGCCCTAGACCTCCTCTGTAACTGAAAACATGCAACCTGTAGAATTTTTTAAACGTTGCCTATGGAGATTTTTAAGGGTATAAGTTTGTCGCCATTCCATGAGCGGGTGCAATTTTGAAGCGTGACATGTTGGGTGTCAGTTTACTCGGCGTAACATTATCTTTCACAATATAAAAAAAAAATTTGGCTAACTTTACTGTTGTCTTATTTTTTTATTCAAAAAAGTGTATTTTTTCCAAAAAAGTGCGCTTGTAAGACCGCTGCGCAAATACGATGTGACAGAAAGTATTGCAGCAACCTCCATTTTATTCTCTAGGGTTTTCAAAAAAAAAATTATAATGTTTGGGGGTTATAAGTAATTTTCTAGCAAAAAAAAAATGTTTTTAACTTGTAAACAACAAATCTCAGAAAGAGGCTCGGTCCTTAAGTGGTTAACCTGCCTTAGCCTATGACTGGACAGTGAAAGTATAAACAGCACAGTGATTAGCTTAGCTCCCTGTAAATCAGCTTTCTCCTCCTATCAGCAGGCTTCTTGCCAGCACATGAACTGATTGGCCTCTTGTGCTGCTTTTTCCTTTCATACTCCAGCCCTGCTGTACAGGGGCTGCAAGGGGCTGGTACCAGGTCAAACTCCTATACTTACACTGCTTGCATGTACAAAAAAGAAAACCATTTCCTGCCTGGCAACTGTAGATAAACATTGCAGTGGGAGATTCCTAGTTTTGGGAGGGTGTATTAAAACATCTTCCCGATCTCACGCCTCATGTTCACCCTCTAGGATACGCCTCTAGGATACTAATAATACAGTTAGTCACAGTGTCCCCGATCACTGCCATACCAGTCCTAGTGTCCCCATAAGGCTTTGTTCAGGCAGGGCGTATTAATGCAATTTCCATGCAAGGACCGTGTTTACTTGCACAGGGATGCACAGGTGATCCATGCGCAGGCAGTTCTATTGATGTCTATTGGGATGCAGGGCCTACACGGACACAACTGCTTCTCCTAATCTGACTGTCTTTGTTCGGGGCCACGCACCTGCATGGATGTCAAATTGGGGGCAGCAGCTGTGTCTGTGTAGTCGCTGCATCCAAAAGGCATGAATATGACTGCCTGCATGGGGATGCATGGAACACTTGTGCATTCCTGTGCGGGTAAGCACAGCCATAGCCTGAGGTATGCATTGATACGCCTCATGGGAATAAAGACTTGATGAAACTGGGACTGGTTTGACAGGGTAGTGACAGGGACACTGTGACTGGCTGTACTTTTAGGCCTTGTTCACACAAGGAATATCGATACGCACCTCGTGTGAGGGCCAAGTTTACCCGAATGCACAGGTGTTCCCTGCTTCCCCATGCTGGCAGTCCTAGCTGGCATTTGTACAGTCCGGCTGCTCCAGGGCCTCCAAAAATGTGATTGGTAGTTAGGAAATTCGATGCCTACTTCATGCCCCTAGAAAGCGTGAAGGGGCTCCTTGGATTTTAAACCTCCCTATGTATCTAAACGGCGAAAAAAAGTCTCACATATGTATTGTTCTCATATAAAATTCACCATGCTTCATACTAATACCTTTGAATGTCTGCTTTCCATAAAGGGTCGTTTTGTGGGTGTTTCTCTTGTCCGGGTATTTTAGGGCCTCAAGGAATGTGATAGGTAATTTGGTAATTAGATGCCTGATTTATGTCCCTTTAACGTCTGAAGGGGCTCCTAGGACTTTGGATCCCATTATGTGGCTGGGCTGTGAAAAAGTCTCACAGTTATGTGGTATCCCCATACTCTAAAGGAGTAGCAGAATGTGCTTTAAGGCATGATTCTAAGTATGCTACTGTGGCTGAGAAATATCTTATTCATTGACAGCTTCCTGTAGAAGAAATATATTTTCATTTTTGCATTTTCCAAAACTTGTGGCAAAAAATGTGAACTTCAAAAGATTCACCATGCCTCTTTGTAAATATGGTCTACTTTGAAAAAAGTGGTAATTTTTGGGATCTTTTTCCTGTCTTGGCCCTTCAAGGTCTCAGGAAAAGTGATAGGTAGTCAGGAAATAAGACATGTAATTTCTGCCCCTTGAAAGCCCAATCAGCTCCTTGGATTCTGAGCCTCTCTATGCATCTATACAGCAAAAAAGTCTCACATACGTGGCAGGGGCGGATCCAGGGGGGGCAACAGGGCAATTGCCCCCCCCGAGACCATCTGTCACACTCGCTTGCTCTGTTTTTTTTGTTTGCGCCTGATCTCCCGAACTTTGGGGACCCGGTACCGGCCGGTCGTAGGTCCCCTGGACCCCAAACAAGGCGCACATATAGCCCCATATCTTCTCTACAAGTGTGCAAAGTTTGGTGTCTGGGGGACTTACGGCTGGGAAGCACCGATTTTTCAAAGCCGGGCACCCCTTCCATAGACTCCAATGTTAAACGGTCATTTCGCCGGTGACTTTGCGGACCCGGTACTGGCCGGTCGTAGGTCTCCTGGACGTGTAGCCCCATGTCTCCTCTACATGTGTGCAAAGTTTGGTGTCTGGGAGACATACGGCCGGGGAGAACCGATTTTTCAAAACCGGGCACTCCTTCCATAGACTCCCAAGTTAAACATCGGTTTAGTCATGGGCACAGTGAAGCATGGGCACAGTGAGGCAAAGTGAGGCACAGTGAGGCATGCAGATGGACACCCTAGGTTTATACTCGAGTCAATACGTTTTCCCAGTTTTTTGGGGTAAAATTAGGTGCCTAGGCTTATATTCGGGTCGGCTTATACTCGAGTATATACAGTACTTGTTCTGCGGCTGCCGCTGCCTCTCTGAGACTCTCTCTCAGTTTCTCACATCAGCCGATCAGGGGCGCCAAGAGAGACTCGTCTAATGTAGTTACGTGGCGCACTGACATGATACCAGGAGCAGAGGAGGAGGAGGGTGGAGCCTCTTCCCTGCACTCGTTGCTAACGCCTGGGCCGCTTGGCGTCTAGCAACGAGTGATGTCAGTGAGTCACGTTGGGCCGCTCTGCGGGCAGGTGCGATAGCGTGCGGCTCCACAGACGCGTAAGAAAGCGGGCGGCTCCGCTTGCGGCGCGGTTTGTGGGCGGGCGGCGTGGTTCATGGGCAGACCGTGCTGCTCAGTGTGTTGGCAGCGCAGGTGAGAGTGAGAGAGCAGGCTCAGTGTGGCAGCTGGCCAATCAGCTAGCCGGGAGCGGGGGAGCAGAGAGATGATATCATCTCTCACCGCCCGTGCCTGCCCTGCATTCCTGCAGTGACTTCCGCCCTCACTGTGCAGGCAGCAGAGAGAATACATTATCTCTCTGCTGCCTGACTCTGGGAGTCTGGGACACAGCAAGAGACAACCAAAACTACACCTTAGCAGGCAAGTTAGTGACAATCCGCAAGGTGTGGCAGGCGACGTGGCAAGTGACAATCCGCAAATTGTGGCAGGTGACGTGGAAAAAGACAATCTGCATCTGGTGGCAGGCAAGTGACAATCAGCAAGGTGTGGCAGGTGATGTGGCAAGTGACAACCCACAAGGTGTGGCAGGTGATGTGGCAAGTGACAATCCGCAACGTGTGGTAAGTGACACGCTCAGGGCTCCCACTAATTGCAGGCGACGGTGGCAAGTGACACACTCGGGGCTCCCACTGATTCTGCATTGAACTATTTAATTTTATATTACAATGTAATAATAGAAATAATGCGCTTCAATCATCCTGACACCATAACAACCGTGGTGCCGGGATGATTGAAGCGCCGACACCAGCCAATACCCCGATAAATTTCCCACAAAAAAAATATATTTTTTGGCAGTGCCCCTCCCGAGAAAAGACTCTGGATCCGCCCCTGATACGTGGTAGAAGGAGGAGTAGAAGAATGTATTTTAGGGTGGAATTGTAAGTATTGCTGTGTGAGAAATAACATATTAAAATGACAACTTTAAAAAAAAAAAAAAAAAAACACATTTTATTTACTTCATCAATATCCAAACAAATGTGGCAAATAATTACAGCGTTAAAAAAATTCACCATACCTCTTACTAAATACCTTTAACCATCTGCTTTCCAAAAAAGGGTAATTTTGTGTTATTTTATTTAGTTATTTTTTTTACTGTCCTGCCATAGGGCCTAAAAACATCAGGATTGATACATTTTCAAATATGCATATGCCATTTTCTTGTTAAAAAAAAAAATGCATATGCCATAGTTTGTAGACTCTATGGGGTTGATTTACTAAAGGCAAGTAGACTGTGCAAGAGTAGTTGCTCTAAAGCTTAGTAAATGAGCAGAAGCTCTGCTGACTTCCATCATCCAATCATGTGCGAGCAAATATCATGTTTTTTTTATTTTCCTTGCACGTGATTGGGCATCCTTTGTAAAGTGAAGCTTTACCTCAAATTGTGCACAGACTTTAGTAATATGCCTTTAGTAAGTCAACCCCTATAAGTTTCACATGGACTAAATAATATACGCTGATTTGTTTTGGGTTTTTTTTCACCAAAGAAATGTATCAGAATATATTATGGCATACATTTATAAAGAAGGATTACTTATTGCTAATATTGCAGCAGCTAACACCTACATCATGTTTTTTATTAAGTGGCTTTTGAGCCTGAAATGCAGGCTGCATTGACATACCATAAAATGGCCCAAAATAGGCCTCTTCAATAAGGCTAAGAGCAATGTGACCATGGTAACTAATCAGAAATAGTGATGAGCCGAACACCCCCGGGTTCGGTTCGCACCAGAACCCGCGAACGGACCGAAAGTTCGTACGAACATTAGAACCCTATTAAATACAATGGATGCGAACGTTCGAATTCTAAAGTGTTAATTATAACGACTATTATGCATGTTATTGTCCTAAAAAGGGTTTGGGAACCCGGGTTCTGCACCAGGGGACATGTATCAATGCAATAAGAAGTTTTAAAAACGGTCGTTTTTCGGGAGCAGTCATTTTAATGATGCATAAAGTGAAAAAAAAAAAGTCAAATATTCCTTTAAATATCGTACCTGGGGGGTGTCTAAAGTATGCCTGTGAAGTGCCACGTGTTTCCCGTGTTTAGAACTGTCCCTGCACAAAATGACACTTCTAAAGGAAAAAAAAGCCATTTAAAACTGCTTGCGGCTTTAATGTAATGTCTGGTCCCGGTAATATG
Organism: Rana muscosa; assembly: GCA_029206835.1. Taxonomy (NCBI): domain Eukaryota; kingdom Metazoa; phylum Chordata; class Amphibia; order Anura; family Ranidae; genus Rana; species Rana muscosa. The sequence goes on along the minus strand of CM055128.1, from coordinate 86,254,807 downwards.
GATGAAAATCTTTAAGAAAAATGGCATAGCTACCCCATGACCCCCCCCCCCCTACCCCAGCCCATTACCAGCCCCTTTGGGTCTTGTATGGATATTAAGGGGAACCCCGCACATAAAATAAAAAAGGCCCTATATACTCTGAACAGCCGTATACAGGCGGTGCATACAAGACAGGGACTGTAGGTTTGTTCTTATGTAGAATCTGTTTGTAATTTTGAACAGGTACATTGTTTAAGTGTAGCTCCAGCCCAAAAATCTATTTTTAAACTTTTTGGAAAACATAGGTAAGGGTTATCACCCCTGTAACATTTGTTTTGCTGTCTGTGCCCCTGTTCAGAACATTTCACCTCACTTTCCGTCCCAATGACAACTGTTTTTGAAATGTGGTGTTTTTCTTGAAACAAGGATTGGTGATAAAGCATCAGTACAGAGGAGACACCTTTCTCCCATATTAATTCTTACAGGAGAGAATTTTCCTTCCTAGGGGTAGATTTCCTCTCACTTCCTGTTGTCTTCTTGCGTTTGCAAGTAGGAGTCGTTTGTAAGTTGGATGTTTGAAAGTAGGGACCTGCCGTATATACTCTGCAGAAATAGGCCCCTTAGTTGTTGGTGTTGGCACAACACTGTAAGCACTCACAGTTACTCTTGGTTGGTGCTGGAACGCCCTGCTGTCAACTATTATATCAGGAATTGTAATTACATATAATTGTTGAACAGTGGTAGTAAAAATTGGGCCTTTGATGGTGGTGCTGGTGCCACAACACTGTAAGCCCTGACAGTTACTCTTGGTGGGTGCAGCAATGGGCCCTGCTGTGAATTATTAGATCAAGAATTGTAATTGCATGCCCCTGTTGAACAGGGGCTGAAAAATTGGGCCTTTCGTGGTGGTGGTGGTGGTGGTGGTGTTGCCACAACACTGTAAGCCCTCAGAGTTACTCTTGGTGGGTGCAGGAATGGGCCCTGCTGTGAATTATTAGATCAAGAATTGTAATTACATGCCCCTTTTGAACAGGGGCTGAAAAATTGGGCCTTTCGTGGTGGTGGTGGTGGTGGCGTTGCCACAACACTGTAAGCCCTCAGAGTTACTCTTGGTGGGTGCAGCAATGGGCCCTGCTGTGAATTATTAGATCAAGAATTGTAATTACATGCCCCTGTTGAACAGGGGCTGAAAAATTGGGCCTTAGGCACTGGTGGCACAACACTGCAACCCCTCACAGATACTGTACTTGGAGCACAGCAATGAGCCCTGTTGCAAAGTATTGCTTCAAAAATTGTAATGACACGCCCCTGTTAAACAGGGGCTGAAAAATTGGGCCTTAGGCACTGGTGGCACAACACTCCAACCCCTCACAGATACTGTACTTGGAGCACAGCAATGAGCCCTGTTGCAAAGTATTGCTTCAAAAATTGTAATTACACGCCCCTGTTAAACAGGGGCTGAAAAATTGGGCGTTAGGCACTGGTGGCGGCACCCATAAACAAAAATGATCTTCCAAGCTATCATCATCAATCGTATCATTGAGGACTCGGAGGAGGAGGATAGCCAGTCAACATAACAGCACAGGCACTCAGCATCAGCATCAGTCTTGAAGGGATGTGACATGTTAAAATCAATTAGTCTGTTATATCAGCATCAGGTGTGTGGTAGCTGGTGGTGATCCAAGACTGGTTCATCTTGATGAAAGTCAGTCGATCAACCGAGTCGGTGGACAGGCGCACCCTGTGATCCGTGACAAATCCTCCAGCAGCACTGAATGTGCGTTCCGAAAGAACGCTGGATGCAGGACAGGCCAGTAGCTCAATTGCATACTGTGCAAGCTCTGGCCAATGATCCATCCTCAAGACCCAGTAAGCCAGAGGATTTTCGGTGGGGAAGGTGTCCAAGTCTGACCTTGCCCCTAGATATTCCTGCACCATGTTTATCAGACGCTGGCGATGGTTGCTGGAACCGATCATACTTTGGGGCTGCGGACTAAAGAATTGTCTGAACGCATCGGTCAGACGGCCACCTTCCCCACCGCTCCTTCTTTGACTGGCCGAAGCCTCAGCAACTCGTTGTCCAGGACCAGGAGTTTGTAACCTCCCAGTCTCTGGGAACGCGTTGCACAGACCTTTCTGCAAGGCCTCCCGGAGTTGTCTCATCCTCTGCTCCCTCTGCGACGGTAACATAAGGTCCGCAACCTTACCCTTGTACCGTGGATCAAGGAGAGTGGCCAGCCAGTAATGGTCCCTCTCCTTGATCCGAAGAATACGAGGATCCTTCCGCAGACTTTGCAGGATCAGGGAGGCCATGCAGCGTAGGTTAGCTGAGGCATTCGGTCCGGAGTCCTCTGGGTCACTAAGGACGACATGATCCGCAGCCACCTCCTCCCAGCCACGTACAAGTCCACTGGTTTCTTGGGACTGTAAATCATCCCTAAAAGACTGCTGCTGATGATGCTGAGTGCCAGCCTCCACCTCCATGCTGACACAATCCTCCTCCTCCTCCTCCTCTTCCTGTGCGATGGGTGGGACAGAAGGAACACTGTCTGGGTAAAGGGGGCCTTGAGAGGCAAGGAAGTCCTCCTCTTCCTGCCTCTGTTCTGCCTCAAGTGCCCTGTCCATTATTCCACGCAGCGTGTGCTCCAACAGGTGGACAAGAGGTACAGTGTCACTGATGCATGCACTGTCACTGCTCACCATCCTCGTTGCCTCCTCAAATGGTGCCAGGACAGTGCATGCATCCCTGATCATGCCCCACTGGCGTGGAGAAAAAAACCCAAGCTCCCCTGACCCTGTCCTGGTGCCGTAGTCGCACAGGTACTCATTGATGGCCCTCTGCTGCGTGTGCAGCCGCTGCAGCATGGCCAACGTTGAGTTCCACCTGGTGGGCATGTCACATATAAGGCGGTTCTTGGGCAGGTTCAACTCCTTTTGCAGCTCAGCCAGGCGAGCACTGGCATTATAAGATCTGCGGAAATGCACACAGACTTTCCTGGCCTGCCTCAGGACATCCTGTAAGCCCGGGTACCTGCCCAAGAACCGCTGCACCACCAGGTTAAGGACGTGAGCCACACAGGGCACATGGGTCAGTTGTCCCTGTCGGAGGGCGGAGAGGAGGTTGGTGCCATTGTCGCAAACCACCATTCCTGGCTTAAGCTGGCGTGGCGTCAACCACCTCTCGGCCTGGCCCTGCAGAGCAGACAGGACCTCTGCCCCAGTGTGGCTTCTGTCCCCCAAACACACCAGCGCAAGCACGGCATGGCATCTTTTTGCCTGCGTACTTGCGTAGCCCCTTAAACGGCTACGGAGCACCGCTGGTTCAGAGGACAAAGCACAGGAAGAGGCCATGGAGGAAGAAGAGGAGGGGGTGGAGGAGAGAGGTGTGTCACAACCAGTAGTAGCATTTTGGAGGCGTGGCGGTGGAACAACCTCCAACACTACTGCACCTTGTCCTGCATCCTTCCCAGCTGCCAAAAGAGTGACCCAATGGGCCGTGAAAGAAAGGTAACGTCCCTGTCCATGCCTGCTGGACCATGAGTCAGCGGTAATATGCACCTTACCGCTGACCGCCCTGTCCAGCGAGGCCAAGACATTGCCTTCCACATGCCGGTAGAGAGCCGGAATAGCCTTCCGTGAGAAAAAGTGGCGTTTGGGAACCTGCCACTGAGGAACCGCACATTGCACAAACTCACGGAAGGGGGCCGAGTCTACCAACTGAAAAGGCAGCAGTTGAAGCGCTAGCAATTTAGCCAAGCTAGCATTCAACCGCTGGGCATGTGGATGGCTGGGAGTGAACTTCTTTCGACGGTCCAGCAGCTGGGGCAGGGAAATTTGCCTGCTAGAATCGGACGTCGGTGTACTGCTAGCAGAGTGGCCGCAAGTACTTGGCTGTGACACACCTAATTCTACACCTTCATTCCTCTCAGTGCATGTTTCAGAGAGGACTGAAGTTATAGTGGGGTTGGAGATCCCAGCTGATGCGGTGCAAGGAGAGGTCCGCTTTGTTCTTTGGTGTGGGTCTTTGAGGTAGGCTTGCCAACGAGCTGCATGGCAGGTCAACATATGTCTGGTCAGGCATGTGGTACCCAAGCGGCTGATGTTTTGGCCACGCGATATACACTTGAGACATATGTTGCAAACAGCAGCTGTGCGATCTGATGCACTAGCCTCAAAAAAGTCCCACACCAAAGAACTTTTTGAATGACGGGCAGAGGCAGCGCCCTGCACAGGCGGAGCTCTGCGGTGTGATTCCGTCGGTGTACTGCCCTTACGCTGGCCACCAAAGGGCATCCTGCCTCGTTGGAGATGTGCCTCCTCCTCCTCCTCCTCCTCTCTCCTATTAGGCACTCACGTGGAGTCAGTGACCTCATCATCCCCTCCCTCCTCATCACTGGAGCCAATCTGGCAGTATGCTGCAGCTGCTGGAACATGACTGCCAGATTGGTGTCCTTCTTGAGCATCCCCTCTGTCTGCTCTCACGCTACTGCCTTCCTCTAGCTGGGTTTCATCATCAGACCCTTCGAAACGCTGGGCATCCTGGTGGAGCATGTACCCAACACTGTGCTCAAACAGTTCGGGGGACTCCTCAGGAGGAGGACATGGTGGGTCTAGGGAAGGAGTGACTGATGATGAGTCTGACATTGATACCAGGGAAGAGGACGCTTTGGCAGCTGCTTTGCCAGTACCCTGAGCCTGGGTGAGAGAGGATGAGGAGGAGGAGGAGGGCTTGGTCATCCACTCTACCAAGTCTTCGGCATGATGTGGCTCAACATGTCCAGCTGCCGAAAAGAAGGACAAGCGTGTCCCATGGCCATGTGCTGATGACAATGCACCGCGTCCACGACCAGCACTGTTGCCCCCAGACACAGAGCCTGCTTGCCCTCTTTTATTGCTTCCTGACTGTCTGCCTCTCCTTGTTTGCCTTCCAGACATTCTAATGGATGGCCTGCAGGGAGATGGGAAAAAAGCAATAAGGGCTACCTTCAGGTGTCCTTCTCTGTCCCTTTACTTAAGGATTTCTAAATATGGTTGAGGATGATTGCTTTCGCACAGAATAGCACAATGACAATTTCCCTGACTGTCCAAAAAACAAGGATTTCAAAGATGGTTGATGAGGAATGCTTTAGCACAGTATAGCACAAGGAGAATTTCCCTCACTGTCCTTCCCTGTCCCTACAAACAAGGATTAGCACAGTAAAACACACTGACACTCTCCCTACCTATAGTTTTCTGTCCCTATAAAAAATGTTTTTTTAAAGATGGTTGCTGATGACTGCTTTAGCACAGTATAGCACAAGGAGAATTTCCCTCACTGTCCTTCCCTGTCCCTACAAACAAGGATTAGCACAGTAAAACACACTGACACTCTCCCTACCTATAGTTTTCTGTCCCTATAAAAAATGTTTTTTTAAAGATGGTTGATGATGAATGCTTTAGCACAGTATAGCACAAGGAGAATTTCCCTCACTGTCCTTCCCTGTCCCTACAAACAAGGTTTAGCACAGTAAAACAGACTGACACTCTCCCTACCTATCCTTCTCTTTCCCTAAACTAAAGGAATCCAGGTTAAGCAAGAAAAAAAAATGTCACTGTCCCTGCCTATGCTTCTCTTTCCCTGCTCCGGAACACACTACACTAGGCCGCCGTGCTGGCGGCCTTTTATAGTGTGGGGCGTGTACTAAACACCCTCAGCAATAATTGGCCACAGGCATCCTGCCTGTGGCCAATCATTGCTCTCCTCGCTGCCGGCGCTGTGATTGGCCAAGCATGCGGGGTCACAGTGCATGCTTGGCCAATCACAGCGCCTGGATGACACTGCGATGGCGTAGTGCATTGTGGGCCGCGAATTAGGCGCGAACGGCCCAAATCGTTCGTTGTTCGGCGAACGATCGAACAGCCGATGTTCAAGTCGAACGTATGTTCGACTCGAACACCGAGCTCATCCCTAATCAGAAATCATATTTCTTTGTTTTGACTATAATGAAACTGCTATCTGACTGGAAGGTATGGGTAAGTGCAGTGATTTGTTCTTTTGGAACATGCTATTATTTAAAACCCACATCTCACTCCCAAGCATATGTGGGCTAGTTCCCACATATTATTATAACCCATATTCTTGTATTTCACAATCTATTTTCATATTAGGAAAATCTCTTCTGTCATTAAAGTGGTTTTAAAGGCAGAAGGTTTTTTTATCTTAATGCATTCTATGTATTAAGGTAAAAAAAAAACTGTGTGCAGCAGCCCCCCTCAGCCCCCCCTAATACGTACCCAAGCCCCCTCTTGATCTAGCAATGTTGCACAAGAGACTCAGCTGTCTGGGACTCCCCTCCTCATTGGTTGAGACACTGCTGTCAATCAAAGTCAGTGAGCCAAGGGGGAGAGAGAGGGGGTGGAATGGGGCCGGGCCGCGGCTCTATGTGTGAATGGACACACGGAGCTGCGGCTCGGCTCGGGTGCCTCTATAGGAAGCTGCTTGCTGTGGGGGCACTCAACAGGAGGGAGGGGCCAGGAGTGCTGAAGAGGGACCCGAGAAGAGGAGGATCTGAGCTGCTCTGTGCAAATCCACTGCAACAGAGCAGGTAAGTATAACACGTTTGTTATTTTGAAACGAAAAAAAAATAGACTTTAGTGTCACTTTAATTCTCTCTATTTTTAACAGGGTTGTAAAGGTAGAAGGTTTTTTTTTATCTTAATGCATTCTATGCATTAAGATAAAAAGCCTTCTGTGTGTAGCAGCCCCCCTAATGCTTACCTGAGCCCCATCTCTGTCCAGCGATGTTGAGTGTCTCAGCCGTCCTAGATTCTCCCTCCTGATAGGCTGAGACACAGCAGTGGCATCATTGGCTGCCTCTGCTGTCAGTCAAAGTCAGCTAGACAGTCAGGGGAGATAGGGGGCAGGGCTGGGTCGGGGCTTGGTCGGGGCTTTGTGTTTGAATGCACACCGGGAGCTGTGACTCAGCTCGGGTGCCCCCATAGCAAGCTGCTTGCTGTGGGTGCACCGAACAGGAGGGAGGGGCCAAGATCACAGAAGAGGGACCCAAGAAGAGGAGGATCTGGGCTTCTCTGTGCAAATCCACTGCAACAGAGCAGGTAAGTATGACATGTTTGTTATTTTTATAGGGAAAAAAAACAAGACTCTACAATCACTTAAAGTTTTAGTCTTTAGGAACCAAGGAGAATACAAGTGAAGTTTTTTCAAAGGTCCTTTCCTTATAAGCTAAGAATATTTTTAGATAATTCAGAAAAAATAATTGATCTTGCCGGAAATGCAGTGTCCTTGTCACTTCCAGTGAGCTGCACCAAAGCTGATCTTCCTCTCTAGCTATGTTCTGTAAACTACCTATTACCTTGCCCAGTTCCATGTAATGTAGATAAAGTGATACTGACATATTTGTAGTCCATTTAAGGAGAGCAGCTGAGGCTGATAACCATGGTTCCCTCCATAGATACAGTGGAGGTGTGATATAACCACTCAGGTGTAGGGAATGTTATTTGCAGGATAACCATGTGAAAATAAAGCAAAGGAAGCCTGTAAAAAAAAAGAAAATGAATGCAGCCACCACACCAAGGACTAGTAAGATGCCAAATATTGCATTTTGGGTTTTGGTTGGGTTTAGATACACTTTAATTCCAGAAAAAGATTATAAAAAATCATTATTGAAGCTGAACTCTGGGCTAATTTGACATTATTTAAACCAGGAGACTGAGGACATCCTGTGAGTGCAGGATGCCATGGACCCTTTAAAGGTCTTCTCCCTCCCTCAGCCTCTGACTGGACAGTTAAAGGAAAAGCAGTAGACTAATGAGCTCATCTCTCTGTCACCACGCTCTCTCATTCTATCAGCATGCTTCTTATGAGCACTGCAACACAACTGATTCGCTCCATGCTGGCTCTGCCTCTCCCAGTCTCAGTTCTGTTGAATAGTGAATTAAACAAAGTTTAAACCAAGTCAAATTATGAATTTAGTACAGAGCTGCATACATTTATGTGTTTAATATCTACCTGGAGTTCGACTTCAGCATCAGCTATCTAGTCTTCAGAGTCTAAAGCAGTGGTCTCCAAACTGTGGCCCTGGGGCCAGATGTGGCCCTTTGCCTGCCTTTATCCGGCTCATGAGGCATTATTCCTGTCACTGACACCAACAATGGGGAACAATTCATGCCACTGACACCAACAATGGGACATTATTCCTTCCACTGACACCAACAATGGGACATTATTCCTTCCACTGACACCAACAATGGGGCATCATTTCTTCCACTGAAAACAAAAATGGTGCACTATTCCTCCCAATGCCCCCCCCAATACCAAATATTGGGATTGTTTACTCCCATTGCCCCCCTAAAGTCTGAAGAACAGTAAACTGGCCCTTTCTTTAGAAAGTTTGGAGACCTCTGGTTTAAAGCTAAGCATTCTTTATTAAAATCCTACAACACCCATTATAAACTGATAGCCAGTACTAGTTAAGCCCTGTACACACAATTGGATTTCCTATAGATTCAAAGCCGATGGATTTTTCCATCGGAATTCCGATGAAGCTGACTTCCATCAGTCTTGCCCACACACCATCAGTCCAAAATCCGACCGTCCCAAACGCTGTGACGTAAAACACTCCGATGAGCCGAGAAAAATTAAGTTCAATGCTTCTGAGCATGCGTCGACTTGATTCTGAGCATGCGTGGGTTTTTTGTCCGATGGAGTTCCACACAGACGATCGGAATTTGCTATTGTTTTTTTTTCCATCGGATAAATTTAAAACATGTTCTATTTTTTCTCACCGATGGAAAAAAGACAGATGGGGCCCACACACGATCGGTTTGTCCAATGAAAAAAGTCCATCGGACTGTTTTCATCGGTAAAACCGATCGTGTGTACAGGGCATAACACGTGCAATCATGACACAAATACTACCTTTTCTCCAGGATTTTCTCATGTGATGCTTCTTTTTTTTTAGTGCAGTGACATTTTCAATGTTCTTAAATTACTCTTTGAGGATAGTCTTCATTTTGATTGTATGCCATAGTGTACAATATTTCCTCTATGTGTTTGAATTCTTAGATCAACATGTGTACTAGATGGAAATTTGCCTTTAAATACATTATACTCAGTACATTGCAGTTTTTGTCCAAGTAACAAATGTTTGGACAGTGTAAAAGCTATGCCCAAATTTCCTTGCTGCCTTCAATAAAGAGATATTGTTTGCCCTTGAGACAGCCAGACAGCCAACAATATGTCTATTTTGATACAAGAGGTCCACTGGGAAAAGAAAATAGATGAGACACTCAACAGCAGTATATTAAAGAAAAGACTGACTGGGTTGGTAAGCTGGTATGTGTACGCTAAGTGGGGCAGATATAACGGGAGGAAAAAGACAGGATAAGTGAAAAGGCAATGAATGGAGACTCCAGAGGCTTAGGGGGAATATTATGGGTAGACATGAATGAAGATGTACAGTATGTGGAGGGCAGGCTAGAGGATTTAAAGGGTCAGTCCAACCAAAATTGATATTTCAGTTTTTGGCAAATGATGAACTGGAAAACCATTTGACATTTTTTAAATTGTATATCTCATTGGCTGGATCTCTACACTGAAATCCTGCATGTGCATGTGTGTTGTGGCCAATATGAGAAGCTCCCACTGTCCCTGATTGTATTTTATATTAAAGGAGATGCTGGAACTCAAAAAAGTGGATGGGAGCACCCGAAACTCCCTGATGGACAGGAACAGAGTAAGGAATTGGGGTCTGAATCAGCCTATCAGGCTCCACCTATAATTAACCACTTGACCTCAGGAAGATTTATCCTCTTCATGACCAGGCTATTTTTTGCGATAAGGCACTGCGTTACTTTAACTGACAATTATGCGGTCATGCAACGCTGTACTCAAATAAAATTTATGTCATTTTTTTCCCACAAATAGAGTTTTCTCTTGGTGGTATTTGATCACCACTTTGTTTCTTATGTTTTGCATTATAAACAGTCTGTTGTTTCTTAAAAGAACACACTGGGGCTGATTTAAGAAAATGTTGGCGCATTTGCGCGGGCAGGAATAATTATTGCGACATGGCGCATGCTGTTGACTTGCGCCGGATTCGCGGAATCGTTGCGTGTACGGGCGCATACACATTCTTAAAATATGAAACAGACATCGGGCACTTGCTCATTGTAATGCTAAACATGTTAATGAGCTTTTCCTTATCACATGGAGAATATTGCTTCCACTTTTATTCCTTTCATTCATTTCTTTTTGAAACAACTCAATATTCATTCTAGAGATCTTCCTCCTATCAACAACTGTGCAGATGTTTACTGGACTTGTAATTGTACATTTTATGGTGATAGTCTATAATCATTGGTGGAGCCAAAACTTCCATGAAAACATCTTCTCAACACATGTCTGTGTATTGTGCATTCTGGACAATTCTTTCCCCGTACACTGTGCAATCTGATTGGATGACATTTACATCCACTCATTTCTCTGAGCAATTCATTTCCCCATACACTGTGCAATCAGATTGGACAGTGTATGGGGAAAGAATTGTCCAGAATGCACAATACACAGACATGTGTTGAGAAGATGTTTTCATGGAAGTTTTGGCTCCACCAATGATTATAGACTATCACCATAAAATACACAATTACAAGTCCAGTAAACATCTTCACAGTTGTTGATAGGAGGAAGATCTCTAGAATGAATATTGAGTTGTTTCAAAAAGAAATGAATGAAAGGAATAAAAGTGGAAGCAATATTCTCCATGTGATAAGAAAAAGCTCATTAACATGTTTAGCATTACAATGAGCACAAGCTCAATGTATAAGCAGTTGTGCACTCTGGGGAATGGAGATGCGCCCGTGTGCAACACACATATTTAAAGCGGTTGTAAAGTAACCAACTTTTTTTTTTTTACTAGTGACCTGCAAGGGAAAGGCATAATGAGCTAGTATGCACCGCGTACTAGCTCATTATGAAATACTTACCTAAGAACGAGGCATCGTTGACTCACCTGGTCCACGCCGAAGGAGATGACATGTTGCCTCGGCGTGTCTTCCTGGTATCGCGGCTCCAGTGCTGTGAGTGGCTGGAGCCGCGATGTCTCACTCCTGCGCATGCGCGCGGGAGACTTTGTTCCGGCGAGGTCCGGCGTCTGCCGAGCCTTCAGCCCGAGAATCCCCTGTGCGCATGCGCCGCTGCTGTCAGCGGCGCATTGCGAGGGGAATATCTCCTAAACCGTAAAGGTTTAGGAGATATTTTTTTTACCTACAGGTAAGCCTTAGTATAGGCTTACCTGTAGGTAAAAGTTAAAAAATTACCTATACAACCACTTTAACAAGCTAAAGCATGTGCGCACTGTCAGGCGAGCATAAAATGGTGTGGTTTGTCAATGCACATGTGCAGTTGAGTAAGCTGAAAGAAGGGTGTAAAAAGGCTTGATTAGTTGTAAGACAGATCTACATGTTCTGGACAGAATTTGTGCACTTAAACAATATTATATACATACTTTTTAGCCTGGTAACACAAGATGGTAAACTAGTAAAGTTATCTACAGTATTTAGACAAAAATGTTGAAGATTACATTGGCTGCACTTGCTAATGGTAGGCGCGAAAGATTGCGCAAGTGCGCAACAGCGCTTCCTATGTAAATATGTTTTGGTGCATATAAGTGCACCATAATTTTTGATAAATGTTTTGAGTCCCGTTTTTTGTGCAATTGCTCCAATTTCTAGACCTGCACCACAGGTGCAGGTCTTTAGTAAATCACCCCCCACTATCTTTCAAATCCCCCTCCCCCAGATTAACAGTGCTGCTGTCCAATGGTGCCCACTGTGCTCCTTTATCCAGAGTGGAGGCACTTTAATACAAGAGTTGTGTTACTGGCCAGATCACCAGGTGAAAACAGAGAAAAAAAAAGAAAAATAATGCAGCCACCACATTTAAGGATTGGTAAGCTGCGCCGTGGCCAAAAGTTTTGAGAATGAGGCCTCGTACACACGACCGATTTTCTCGTCGTAAAAAACACGTCGTTTTTTTAGACGAGATTCTTGTTAAGCTTGTCGATTTTCTCGTCAAGCTTTCTATGCGTACACACTGTCATTTCCCAATTTCCTCGTTGTTCTCTGCGCTCACGTCCAGCACGTACGACGGCACTATAAAGGGGAAGATCTTTTTTCTTGGCGCCACCCCTTGGGCTGCTTTTGCTGATCTCGTGTTACCGCGTGTGAAGTAAAAGTTTGGGAAGAGACGATTCGCGCTTTTCAGTCTTCGTACTTTTCAGATCGTTTTCTGCCGTTCAGTTTGTGCTTGTGGGTTCGTATCTTGACTTTCAGGGCGTCTAGGCAGGTCGTATCTGTTTTATAGTGCGTTATTGCCTGTTCGTTTCTGATTTTCAGTTCGTTATTCATAGGCCTTGCTGTTCTAAAGTGCGTTCTGTTCTGTACGTTCTGATTAGACGACCGTTTCCTAGCCATGTCGCCTGGACGTTCTCGTCGTCGAGTTCGTGCTGTGCGTGCGCTTGGTGTTGGTCTGCTTGTTTTGGACCAAGACCAGTCCATGAATGGTGTGAGGAGGAGTTCATGGACCAAGAATTGGTTGCTCCAGCGGGACCAATTCTGCCACATGCCTCTGCTGCGGGAGATCGTCGAGAATAATCCTGAGGACTACAGGAATTTTCTGAGGATGTCTGACCCCGTTTTTCAGGAACTGTTGGCTTTGGTGTCCCCCTATATTACCAGGAAGGACACCGTTATGCGGGAAGCCATCAGTGCTGAGCAGAGGCTCATCGCCACGTTGCGTTACCTGGCGACAGGGAGAAGTCTTCAGGACTTGAAGTTCACCACAGGCATCTCCCCCCAGGCTCTGGGCCTCATAATCCCAGACACCTGTTCTGCCATCATCCAAGTCCTGCAGGAGGACTATATTAGGGTAAGTTTGCTCCCTTAACATCACATTTTAGGTATTACATGTATGCTAATGTATTGTATTTCTTTCATCCTTCCCTAATTACCATGATTGTAATATGCTGAGAATGTCCCCTTTGTCCCCATGCATGTTGGAAGCTTTAGATTGCCCCTTTTTTCTCCTCCCGAAATATTTCCCTTCACTAACTTTTCCAGCAGGGGCGCCTGTTGCTCCAAATGTTGGGGGGTTCAAACCCCAATTTAGGAAATAAACTTCCTCCTTTTTTGCTCTGTTGCCTAATAAACGCCCCCAGTTGTCCCCTCCAATGCAGCCATTTTGTTCCCTCAAATGCAGCCATTTAGTCCCCTCTAATGCAGCCAGTTTCCCCCCAGCCCTGCACTTACCTTCTTGTGGTCAGCGCCATCCCTCTTCTGTCCTTGATGTCTTCTCCTTCCCTTCATGTTGCATCAGCCAATCATGTTACCATTAAACAGACTTGGTGAACATGATTGGCAGAGCAGCCTGTCAGTATTTACACAAGGAATGCCCCCCTCCTTGCGTCCCCGATTTTTCTTTGAGGAAGCCAATTACATCCCTCAGGTTGTAATTTGCAAGACTATTTTAATACCTGTTTCTGCTCTGCAATTTTAACCCCCTAAATGCTGCAATGATTCATATGTCGGTCGCTTTACAAGAGGCCATCCACCTGAATAGTGTGCGGCATAGACAATACATAGGTTCATGCAACGCATGAACCTATGTATTGTCCTGAGTGATGGGCACAGGAGAAAGGGGACAGTGCTCCAGCGCCCACTCTGGACGCACCGCCACTGCAATGCTATCCTGTGGCCAAACACATCTCCCCCCCCCAAAATAATTTAGTAATGGCCCATCAGAGGGGGTGATGAATATGATAAATGAGCCTTCCATTATACTTTTTTTACACACCTTAATAAACGTATAATTAGATTGATGTTGGTCTCTAATTTTTTGGGATAGAATTTCCTTGTAATGTATGCCTTTGTTTTTCTAATATTATTTCATCTTGTTTCACTCCACAGCTTCCTTCCACGCCACAGGAATGGCAGACTGTGGCATCGGAGTTTGCCACGCGGTGGGACTTCCCCAACTGCGGTGGTGCCATAGACGGGAAGCACGTCCGCATCGTGCCGCCACCCCGTTCTGGGTCCTACTACTACAACTACAAGGGGTTTCATAGCATTGTGCTGATGGCGGTGGTGTCAGCACGGTATGAATTCCTCTATGTTGATGTAGGGAAGAATGGCCGGATGTCCGATGGGGGATCCTTCATCCAGACGGAGTTTGCCCTCCGTCTCCAGAGTGACGACCTTGCATTGCCACCGGATGCAGGGAATATTGAAGGACTCCCCTTTGTTTTCTTGGCTGATGAAGCCTTCGGACTCGGACGGCATCTTATGAGGCCATTTCCTCAGAGGACCCTGACCCCAGAGAAGAGGGTGTTCAATTACCAGCTGGCCAGGGCCCGAAGAGTCGTTGAAAATGCCTTCCGCATAATGGCCAGCCGGTTCCGCCTTTTTATGACTTCCATCCACTTGGCGGACTACAAAATAAACTATGTAGTGTTATGCTGCTGTGTGCTACACAACTTTCTGAGCCAAAAATCAAATTCCTATATGGCCTCAGTTTTGCCAGAGGCTGGACTTTCCCCTGCAAATCCCCTTCCGGGCCTGGAATCTGCCCGTCTTGGCTTGCCCCCCCAAAATGCCCGTGTGGTTCGGGACAAATACATGGAGTATTTCACGGGTAGGGGGGAAATTCCTATGCCAGCCTATGTCTAAGTATCCCAATAAAAATCTTGTTTAAACCTTTAATTATTTGTTCTTTCCTGTCTCCTAGTTTGTCTTTGTGCGTTTGTAGTGGCAAGTGTATTTTACTTTAGTAAATAACAACCATTTCACTATGTAACCTTACAAAAGAACCAAATAAGCTTAGAGGGTATTATAAAAAGAAGCTACACGTTGTTTGTGGTCAAATATTTTACTCTGTGCACATTCTCTTCATTTTTTTTTCTTTTTTTTTTACTTTGGGGTTGGCCTGGCCACAACCCGGCAATATTTGGCTTATGAAAATACAAAAATATCACTTGCATTTCAAAAATTACAACATTGGATACCTCTGAGCAATCGGAGACATTCACTTACACAAACTATGTCTCTATGTGCCCGTCCTAATATGGGGTCCTGCCACCCCTTGCCCAGCCAAAAATTGAATATGCACACATTTTTAATTTTTTTAAGATAGGAAGTTTACAATCCTGATCCCTATTGTCAACATGTGCTATCTGCCATCAGGGGTGATCAATGGACGTGTTTTGGGGGTGCATCCCCTTCCTCAGTTCACCGACTTTTGATACGAGGAAGGGGTTGCACCCACAAAAGACGTACATGGATATCCCCTGATGGCAGATAGCACATGTTCACACACTGTGTGCATATTCAATTTTTGGCTGGTTTGTTACTCCAAAAATTAGAAAAAAATATAAAAACAAACATGTAAAAACAAATGTGTTTGGATGGCTTATTGAATTCTCCCCAAAACATTGAGAATGTCTTTAAATGTTTGTTCCATCACATGGATTCTTTGTTTAATTAGGTCCAGTTCCGTGCTACATTCCATCACTTGCTGGATGAGGCGGAGGGCACTGTCAGCAGAGAACCGTGTGCTATCCTTCACAACATTTATATCCCCTAAAAACCAAAAAAAAAAAATTAATAAAACTCTGCAGGCCTACCTCGCTTACCTTAAGCTGTGGTGTCAGATACTGACCTGTTGTGGTGACCAGATCCACAACGTCATCCACCTCTCCTTCCTGCACTTCTCCTTCCTCCACCTCAACTTCCTGCACATCTTTCGGTTGTGGGTCTTTGGGAGTTTGGTGTTGTTTGGAAGTTGTGGGGTGCATGTGCTCCCTGGAGTGTCCTCCTCCCAGTCTTCTCTCCCCTATGAGAATAAAACCAAAGGTCTATTTATCACACTGTAAATCTCCTTGTTAAAATAAAAAAAGGATAAATTGTTTGGAAGTGGGGTACAAGTGTGTGTTTGTGCGGAATTTAAAGAAGAATGCATTATTTATGACCCCAAATATGTTTAGTATTCACATTTGGATGTAATTTTTTGGACATGGAGGCACCACAAAAATTCTCTGATGCACCTGTGTGGGACACCCAAAAAAGGCGGGTCTGTTGGCCCACACTATAGTGCTCCAAAGTACAGATGTGGAAGCAGCTGCTGAGTGTCCTCTCCTTTACACTGATAAAAGTTTGCATTTCATTCTCTTTACAAACACATCATCTAGAGACTAAAAAATTATCCACAATACTTGATCAAAAATGGCAGATGTCTAATTACTTTTGTGGCTCTTAAATAAGCCAAAACCACGGATAGTGGCCGAACGATTACTGTGCCCAACCTAGTTCAAAATATTACATTTTGGAAGGGAGTCCAATATGATAAAAAAAAAAAACATGTCAGTTTCTAAAAATATTAATAGCAGAAACGTCGTAATTTTACTTACTTTTAGCGAGCATCCTCTTTATGCTCCTCAACTGGTCTGGCTCCCTCAGTTTGAGGTCTGACCACCTCTTTCTGAGCTGCTCATTTGAGCGTTTCACCCCGAACTTCGCCCTCAGACTCTTCACAACTTTAGTGAGGATTTTGGCCTTCCTTCTATTTGGTTTGCTATACGGCCCATGCTTGGCATCATAATCAGCCTTGACCAAGATGTCCACCATCTCCGCCATCTCCGCCAAAGACATATTCGATGCCTTGAATCTCCTCCTTGATCGTGACGTGTCCTCGGTCTCCGGGCTTGTCTCCTCGCTAGTTGCGGAATTATCAGACACCTGCTGTAACTCCGCCATATCTGTGTGCGCGCCTCTAGAGAAGGGGCGGGGAAAAGATGTAAGTTAGAACGTCATGGGCGGGCGATGTGTGCGGAGCGACGTGTTCGAATTTTGACGCATGCGTGGTGTGTATATAGCAAACACACATGTGACTATAGTACGTTCGGTGTGCGGAGAGAGGAGTTCAAGTGACGGACGTGCGAACGAAGGTATGTGATTTTGTGACTTGTAAAAATTGTTGGTCTATACTGTCTTGAGATTGTTGGAGGATATATATGGTGACTAGGATGTGAAGGAGGTTATACTGTCTGCCTCACATTGTTTAAATATAATTTATTTTACTTGCAGATACAATATGAATGTCTTTATTAGCGACAAAGAGTTCCTGGCGGAATTTATTGACCGGGTAAGGGAGCTGCCGGCTCTGTGGGAGACGAAAAACCCCATCCATAAAAAAAAAGGGGTGAGAAAAGCAGCGCTGGAGAAGCTGCTCCCATTTGTGCATACCAAGGTGCCCACAGCCACAGCAAAACAAGTGGACACTAAAATTGGGAGCTTGAGAGGTACCTACAGGACTGAACGCTCTAAGGTGCTGGCTTCTCAGAGGTCAGGAGCAGCAGCAGATGATGTTTATGTCCCGATTTTGTGGTACTACAACAGGATGTCCTTCCTGGATGACCACATTGAGACAAGGCCATCACTCTCCACTCTTCCCCCCAGACTTCCCTGCAGCCAACCTGAGCCTTCTCTGGAGCAAGAGGAGGCAGCCATCCTGGATGATCCTGATTTGTCCATCTGGAGCCAGGTATAGTATTAACTGAAAATGTATTGGGATAAAATTAATGTTTCCCAAATATGTCAGGATGAGAAACATACATTATTTTGTATTCCACAAGTAAAATCAGGATCTGTAGACATTATTCTGCACTTAATTGTGTGGTAAATAGTCAAGCTGATGTAGTGGTAAATTTAAAGCAAGGATTTATGCATTTACATTCTAATTGCTTCCATCAGGATTACAAAGTTTGATGCAAAGATTAAACCAACATATTAAACTATGTTCCTTTTTCATACACAGGATGAAATCAGCCAGGAGGGGGGTCTGGAAACTGTCAGGCAGGAGGAGGAAGGGCCCAGTGGCAGCCAGGAGGTGGCAGGGCCCAGTGGCAGCCAGGAGGTGGCAGGGCCCAGTGGCAGCCAGGAGGTGGCAGGCAAAGGAGAAGCACCAGATCCCAGGTGCCTCCCATCCAGCTTCACAAAAGAGGCAGGAGGGACAGGACCACCAGTGAGGCAGCAATGGCCCTTATTAAAGAGGCCCATGCCACCCTCAAGGAGCCCACATCCCCTGAAGAGGCCATTGCCGGCCTAGTGGAGGCTAAGTTCAAGGTGATGAGCATGGAGCAACGCCTCCTATGCGAGCCCCTGCTCATCACCTTGCTCAACAAGGGGGTGATGGAGCAAATTACCCCCAATACCGCCATATGTGAGGTGGCCCAACTGACCCAACCTCAACCTCCACCTCCACCTTCCTCTTCTGCCCCACCCCCTTCTGCTACACCTCCACCTTCTGCCCCACCCCCTTCTGCTACACCTCCACCTTCTGCCCCACCCCCTTCTGCTACACCTCCACCTTCTGCCCCACCCCCTTCTGCTACACCTCCACCTTCTGCCCCACCCCCTTCTGCTACACCTCCACCTTCTGCCCCACCCCCTTCTGCTACACCTCCACCTTCTGCCCCACCCTCTTCTGCTACACCTCCACCTTCTTCTTCTGCCCCACCCCCTTCTGCTAAACCTCCACCTCCTCCTCCTGACAGGAGTACCCCTCCAGTGGGCCAGCCTGCAGCCAAACGAAGAAGGAAGGCTGCAGGAAAGGCTGCAGGAAAGGCTTCAGGAAAGGCTGCAGGGAAGGTTGCCAGGAAGAAGAGGAAGTGATGGCCTTGCTTCATTGTGGTCGGACAGAAGGCAGCCTGTTGTAGTACCACACACTTGGGACATATATCTCACCTGCTGCTGTTCCTGACCTCTGGGAGGCCAGCATCAGATTGTGTTCAGAAATGTGGGCCTTCTCAAGCTCCCAATTTTAGTGTCCACACAGGGTTGGTGTGTGCTCTGGGGTCCCTGGGATGCACAAATGGCAGCAGCTTCTCCAGCGCTGCCTTCTCTTTATTTAATTTATAAACATGAATAAATGTGATTTTTGTTTAAGTTCATACTTGACTATGTGTATTTTTAAATAAACAAAATCAAGCTTTGGAGTAAGCAGATACATTTGACTGACAATAAAAGGCACAGATATCACCCCCCCAAAAGAATAACTAAATATGATTAGCACAAAAACATGGTGGGAAATTTAAATAATATAGATTCCAAAATTAAATGGGAGATCGCTATCAAAACATTGAGAAATTAGAATTAACATCATTTGGAAAAATCTAACCATTTAAATTATTCCTAAAAACTTGCACGATATAATACACATAAATCTTATAAAGAGCAGCATGAAAAAGGTTAAAAATAAGGCACAACTCTGTGTGAATATCAGCAGCAAAAGAAGGTCACTCGTTTTGATTAATGTAACATTCTAACGAAGATTTCAATGCAGAACATTTAAACGATGAAATATTTATGAGCGTGACGAATGTGCTCTCTCCATTATGAAGGCTTGTTTTACCAGAAGATGCGCTCCCGTCTCATAGTTGCTTGTGAGCATGCGCGCTTTTGGAAGAGTCGTAAAAGCATACACACGAGCCATTTTCTCGTCACAAAACAGGCTGACGAGAAACACGACAAGGAAATCTGGAATCCTGACGAGAAAATAGAGAGCAGGTTCTCTATTTTCTCGTCGAGATTCTCGGCAAGTTTCTCGTCGTAAAACCATACACACGAACGTTTTTCTAGACCAAAAAACTCTCGCGGCACTTTTCTTGACTGTTTTGGACGATAAAATCGGTCGTGTGTACGAGGCTTGACACAAATATTATTTTCACAAAGTCTGCTGCTTCAGTGTTTTTAGATGTTTTTTTCAGATGTTACTATGGTATACTAAAGTATAATTACAAGGATTTCATAAGTGTCAAAGTCTTTTATTGACAATTACTTGAAGTTTTTGCAGAGTCAATATTTGCAGTGTTGACCCTTCTTTTTCAAGACCTCTGCAACTCGCCCTGGCATTCTGTCAATCAACGTCTGGGTCACATCCTGACTGATGGCAGCCCATTCTTACATAATCAGTGCTTGGAGTTTGTGAGAATTTCTGTTTTTTTTTTGTTCACCCGCCTCTTAAGGATTGACCACAAGTTCTCAATGAGATCAGGTCTGGGGGGTTTCCTGGCCATGGACCCAAAATGTTGAGGTTTTGTTCCCCAAGCCACTTATTTATCACTTTTGCCTTATGGCAAGGTGCTCCATCATGCTGGAAAAGGCATTGTTCCTCACCAAACTGTTCTTGGATGGTTGGGAGAAGTTGCTCTCGGAGGATGTTTTTGTACCATTCTTTATTTATGGCTGTGTTCTTATGCAAAATTGTGAGTGAGCCCACTCCCTTGGCTGAGAAGCGACCCCACACATGAATGGTCTCAGGATGCTTTACTGTTGGCATGACACAAGACTGATGGTAGTGCTCACCTTTTCTTCTCCGGACAAGGTTTTTTACGGATGCCCAAGACAACCGGAAAGGCAGTCCTCGGCAGTCCAATCCCTGTACCTTTTGCAGAATCTGCCTATCCCTGATGTTTTCCCTGGAAAGAAGTGTCTTCTTTGCTGCCCTTCTTGACACCAGGCCACCCTATAAAAGTCTTCTCCTCACTTCCTGATCAAGCTCTGCACCCCGATCCCACAGCTGAATCAACTGCAGGAGATGGTCCTGGCGCTTGCTGGACTTTCTTGGGCATCCTGAAGCCTACTTCACAAATGGAGTGGATTTTTTTTTTATGGGATTAAAGTGGTTGTAAACCCTGTAGACAAATTTTTTTTTTTACTTACCTGCAAGACAAAGCTATAATGAGCTAGTATGACTAGCATACTAGCTCATTATGTACCACTTACCTTCGATCGGGGCCCCCGAAGTCGTCCGTGTCCGTCCTCTAGCCGCATCCATCGCTGCGGCGATAGCCGGAATGTTACTTCCGGGTATCGCCGCTGCAGCCAATCACAGCGCCGCTCCGGCGCTGTGATTGGCCGGAGCGGCGAAGACGTGACTCCGCGCATGCGCGCATGAGCTGTCGAATTCGGCTACGTTGTCGAATGTTGCGACCTAGCCGAATTTGTGAATGGGGTGACGTCAGCGTCGCCGCATTTACATACAAATATCTCCTTAACCGTGTAGGTTAAGGAGATATTTCATGCACCTACAGGTAAGCCTTAATCTAGGCTTACCTGTAGGTCTTTGTTTAAAAAGTGGGTTTACAACCACTTTAAGTTCATTTTAATACCAAATTATTTGTAATTCAACTGATCACTCTTCATAACATTCCGGAGTATATTCAATTTGCTAGGGATGAGCTCGGTGTTCGAGTCGAACATACGTTCGACTCGAACATCGGCTGTTCGATCGTTCGCCGAACAACGAACGATTTGGGCCGTTCGCGCCTAATTCGCGGCCCACAATGCACTACGCCATCGCAGTGTCATCCAGGCGCTGTGATTGGCCAAGCATGCACTGTGACCCCGCATGCTTGGCCAATCACAGCGCCGGCAGCGAGGACAGCAATGATTGGCCACAGGCAGGATGCCTGTGGCCAATTATTGCTGAGGGTGTTTAGTACACGCCCCACACTATAAAAGGCCGCCAGCACGGCGGCCTAGTGTAGTGTGTTCCGGAGCAGGGAAAGAGAAGCATAGGCAGGGACAGTGACATTTTTTTTTCTTGCTTAACCTGGATTCCTTTAGTTTAGGGAAAGAGAAGGATAGGTAGGGAGAGTGTCAGTCTGTTTTACTGTGCTAAACCTTGTTTGTAGGGACAGGGAAGGACAGTGAGGGAAATTCTCATTGTGCTATACTGTGCTAAAGCATTCATCATCAACCATCTTTAAAAAAAATTTTTTATAGGGACAGAAAACTATAGGTAGGGAGAGTGTCAGTGTGTTTTACTGTGCTAAACCTTGTTTGTAGGGACAGGGAAGGACAGTGAGGGAAATTCTCATTGTGCTATACTGTGCTAAAGCATTCATCATCAACCATCTTTAAAAAAATTTTTTTATAGGGACAGAAAACTATAGGTAGGGAGAGTGTCAGTGTGTTTTACTGTGCTAAACCTTGTTTGTAGGGACAGGGAAGGCCAGTGAGGGAAATTCTCATTGTGCTATACTGTGCTAAAGCATTCCTCATCAACCATCTTTAAAAAAAAAAATTTTTTATAGGGACAGAAAACTATAGGTAGGGAAGAGTGTCAGTGTGTTTTACTGTGCTAAACCTTGTTTGTAGGGACAGGGAAGGACAGTGAGGGAAATTCTCATTGTGCTATACTGTGCTAAAGCATTCATCATCAACCATCTTTAAAAAAAAAAAATGTATAGGGACAGAAAACTATAGGTAGGGAGAGTGTCAGTGTGTTTTACTGTGCTAAACCTTGTTTGTAGGGACAGGAAAGGACAGTGAGGGAAATTCTCATTGTGTTATACTGTGCTAAAGCATTCATCAACAACCATCTTTAAAAAAACATTTTTTATAGGGACAGAAAACTATAGGTAGGGAGAGTGTCAGTGTGTTTTACTGTGCTAAACCTTGTTTGTAGGGACAGGGAAGGACAGTGAGGGAAATTCTCATTGTGCTATACTGTGCTAAAGCATTCATCATCAACCATCTTTAAAAAAACATTTTTTATAGGGACAGAAAACTATAGGTAGGGAGAGTGTCAGTGTGTTTTACTGTGCTAAACCTTGTTTGTAGGGACAGGGAAGGACAGTGGGGGAAATTCTCATTGTTCTATACTGTGCTAAAGCATTCATCATCAACCATCTTTAAAAAAACTTTTTTTATAGGGACAGAAAACTATAGGTAGGGAGAGTGTCAGTGTGTTTTACTGTGCTAAACCTTGTTTGTAGGGACAGGGAAGGACAGTGAGGGAAATTCTCATTGTGCTATACTGTGCTAAAGCATTCATCATCAACCATCTTTAAAAAAACATTTTTTATAGGGACAGAAAACTATAGGTAGGGAGAGTGTCAGTGTGTTTTACTGTGCTAAACCTTGTTTGTAGGGACAGGGAAGGACAGTGAGGGAAATTCTCATTGTGCTATACTGTGCTAAAGCATTCATCATCAACCATCTTTAAAAAAAAAAATTATAGGGACAGAAAACTATAGGTAGGGAGAGTGTCAGTGTGTTTTACTGTGCTAAACCTTGTTTGTAGGGACAGGAAAGGACAGTGAGGGAAATTCTCATTGTGCTATACTGTGCTAAAGCATTCATCATCAACCATCTTTAAAAAAACATTTTTTATAGGGACAGAAAACTATAGGTAGGGAGAGTGTCAGTGTGTTTTACTGTGCTAAACCTTGTTTGTAGGGACAGGGAAGGACAGTGAGGGAAATTCTCATTGTGCTATACTGTGCTAAAGCATTCATCATCAACCATCTTTAAAAAAACATTTTTTATAGGGACAGAAAACTATAGGTAGGGAGAGTGTCAGTGTGTTTTACTGTGCTAAACCTTGTTTGTAGGGACAGGGAAGGACAGTGAGGGAAATTCTCATTGTGCTATACTGTGCTAAAGCATTCATCATCAACCATCTTTAAAAAAAATTTTTTATAGGGACAGAAAACTATAGGTAGGGAGAGTGTCAGTGTGTTTTACTGTGCTAAACCTTGTTTGTAGGGACAGGGAAGGCCAGTGAGGGAAATTCTCATTGTGCTATACTGTGCTAAAGCATTCCTCATCAACCATCTTTGAAATCCTTGTTTTTTGGACAGTCAGGGAAATTGTCATTGTGCTATTCTGTGCAAAAGCAATCATCCTCAACCATATTTAGAAATCCTTAAGTAAAGGGACAGAGAAGGACACCTGAAGGTAGCCCTTATTGCTTTTTTCCCATCTCCTTGCAGGCCATCCATTAGAATGTCTGGAAGGCAAACAAGGAGAGGCAGACAGTCAGGAAGCAATAAAAGAGGGCAAGCAGGCTCTGTGTCTGGGGGCAGCAGTGCTGGTCGTGGACGCGGTGCATTGTCATCAGCACATGGCCATGGGACACGCTTGTCCTTCTTTTCGGCAGCTGGACATGTTGAGCCACATCATGCCGAAGACTTGGTAGAGTGGATGACCAAGCCCTCCTCCTCCTCATCCTCTCTCACCCAGGCTCAGGGTACTGGCAAAGCAGCTGCCAAAGCGTCCTTTTCCCTGGTATCAATGTCAGACTCATCATCAGTCACTCCTTCCCTAGACCCACCATGTCCTCCTCCTGAGGAGTCCCCCGAGCTGTTTGAGCACAGTGTTGGGTACATGCTCCAGGAGGATGCCCAGCGTTTCGAAGGGTCTGATGATGAAACCCAGCTAGAGGAAGGCAGTAGCGTGAGAGCAGACAGAGGGGATGCTCAAGAAGGACACCAATCTGGCAGTCATGTTCCAGCAGCTGCAGCATACTGCCAGATTGGCTCCAGTGATGAGGAGGGAGGGGATGATGAGGTCACTGACTCCACGTGGGTGCCTAATAGGAGAGAGGAGGAGGAGGAGGATGAGGAGGAGGCACATCTCCAACGAGGCAGGATGCCCTTTGGTGGCCAGCGTAAGGGCAGTACACCAACGGAATCACACCGCAGAGCTCCGCCTGTGCAGGGCGCTGCCTCTGCCCGTCATTCAAAAAGTTCTTTGGTGTGGGCCTTTTTTGAGGCTAGTGCATCAGATCGCACAGCTGCTGTTTGCAACATATGTCTCAAGCGTATATCGCGTGGCCAAAACATCAGCCGCTTGGGTACCACATGCCTGACCAGACATATGTTGACCTGCCATGCAGCTCGTTGGCAAGCCTACCTCAAAGACCCACACCAAAGAACAAAGCGGACCTCTCCTTGCACCGCATCAGCTGGGATCTCCAACCCCACTATAACTTCAGTCCTCTCTGAAACATGCACTGAGAGGAATGAAGGTGTAGAATTAGGTGTGTCACAGCCAAGTACTTGCGGCCACTCTGCTAGCAGTACACCGACGTCCGATTCTAGCAGGCAAATTTCCCTGCCCCAGCTGCTGGACCGTCGAAAGAAGTTCACTCCCAGCCATCCACATGCCCAGCGGTTGAATGCTAGCTTGGCTAAATTGCTAGCGCTTCAACTGCTGCCTTTTCAGTTGGTAGACTCGGCCCCCTTCCGTGAGTTTGTGCAATGTGCGGTTCCTCAGTGGCAGGTTCCCAAACGCCACTTTTTTCTCACGGAAGGCTATTCCGGCTCTCTACCGGCATGTGGAAGGCAATGTCTTGGCCTCGCTGGACAGGGCGGTCAGCGGTAAGGTGCATATTACCGCTGACTCATGGTCCAGCAGGCATGGACAGGGACGTTACCTTTCTTTCACGGCCCATTGGGTCACTCTTTTGGCAGCTGGGAAGGATGCAGGACAAGGTGCAGTAGTGTTGGAGGTTGTTCCACCGCCACGCCTCCAAAATGCTACTACTGGTTGTGACACACCTCTCTCCTCCACCCCCTCCTCTTCTTCTTCCTCCATGGCCTCTTCCTGTGCTTTGTCCTCTGAACCAGCGGTGCTCAGTAGCCGTTCAAGGGGCTACGCAAGTACGCAGGCAAAAAGATGCCATGCCGTGCTTGCGCTGGTGTGTTTGGGGGACAGAAGCCACACTGGGGCAGAGGTCCTGTCTGCTCTGCAGGGCCAGGCCGAGAGGTGGTTGACGCCACGCCAGCTTAAGCCAGGAATGGTGGTTTGCGACAATGGCACCAACCTCCTCTCCGCCCTCCGACAGGGACAACTGACCCATGTGCCCTGTGTGGCTCACGTCCTTAACCTGGTGGTGCAGCGGTTCTTGGGCAGGTACCCGGGCTTACAGGATGTCCTGAGGCAGGCCAGGAAAGTCTGTGTGCATTTCCGCAGATCTTATAATGCCAGTGCTCGCCTGGCTGAGCTGCAAAAGGAGTTGAACCTGCCCAAGAACCGCCTTATATGTGACATGCCCACCAGGTGGAACTCAACGTTGGCCATGCTGCAGCGGCTGCACACGCAACAGAGGGCCATCAATGAGTACCTGTGTGACTACGGCACCAGGACAGGGTCAGGGGAGCTTGGTTTTTTTTCTCCATGCCAGTGGGGCATGATCAGGGATGCATGCACTGTCCTGGCACCATTTGAGGAGGCCACGAGGATGGTGAGCAGTGACAGTGCATGCATCAGTGACACTGTACCTCTTGTCCACCTGTTGGAGCACACGCTGCGTGGACTAATGGACAGGGCACTTGAGGCAGAACAGAGGCAGGAAGAGGAGGACTTCCTTGCCTCTCAAGGCCCCCTTTACCCAGACAGTGTTCCTTCTGTCCCACCCATCGCACAGGAAGAGGAGGAGGAGGAGGAGGAGGAGGAGGATTGTGTCAGCATGGAGGTGGAGGCTGGCACTCAGCATCATCAGCAGCAGTCTTTTAGGGATGATTTACAGTCCCAAGAAACCAGTGGACTTGTACGTGGCTGGGAGGAGGTGGCTGCGGATCATGTCGTCCTTAGTGACCCAGAGGACTCCGGACCGAATGCCTCAGCTAACCTACGCTGCATGGCCTCCCTGATCCTGCAAAGTCTGCGGAAGGATCCTCGTATTCTTCGGATCAAGGAGAGGGACCATTACTGGCTGGCCACTCTCCTTGATCCACGGTACAAGGGTAAGGTTGCGGACCTTATGTTACCGTCGCAGAGGATGAGACAACTCCGGGAGGCCTTGCAGAAAGGTCTGTGCAACGCGTTCCCAGAGACTGGGAGGTTACAAACTCCTGGTCCTGGACAACGAGTTGCTGAGGCTTCGGCCAGTCAAAGAAGGAGCGGTGGGGAAGGTGGCCGTCTGACCGATGCGTTCAGACAATTCTTTAGTCCGCAGCCCCAAAGTATGATCGGTTCCAGCAACCATCGCCAGCGTCTGATAAACATGGTGCAGGAATATCTAGGGGCAAGGTCAGACTTGGACACCTTCCCCACCGAAAATCCTCTGGCTTACTGGGTCTTGAGGATGGATCACTGGCCAGAGCTTGCACAGTATGCAATTGAGCTACTGGCCTGTCCTGCATCCAGCGTTCTTTCGGAACGCACATTCAGTGCTGCTGGAGGATTTGTCACGGATCACAGGGTGCGCCTGTCCACCGACTCGGTTGATCGACTGACTTTCATCAAGATGAACCAGTCTTGGATCACCACCAGCTACCACACACCTGATGCTGATATAACAGACTAATTGATTTTAACATGTCACATCCCTTCAAGACTGATGCTGATGCTGAGTGCCTGTGCTGTTATGTTGACTGGCTATCCTCCTCCTCCGAGTCCTCAATGATACGATTGATGATGATAGCTTGGAAGATCATTTTTGTTTATGGGTGCTGCCACCAGTGCCTAATGCCCAATTTTTCAGCCCCTGTTTAACAGGGGCGTGTAATTACAATTTTTGAAGCAATACTTTGCAACAGGGCTCATTGCTGTGCTCCAAGTACAGTATCTGTGAGGGGTTGCAGTGTTGTGCCACCAGTGCCTAAGGCCCAATTTTTCAGCCCCTGTTTAACAGGGGCGTGTAATTAAAATTTTTGAAGCAATACTTTGCAACAGGGCTCATTGCTGTGCTCCAAGTACAGTATCTGTGAGGGGTTGCAGTGTTGTGCCACCAGTGCCTAAGGCCCAATTTTTCAGCCCCTGTTCAACAGGGGCATGTAATTACAATTCTTGATCTAATAATTCACAGCAGGGCCCATTGCTGCACCCACCAAGAGTAACTCTGAGGGCTTACAGTGTTGTGGCAACGCCACCACCACCACCACCACGAAAGGCCCAATTTTTCAGCCCCTGTTCAACAGGGGCATGCAATTACAATTCTTGATCTAATAATTCACAGCAGGGCCCATTGCTGCACCCACCAAGAGTAACTGTCAGGGCTTACAAGGTTGTGGCACCAGCACCACCATCAAAGGCCCAATTTTTACTACCACTGTTCAACAATTATATGTAATTACAATTCCTGATATAATAGTTGACAGCAGGGCGTTCCAGCACCAACCAAGAGTAACTGTGAGTGCTTACAGTGTTGTGCCAACACCAACAACTAAGGGGCCTATTTCTGCAGAGTATATACGGTAGGTCCCTACTTTCAAACATCCAACTTACAAACGACTCCTACTTGCAAACGCAAGAAGACAACAGGAAGTGAGAGGAAATCTACCCCTAGGAAGGAAAATTCTCTCCTGTAAGAATTAATATGGGAGAAAGGTGTCTCCTCTGTACTGATGCTTTATCACCAATCCTTGTTTCAAGAAAAACACCACATTTC
Source organism: Rana muscosa (assembly GCA_029206835.1). NCBI lineage: Eukaryota > Metazoa > Chordata > Amphibia > Anura > Ranidae > Rana > Rana muscosa. Next base: position 86,226,597 of record CM055128.1, on the reverse strand, counting down.
AAAAACAGTTGTCATTGGGACGGAAAGTGAGGTGAAATGTTCTGAACAGGGGCACAGACAGCAAAACAAATGTTACAGGGGTGATAACCCTTACCTATGTTTTCCAAAAAGTTTAAAAATAGATTTTTGGGCTGGAGCTACACTTAAACAATGTACCTGTTCAAAATTACAAACAGATTCTACATAAGAACAAACCTACAGTCCCTGTCTTGTATGCACCGCCTGTATACGGCTGTTAAGAGTATATAGGGCCTTTTTTATTTTATGTGCGGGGTTCCCCTTAATATCCATACAAGACCCAAAGGGGCTGGTAATGGGCTGGGGTAGGGGGGGGGGTCATGGGGTAGCTATGCCATTTTTCTTAAAGATTTTCATCCATATTACCGGGACCAGACATTACATTAAAGCCGCAAGCAGTTTTAAATGGCTTTTTTTTCCTTTTAGAAGTGTCATTTTGTGCAGGGACAGTTCTAAACACGGGAAACACGTGGCACTTCACAGGCATACTTTAGACACCCCCCAGGTACGATATTTAAAGGAATATTTTTTTTTCACTTTATGCATCATTAAAATGACTGCTCCCGAAAAACGACCGTTTTTAAAACTTCTTTTTGCATTGATACATGTCCCCTGGTGCAGAACCCGGGTTCCCAAACCCTTTTTAGGACAATAACATGCATAATAGTCGTTATAATTAGCACTTTAGAATTCGAACGTTCGCATCCATTGTATTTAATAGGGTTCTAATGTTCGTACGAACTTTCGGTCCGTTCGCGGGTTCTGGTGCGAACCGAACCCGGGGGTGTTCGGCTCATCACTACAATTTGCCATCATAAAAACTGAGGCAGCAGACTTTGAGAAAATGAATATTTGTGTCATTCTCGAAACTTTTGGCTATGGCTGTATTACATTTTTGGTTTTGGGTTTAAGCTGGTTTAATTTTCATGATATCTAAAAAAAAACAAAAAAAAACATACATTTCTTTCAAAACTAAAGGCAATGTAAGTGCCCAAAGTAGAATGAAACTATGAACTGGTCATTTTAGTGTGATACGTGGGCTTGAAGCAAAGGTACTGTATGATGAAAGAGAAAAAAGAAAGAGAAAACCTTTCTCCGCTGTATTAACAGCCCTTTGAAAACGCAGATCACAATGTATTGCAGTGTACCAAAATAGAACAAAGTCTATGTGTAGCTGTGTGTGTCTCAGTTCTCTAATATGTCCCCTACTATGTAACATTTATAGAATGACTTGTACCTCTTGGTCTGTGAGCGAGCTCATTAATGGTTCTCAGTGTACCGAACCTGAAATAGCTGACACAAGGTCAAATTCCCACATTTCCTTCATTAAAAAGTCTGTGAAAAATGTTTTTTATTGGAGCTCTACAGTTAAAGAAAAAAAAAAAAACTCTTGAATAGAAATACCTAGCCTGCTTCCTCTAACAGTTTACCCCAATGAAGAAAAAAAAAAAGCATCCAAGAGGTACTGGGACTTCGATGTGAGTTCATACAAAGAAAGTAATGAGAGGACAAAAACATTCAGAGAGCTCACTGGCCTAGGTTAGGCTGCTCCAGTGGGTGCCCAGCAGGTTACCAGAAAAAAGCATGCACTTATGGAAAGAGCTCCAGACCTAAGGATAAAAGAGTCCAAAGTCGTTTATTAGTTTATACAACACGTTTTAGGGGTCAGAGGAAACTTCCCCTTCATCAGGGCTTCAGTTAAAATAAGAACCTTGGAAGGACTCAAAGTATAGTTTTTCTGTGCGAAGTGAAGCTAATTGCTAGATCAAGAGAGCTACCAGCCAGCAGTATCTCAGTGAGCAATCAAGATATTCACTTATAGTTGAAACCTGGGCACTAAGTAGTGGGGGAATCTCACCAGTGAGGACACGGACAGCAATACTAGAAATGTGCAATTAGTTTCGTTCCGAATTCGTCTTTTAGCGAATTTCGTCAAATTTGTTAATTCGGAAATATCCAAATTAACGAAAACCCATTAAAAAAATTTTCCCCAATATTTGTAAATTCGAAAATTCGTAAATTGGAATATTGGAATATTCAAAAATTCAGAAATTCGGAAATCAGAAATTTTTTGAAAATCCGAAAATAAGAAATACAATTTTTAAAGAACGAAGATCCGAAAATAAGAAACGAAAATCCCAAAATTCGAATAACCCGAAAATCTGAAATAATAACTAACTAATAATAACTATTACTAACTATTACATTTTGGAATCTCCTTTCAAATTTGGCTGTTAGAGAACGTAACAAATACGAATGTATCCGAAGTTACCAATTATCCGAAATATAGAATGTGGTATCTAAACAAATTAATAATAATAAATAACAATAATAATACAAACTTTTTATTATTATTATTATTAATAATAATAATTAATTCTGTTAGTTTAGATGCGGCATTCGTTATTTTGGATAATTCATAACTTCGGATAAATTCTTATTTGTTACATTGACTAACAGACAAATTTGGAAGAAAATTCCAATACCTTTAATACCTATAATTTAAAATTCCAATACCTATAAATAGTTATTATTAGTTAGTTAGTTCATTATTATTTAGAATTTTCAGATTTTCAGGTTTTCTGAGAAATAAGACCCCACTGTATTTCAATAATCAGGCCATCATTTATTACATACAGTAAATGACAGGCTGACTGTATTCCTTGTGTTGGTGCTCAGGAAGCTGTGGATCTGTTTATGTAACTGAGCAGATTCCAGTTTTATTCCTGTCTATAAGGAAATTCAAGTTTTTCAAGCCCAATTCCAGCCAAAATTGTATTTTTAGTGGGGGACGGATAGAACCCCTGTAAAGCTTTTATTCCTGTCTGTTGACCCCATAGGTGAGATTTTCTATCACTTCCTGTAGGAACAGAAAGTAATGGGAAATTGGGGACAAACTGCAGGATAAAAAAATTAACGTGATTATAAACCTTTCAAACCTTTTTTTAACCACTTAAGGACCCCTCACTGTATATACACGTCGGCAGAATGGCTCGTACAGGCACAATCACGTACCTGTATGTGGCCCTTTAACTGCCTTCCCCGTGAGTCGGACCACGGGTCCCGCGGACTCGATCGCCGCGGGGATCCCCGTGATCGTCTCACGGAGGCATGGAGCGGGGAGATGTTAATGTAAACACAACATCTCCCCGCTCCCCTACTGACAATGTCAGCGATCTCCGCTCTGTGTAATCAGAGTGGAGATCGGTGACGTGTCACTCGTAGCCACGCCCCCCCCTCAGTTAGAAACACACCCCTAGGCACACTTAACCCCTCCAGCGCCCCTAGTGGTTAACCCCTTCACTACCAGTGTCATTTTTACAGTAACCAGTGCATTTTTATTGCACTGATCGCTGTAAAAATGACAATGGTCCCAAAAATGTGTCAAAAGTGTCCGATGTGTCCGCCATATTGTCGCAGTCACAAAAAAAAAATCGCTGATCGCCGCCATTACTAGTAAAAAAAAATAGGATTTTTTACTCACCGTAAAATCCTTTTCTCTGAGTCCATGGACCGACACAGCTTCTCTATTGACAAAGTGGGTATTATCCGTTAATTAGGAGTGACTAGGCAGAAAAACTTGTAAAAAGTGTTGCATCACACCTTCTACAGTCTGCATCTTCGCAGATCAGTTCGTCAAAAAGCAGTACAAACTTAAAAGGAGGGGTGGGTGCTGTGTCGGTCCATGGACTCAGAGAAAAGGATTTTACGGTGAGTAAAAAATCCTATTTACTCTTTCGTCCATGGACCGACACAGCTTCTCTATTGACAAAGTGGGACGTCCCAAAGCAGTGTCAGAGAAAAAAACGAGGGGTGGTAACAGCATAAAAATAAACTTCACCCCAAACACAAAACAGCACTCCTCCAACGGAGGAGTTGCAACTCTAAACAGCCGCTTGCAAAACCTTGCGGCCAAAAGAGGCATCCGAAGATGCACCTACATCAATTTTGTAGAATTTTGTGAAAGTGTGTGCGGACGACCAAGTCGCCGCTTTACATAATTGGGAAACAGACGCTTGATGTCGGAAAGCCCAAGAGGCACCTATTGCCCTGGTCGAATGCGCCGTGACAGGAAAGGGGGGCGCCTGACCCTTTAAGGCGTAAGCCTGGATTACTATCTGTCGGATCCACCTAGAGATGGTGGCCGATGAGACTGCTTGGCCCTTCTTGGGACCAGCCATCGAAACAAACAGTGAGTATGACTTCCGGAACAGGGAAGTAGCAGATAGGTATACTCTCAAAGCTCGGACAACGTCCAAGGAATGCAACGCCGACTCCTTAGGATTCGACGGCTGAGGACACAAGGATGGAAGTACAATGTCTTCGTTGAGATGAAAAGCCGAAACGACTTTCGGAAGAAAGGAAGGCTGTGGCCGCAGCACCACCTTATCCTTGTGGAAAATCAAATAGGGAGCCTTGCAGGACAAGGCTGCCAGCTCAGAGACTCGTCTAACTGACGTAACAGCCACCAAAAAGACCACTTTCTGAGAAAGTGTCAACAGGGGAATATCTCTAATATTCTCAAACGGTGCCTTCTGAAGCACCGAGAGGACCAGGTTCAAGTCCCACGGAAGTAACGGGGGAGGGACCGGAGGGGCCACATGTCGGACCCCCTGCACAAATGTACTCACGAGAGAGTGAGTCGCCAGGGGTCGCTGAAAAAAGACAGCCAGGGCAGCAGTGGCGTCACTAGGGTTGGTGTCACCCGGTGCGAAAAAAAATGGTGTCACCCCCCAACAACTATAGTCCCCCCTCAGTACAGACCCCCCTCCACTAACTACAGACCCCTCTCCCACAGTATAGATCCCTTCCCTCAGTACAAACCCGCTCCACTAAGTACAGACTCTCCGCCATCAATATAGACCCGCCTCCCTCAGTATGAACCCCCACCTCAGTGCAGACCGCTCCATCAGTACAGACACCCCCACCTCAGTTCAGACCCCCTCAGTTACAGACACCCCCCCTCAGTTACAGACCCCCCTCAGTACAGACACCCCCCTCAGTACAGACACCCCCCTCAGTAACAGACACCCCCTCGTACAGACTCCCCCTCGTACAGACTCCCCCTCGTACAGACTCCCCCTCGTACAGACCACCCCTCAGTTACAGACACCCCCTCAGTTACAGACACCCCTCGTACAGACACCCCCCTCAGTACAGACACCCCCCTCAGTACAGACACCCCCTCAGTACAGACACCCCCTCGTACAGACCACCCCTCAGTTACAGACACCCCCTCAGTTACAGACACACCCTCAGTTAAAGACCCCCCTCAGTTAAAGACCCCCCTCAGTTACAGACACCCCCCTCAGTTACAGACACCCCCCTCAGTACAGACACCCCCTCAGTACAGACACCCCCACCTCAGTACAGACCGCTCCATCAGTACAGACACCCCCACCTCAGTGCAGACCTCCTCAGTTACAGACACCCTGCTCAGTTACAGACACCCCCACAGTACCAGACACCCCTCGTACAGACACCCCCTCAGTTACAGACACCCCCCTCAGTACAGACACCCCCCTCAGTACAGACACCCCCTTGGTACCAGACCCCCCTCAGTACAGACACCCCCTCAGTTACAGCCCCCCTGGTGCAAACTCCCCCTAGTGCAGACCCCAGCAGTACAGACACCCCCTCCCCCCATCAGTAAAGATGCCCCCCTTACCTTACAGACCTCAGAACAGAGCGGCAGATACACACAGCGGTGTGTCTCTCGAGCGCGGGCTCCTCCTCCTCCTCTGTGGATGTAAACAGAGAGGAGGCAGAGGGGGCGGCGGCTTCCTTCCGCTCCGCTGAGGGACACAGCCGCAGCGTGAGCCTAAGGCACAGGGCAGCGGGCAATGTCAGTGTGGTGCCGCTGCGCTACCCACGGGTGTCACCCCTCTGGTGGGTGTCACCCGGGTGCGGCCCGCCCCCCCGCACCTGGCTAGCAACGCTAGTGCGTGTCGTCACATCATCACAGTGCAGTGTGATGATGTGACAGGCTGAGTCGCTCGCTGGCTCTGTAGGCTAGGGAGGAGGATTGGAATTTAGAAATAGGAAGAATAAGGAGCCGGAGGACACACACCAGGCGCGGCCGCGGCGCTGGAGGTGTTGTTCCAGGCTTCCAGCCCAGCGGGGTGAAATTAATCAATGAATGGGTCAGCTGTAAAAAAAAAAAAAAAAAAAAGGAGGGTGTCACCCCTCTAGCGGGTGTCACCCGGGGGCGGACCGCACCCCCCGCACCCCCCTAGCAACGCCTCTGCAGGGCAGATATCTGTCCCTTAAATCGTACTTAGGGCAAGCCCTTGGTCCACCCCATGCTGTAAAAACAGCAGGATTCTGGAAACCAAATAGGTACGCGGATGCCATTTCATTTCCTCACACATGGAGATGTAGGCCCTCCAAGTGCGGTGATAGACCTTCCTAGAGGACGGTTTTCGAGCACTTCTCATAGTAGAGATTACTGAGTCTGACAGGCCCCGGTCTCTCAGTACCTGGTTCTCAACAGCCATGCCGTTAAAGCCAATGACTGTAAAGCAGGATGGAATATGGGACCTTGCGATAGCAGGTCCTTCCGTAGTGGTAGGCGCCAGGGGACGTCTGCTACCAGACATACTAGATCGGCGTACCAAGGACGCTGAGGCCAATCTGGAGCGATTAGGATCATTGGAATTCCCTCTGCCTCCACTCTGCGGAGCAGAAGAGGAAGAAGCCTTAAGGGAGGGAAGGCATAGATTAGCCGATACTGACCCCACGATGCTACCAACGCGTCCGTTGCGTCTGCCCATGGGTCTCTTGACCGGGCCACAAATCTCAATACCTTCCGATTGAGTCGGGAAGCCAGAAGATCTACGTCTGGTGTGCCCCATCTTTGGCAGAGGAGTTGGAACACCTCCGGGTGTAAGGACCCTTCTCCCTGGTCCAGCATCTGGCGGCTCAGGTAGTCCACCTGCCAGTTTTCCACACCCGGAATGTACACGGCCGACAGTGCCGGTACGCTCCTCTCTGCCCACTTCAGGATGCGAGCGATCTCCGATGTTGCAGCTGAGCTTCTTGTTCCTCCTTGATGATTGACATATGCCACTGCTGTGGCATTGTCTAACTGGATCCTGACTGGACGCCCTTGCAGCCTCTGAGACCATTTGAAGAGGCACAGCCTGATCGCCCGGATTACCAGGACATTGATCGGCAGGAGGGCTTCCTCTGGGGTCCAGCGACCTTGCGCCGACTGAACACCCCAGACTCCCCCCCAACCTGTAAGGCTGGCGTCCGTCGTGATCACTATCCAGTAAACCGGAAGAAATGACTTCCCGGCCATTAGAGCCGGTGCTGTCAGCCACCATACCAGGGATCTCCTGACTATGTGGCTCACTCGGATTTGATAATCCAGAGATGATGGACATCTGTTCCATCTGGACAGAACTTCCTTCTGTAACACTCGAGTGTGGTATTGAGCATATGGAACCGCCTCGAAGGAGGCTACCCTGAGGCCCAACACTCGCCTGCAAAAAATGGAGTGACGACCAATTCCTGGAAGTCAGCTGCCGTACTGCAGCCCGGAGGGTCTGCAACTTCTCCACAGGGAGGAATACCTTTGCCTCTGAAGAATCCAGAATCAACCCCAGGTACCCTAGGCGTTGAGTGGCCACCAATACTGACTTTTGCGTGTTTAGTATCCAACCACAGTCTCGAAGAGTCTGACAGGTAATGGACACGCTTACCTCTAATTCTGAGCTTGAAGGGGCCTTCAGCAGAAGGTCGTATAAGTAGCCTGTGATAGCGATACCCCGCTGTCTTAGAAATGCCAGAATCGGAGCGAGCACCTTGGTGAACGTCCTGGGTGCTGAGGCAAGGCCCAATGGGAGGGCCACAAACTGGTAGTGGTCCTTCCCGATAGCAAATCGCAGAAACCTCTGGTGTCTGGAGTATATGGGGACATGCAGGTATGCGTCCTTGATGTCCAAGGAGGCCATAAAGTCCCCCGGATGGAGAGCCGTGACTACAGATCGAACCGACTCCATCCGAAAACTTTGTACCTTCACAAAGCAATTGAGGGCTCTGAGATCCAAGCTTGGACGAACCCCCTCCTTCTTCGGCACAATGAACAGATTTGAGTAAAAACCCCGTTCCAGTTCTGGAACTGGAATAACTACCCCGCGTTCCAGTAGACCCTGGACCGCCCCATACAGGGCCTCCCGACGGGTCGGTAGTAGCTGGAGATTGGAGGTGTTGAATATGTCCGGTGGACAAGAGAGAAACTCTATCTTGTAGCCTGAGGAGATTACTTCGCAAACCCACCTGTCGGAGATTAGTGCTGTCCACTGAGTCGCGAATTTGCGAAGACGTCTCCCCACCCGAGAGGTGGGTGGGGGTGGACCTTCATGCGGACGCAAATTTGTCCGCAGGCTTATTGGGTATGCGGGACCAGGGACGCTTTTGTCCTTGGGCAGGCGCTTTATCGGCCTGGGGTCTTTTCCCTGTCGCCCTAGGGGGATGAAAAAAACACTTGTGTGCAGTAAAGGAGGGCCCTTGCCGTGGCCCCTTATCCTTGCTAATTTGGGGAAGCAAAGTGCTTTTACTTCCTGTGGCATCCTTGATGATGTCATCCAGAGAAGCCCCAAAAAGTCTGTCGCCCTTAAAAGGCAGATCCAACAGGGCTTTCTTGGAAGTCTGGTCCGCAGACCAGCCTTTTAGCCAGATCAGGCGGCGTATTGCTACTGCATAAACCAAAGTTTTAGACAGCAGGGGAATAGTATTCATGTCTGACTCGCAGACAAACCTAAGGCCCTGGACCAACAGGTCGGCCAATGTTATCTCATCAGGAGGAGCATCTCGCTCCTTAACCCCTGGAGTAGCAATCTTGCCCATTCAGTAAGTGTGTGAGACACTAGGGCCCCCGCCAATGCCGGGCGTACTGCCGAGCCTACCACTGAGTATAGGTAGCAAGCGAGTGCTTCAGCCTTCTTATCCACAGGGTCCTTGAAAACAGGAGCCCCTTCTACAGGAATTGTGGTGGCTCTATTAAGTCTGGACACCGGAGGGTCCACTATAGGGGGGAGAGGTCCATTTCTTCAGAAAACTCTCCTCAAAAGGGGTACCGTACCGCAAACCTCTTTGGGGCTGTAAAGACCCTCAGTGGGTTCTCCCATTCCTTGTATAAGAGTTTATCAAAAGACACACAAGGGAACACCTTAGCAGTGCGGGCAGGTCTATGAAACCCAAGTGGACCGGAGTCTCTGCTGCTTCTGCAGTATTTTCCAATTTTAGCATATCCCGCACTGCAGTAATAAGGTCAGATACCAAAGCCGTCTCGCGTACTGACCTGGACTTTGAGTCATTCTCACTGTCTGGTCACGGTCTGCAGTCTCTGATGCGTCAGAATCTGGGCCCCGAGCCGTAGCTGGACCTGGTTCTGCACCAGAATTATCCCCAGAAGCTTGCAGGGGATGGGGCGTTTACAACCCCTGTATTCCCGTGTGCTGCTTCCACCCTGGCAGCAAACGCCTCTAGGATTGCAGTCATAGCGTTCATAGACACCTCAGGGGCACCAGCTGCTAAATCTGGTGTTTCAGGGGAGAAGACATCTGGCTCAGATGCCATGCTGACCACACGCTGACACTCACAGGGCTCCAGGCAAGATATCAATAGGCCACCCTCCTGTGCTGCAGAGAGGCCGGGTCACCCAGAGGACTCACCACCCTGGATAGGTACTGCTATGCTGCGCCTGTGATGCTGTCCCACTGTTGCTGTGTCAGTCTGCTTCTTTTATCAGCACGTCCTGTGTGAATTTTCGCGCCAGTGTAATGCACCCTAGAGGCCGGAGGCTCTCGAAAAATGGTTGCCAAAAACGTCTGTATGGAAGATAATGTGGGCTCTAAGAAAATGGCCGCCGACAGAAGATAGAGGTCAAGCAGCCATAGCCCACAAAAAGATGGCCGCCGAACGGCAATATCTGCATACAGGGTGGACAAACATGGCCGCCGATCAACTGATAGGGGCCAGTGGGTGTGGCCGAACCACAGGAAGATGGCCGCCGGGCAGTCACAAGAGGCCAAACTTAGCATGGACCACCTCAAAATGGCCGCCGACAGCATGGAGGAGGAAGGACACAAACACAGGTAAGAAAAAATGACATTTCTTTTAAATGTTAGTTACAGCCAGCCCCGCTCCAGTGGGACCCCCTAGGTGACCCCCAGCACCCAGCAACCTTTAGCTAGAAGCCCAGGGAGGAGGGAAAGGCAGGGAGAGAGGGAAGAAAGGGGCCACAACCACTTACTTGATCTCTCCAGGAATGTCCAGCTAAATCACCCAGCCGAGGCAGGGGAGTTTTACTTACCTATCCTGCATGTATTCTGCTGGAAGACATTCCAAACAGATCATCGTCCGGGCACGGAAGGTGACTGTTGGCCAGGCATGCTGTGATTGGACCCAGAAGGGACGATCATATGTATGCCCTGGAGCATGACGCTCACCGGACAGGCTGCTGCGACTCGGCCGTAAGGTCAGCCGAAGCTGAGCGGTCCGATGCAAGCCTTGGAGCGTAAGCTCACCGGCCAGGCTGCTGCGACTCGGCCGTAAGGTCAGCTGAAGCTGAGCGGTCCGATGCAGGCCCTGGAGCGTAAGCTCACCGGCCACCCGTGGAGCGACGGGCATGTCGTAGAAAACCCAGCGCGTAGCTAGGGTCGGCACACGCTCGATGGCCGAAACTGGGGAGACTACAAGAATCGAGGATCCAGCCTGTCACCCAGTCGGCAGTTGATCGAAGATCGCAGGAAACAACAAATGTAGCAAAAAAAAAAAATATATATATATATATATATCTCTTTTTTCCCCGGACCAATGGGCCCGAAGGGAGCCATGTCCTACTCCTTGCTAGACAGAAAAAAACTGATCTGCGAAGATGCAGACTGAGAGGGTATACCCAGAGGGTCCGCCCCCTGGGCGGTACTGTAGAAGGTGTGATGCAACACTTTTTACAAGTTTTTCTGCCTAGTCACACCTAATTAACGGATAATACCCACTTTGTCAATAGAGAAGCTGTGTCGGTCCATGGACGAAAGAGTAAACCTTTTTTATAAAAATGCACTATCCCCTATTTTGTAAACGCTATAATTTTTGCGCAAACCAATCAATAAACGCTTATTGCGTTTTTTTTTTTTTTTTACCAAAAATATGTAGAAGAATACGTATCGGCCTAAACTGAGGAAAAAAATAGTTTTTTTTATATATTTTTGGGGGATATTTATTATAGCAAAAAGTAAAAAATATGTAATTTTTTTCAAAATTGTCGCTCTATTTTTGTTTATAGTGCAAAAAATAAAAACCGCAGAGGTGATCAAATACCACCAAAAGAAAGCTCTATTTGTGGGAAAAAAAGGGCGCCAATTTTGTTTGGGAGCCACGGTGCACGACCGCGCAATTTTCAGTTAAAGCGTCGCAGTGCCGAATCGCAAAAAGGGGCCTGGTCATTATGCTGCGTATTTGTCCGGTCCTTAAGTGGTTAAAAACCAAAATAACAAACATGTCATACTTTACTTACCTGCTCCGTGCAATGGTTTTGCACAGAGCATACTCTCTGTATCAGTACTCTGTGATGGTATTGTGATGATTCCTTCTCAGCCGTGGGCCCACGATTCCCTGCACTTACAGTACGTCCTCAGGTTGACACTGGGCGCCAATTCACCTAGAAGTCTAAGGACATCTAGTGGCCAAATTGAATTACTGTAGGCGACAGTGCTGGATTGGATGTGAATATTGCAGCCAGAGCTTTTTTCTTTACCACTGCTTGGGGACTGATTAAAAAAAAAACTCCTGGAGTTTGGTTTATAGCCTTCCAAAATTGACAAATATTGTACAAGAATTCCTTATTCAAAATATTGGAGGCACAAGAAACACACATTACACAATGGAAAATATACTTAGTTTATCTGCAACATTAATTTCTCCTTACATGGATAATAAAATATACTGTAATACATATAAATACTATTGTGACATAGCCCTTGCCTTATAAAGGTAAGCACAAGCATTTATTATACCAAGCCAACAACCACATCATGTAAATTTCATGCATGAAGTATTTTCACATATAGTGGTATATACTTGAAAAGGCAAATGTAGGACCTTTTTTCCTTTCCAAAGATACTACAGGAGAATTATTGGACTGGGAGATCTGGTGCATTGCAATTGGCATTCTCAATTTGGGATTATATATTTTTGGATGCAAAATGTTCAGTTTACCTTTAAATTACACCTAACTTATGGCCAGGTTAAACCAGGTGGGACAGTACCTAGGACAGCAGGGTAAGGACTGGCAGGACTAAGCCTAAAAAATTTAGCCGTGATGATGGTTTTAATATTTTGTTGCCCTCGGGCCACCTCTCAATATTTGTGGCTCTATACAAAATGTTGAGTCAGAAGATTCACTATAGTTCATGAAACTTAGACCTTTTTTCTCTTATTTGCTAGTCTGTACAGTAAAAAAAAAAAGTAGCAGTTAATATATAGAGCAGACCTCAATAGGACAGTCCAGCATTCGTTTTTTTCCCCAAATAATTGCATGATGCGAGGGCTGCAGTTTTAAGCTGGGTATACACAGACCGAAATCTGTCCGGTTTAGCAGGAGTAGGCCATTTTCCGTCAAGGGGTACTGCTGACTGTTCAGCCTTGTACACACGGCCGAGAATCTCGTCAGGAAAAAACACGTCGTTTTTCCTGACGAGATTCTTGACAAGAATCTTGTCCCGGCTGAGTGTACACACGCTCGATTCAAAAGAACTGCCGTTCTTTTAAATGGAACGAACGCGGTGACGTCATCGACTACAACGAGCGTGCGCTTGTCACATTCGATGCCGCCGCCGCCATCTTGCTACACCCTACCTATGCCTAGGAAGCTACCGCGCATGCGTCAAAGTCATTTTGAGCATGCTTGGGTTTCCACGGCGACAGGTAAGCATACACATTCTCGGGTTTCTCGTCGGGGAAACAGGCCGACGAGAATCCCGAAGAGAAAATAGAGAGCAGGTTCTCTATTTTTCTCGTCGAGATTCTGGCCAGTTTTCTTGACGAGAAACCTGAAAGCCTCGTACACACGGCCGGTTTTCTCGGCAAGAAAGCTCTCCCGGCAATTTTCTTGTTGTTTCTTGATGAGAAAACCGGCCGTGTGTACGAGGCTTTCAACAGTCGAATGGTCACGCTGGAAATCCAGCATTCATTCAGCACTTTTAGCCAATAGCTATAGCGCTAATCTGTGTATTCCGACGGGGGGGGGTCCCCCCCTGTCAGGATACAGTAGAACGGTGGAAGAGATCCCTGCATCACACATTTCTGTTGATGTGGGGACCTGTCATTTTTTGTATTTATTCAACCCGCTGGTTAAAATATAAAAACTGAAGTGTATTCCCAGCTTTACAGTAGGACATCATCGTTCAACAGTTCCAAGATTGCCTACATCTCCCACATAACACTATGGGGGAGATTTACTAAAACTGGTGCACTCAAAATATGGTGCAGCTGTTCATGGTAGCCAATCAGCTTCTAACCTCAGCTTGTTCAGTTAAGCTTTGCCAATGAAACCTGGAAGCTGATTGGTTTCTATGTGGAGCTGCATCAGATTTTGCACTCTCCAGTTTTAGTACATCAAGCCCTGTGGGGTTGATTTACTAAAGGAAAATCGACTGTGCACTTTGCAAAGTGCAGTTGCACACAGCAAGAGCAGTTGCTCCAGAGCTTAGTTAATGAGCAGAAGCTCTGCTGACTTTCATCATCCAATCATGTGCAAGCAATAATTCTGTTGTTATTATTTTCCTTGCACGTGATTGGGTATTTTTTGCAAATTGAAGGTTTACTTAATTTACTAAGCTCTGGAGCAACTGCCTTTAGTAAATCAATCCCTATGGTTCCTCCCACCAGCCCATATATACTGAAGTGGGGGGTCAGCAACCTGTAGATCGCGGTCTACCAGTAGATCGTAGACAGGTGACTGGTAGATCACAGTCTGGGCTTGCTGATCCACCATCCCAGAGCATCAAACATAGTGCAATGCAGAGGGACTACTTGTAAAGTTGGAGCTGTATTAGGGAGCAGGAGACGCAAAAGCCGATGCCTCCTCTGTAGTGCCGGCTCCTGTCCCATGAAGAGTGATACCAACCGCATTCCATCTCTTATCCCAGCTAGCGGTCTCCAGAGTGATGCCAGCAGCAGGAAAGAAGAGATCTTCAGGTCAGGGTGAAGCAAATACACTGGACATACAAGTATAGGGCTGCTTTCACACTGATGTGCTGTGGTTTACCCACACCACAGGTGCAGTGCAGTGTACCCCAGCACACCAGTGGGATAGCAGCCTTATAGGGGGCTCAGAACAGTAAGAATTTATTTACATTTGTACTTTGGGGGGTTGTAAAACTCCATAGTTAAGATGTGTTTTTATCACCCCCTCTCCATCAGCACCCCCTTCAGCTGCAGTGGCCAGGGGTGTACACATGTTGCAGCTGCAGCAAGAGCTATATGCCCTGTCATGGTTGGTGGGTGTAGCACCTGCCAAGCATGTCCCATTCAAGTAAATGAGGCCGCTCTGCAAATGCCCTGCAACCTTGTGCAATACAACAAACAAGGGGTTAAAGCAGGCAGTGTTGTGTTGCTTTCTCACCACCTGCTTTAACCCCTTGGAGCCCGCTGAAGCATGCAGCTGCGGGGCACTTGCAGAGTGGCTCCATCTACTCAAATGGGTCGGCAATTGGCAGGCAGTAGCATCCACCAAAAGCAGCAGGTGGTGTAATCCTTGCTGCGGCATGTGTACACCTTAGGCTGCTGCCTCAGCAGCTAGAGGGGGTAGGGATTGGGGGCAGTAAAACTGCAACTCAGTTTACCAACCCCACCCTTGCAATGCACGCGATTGCAACATGGTAGTACGGCAATTAGAAGTTTAAATAAGGTGTGAGGAAGCGACACTGTGCCCGGTGATCTTTGACTTCTCCCATGTTGTTCAGGTAGATCTCCACCTCTTTAAGGTTGACTACCCCTGCACTATAGGATTCATTAGTGGTGGGGAGGTCAGCTAGAGGTACCATTCATCGCAACAGAAGATGGAGGCATTTGTGTGGACACAAGGGCTATGCATACTCCTTCCTCAGCTCCCTGTTACAGTGTATGAACAAAGAAATCAAATGGAAATGCTGCTAAGCAGTCCTGTTACTTTGCCTAATCCAGGTATGTGGTGGACAAACTTTGCCTACATTAAGGCCCCTTTCACACTGAGGCGTTGAAAAAACGCAAAAAAATTGAGTTTTTTTACCGCTAGCTTTACCGAATAGCGCTAATGCATATGCGTTTTTACCGCGTTTTTGCGGTAAAAAGGATTATTTGGTATCCCACAATCCTCCACTCTACTGCGGTCATGTGACCTTCCCACAGCTTCTGGGTGTTTTTTACCGTGTTTTTACAGCGGTACGCATTCATTTCAATGGGGATAGGCGTTTTTACAGCGCTATTTTATGCACCCCAAAGATGCTCCAAAAAAGCTGTTTGCAGGATTTTTTTCCAACGCACAGCCAGCAAAACGCCTCAGTGTGAAAGCCCTCAGGGCTTTCACATTGAGAATGATGGGGCAGGATTATTTCAGGCATTTTTACAGCGCTGTTTTTACCGCGAAAACACAGTAAAAATGCCTCAGTGTGAAAGGGGCCTAACTTCTGTGCATTTCTGATGTAGTCTCTTTCCTCACTCCTGTCCATAGACACCCTTTTTTTTGCTTTTCAACAATATTTACTGTACATTAATTTTCAGTTTACAAACTTCTTCTTGCTCTTATTTCCCTTTTATTATCTTGATTTTCACTCCATTGCTCTTACTGTATTTTTATGGAATCATTGTTCAGACTGCTCTTCTTCAGCACTATATAGTCATTGGATTCCCAACTGTAACCGTCTATCTAGATGAGTCTACCCTCACTTTCCTGTGTGCCATTGTCCAAACACAATAAGTGAACCAGGCAGGGGCGGCCCATCCATTATGGGCGCCCGGGCGCCGCCCCCCTATCCTCGCCACCCCCTATATGCTGCCGCTGCCACTCCCTATTCATGTTTCCGGCCCCTTTTGGGTTCCCTGGGCATATAAATTAGAGTGACCATTTTTATTTTTTTTGAATAACTGAATTAGAGCCATAGGCTCTAATAGGCTTCAAAATAAGGTGGACTCTGGACTAAGGATGAGCTCTGGCGTGTTCGCATAGTACACGTCCAGAGCCCGCCAGGAAGTCGGCACCGCGCTGCGCTAATCACAGCCAGGGAGACATTTCCCGATCTCTGCAGCCGAGCATCGGGGAATGTCTCCCTGGCTGTGATTAGCTGTGACTTCCTGGCGGGCTCTGCACGTGTACTATGCGAACACGCCAGAGCTCATCCTTACTCAAGATGCAGAGCATTGCGTCTGGAGCCCACCCAGGTGTGTTGCAACAGCGAATGAAAATTCACTGTTGCAACACTGATCCTCCTCCCTGCCAATCGGGAAGCAGGTATGAAACCTGTTTCCCGATTGGCCAAAGCATCAGGCGATTCTATTGTACACCTAGCGCCGGGAAGAGGAGAGAGGAGACACCATGGAAGCTGCTTCAGTAGAGGACACCGGTCACCAGAACAGCTTTCCCTGATCCCACCATGCTCTACCGCCCGCATCCAAGGTAAGGAAAGTGGGTGGTGGTGGGGGTTGTTTGCCCCCCCCCCAAAAAAAAAAAAAAACACCAGCAGCCACTGGAACCAGGTAAATTGTGTGTAGACAATGTTGAGTTTCCCCCCAGTGTTCTCCAATAGAACATTTTAGAATATTGCACCTGTCATCTTACAGTGGTGCAATAGAGCAAGGAGAAGTCTTTCTGTTGTATTCTTGATCACATAGTGTGCAGCAAGATATCATACTAAAGCCTCGTACACACGATCGGATTTTCCGACTGGAATTGTGTGATGACAGGCTGTTGTCGGAAAATTGTATGCTCCATCGGACAATTGTTGTCGGATTTTCCGCCAACAAATGTTGGATAGCATGCTTTAAAACTTTTCGCCAACAAACGCGTGTTGTCGGATTATCCAATCGTGAGTACACAAGTCCATTGGACAAAGCTCCAAAGTACAAACATGCATGCTCAGAAGCAATGCTCACCATAACACAACATTAGCAGAAGTTGCCCAAAGGGTGGCGCGAAAAAACTGAAAAAACACGTAATTTTGTGTTTGTTGGCCAACAATTGTGTGCCGTTTGTATGCAAGACAAATTCCTTGCCAACACCCTTCGGACAAAAGTCCTATGCTTTGTCCCCGGGAAATCCGATCGTGTGTACCAGGCTTACGTCCTGGAAAGGTCTGGAAAAGCCTTAAGCTGCTTTCACACTGATCAGTATTTCTTCCACTTTTGTATCTAAAAAAGCGGTTGAAAAAGGTATGACCATGAAATCCTATGGAACTCTTCACACTGATCAGTTGCGTATCCGCTGCGTTTTAAAAAATCCCACTGAAATGAATTGAAACCGCATCAAAAATGCACCCACGGTTGCTTTTTTGGTGCGGTTTTTGAGTTACATGCCTTTTTTTCACAGGTGCAAAACATACCGGAAACGCAACAAAAACGTGGCAATAATGTATATGCATTTTTTTTACCGCATTTTTACAATAAAGCAGTGTGGGAAGGTAATTCATCCATCAACTCCTACAATGGAGCACAGGAGATGGCAATGAAACCTCCAGATGAAGGCAGTTTGAGGAAAACACCCACTCTGGGCTGAAAATGCTAGCTTACTAGTCAATTTAGTCAATTCAATTGCTGCAAGAAAGAATAAAGCCCCATACACACGGTCGGACTTCCATCGGACTTTTCCGTGGATATTAGTCCGAACGGAGTTGGCCGGGAACACCCATAGCATACACACCACAGGACTTTTCTGTAAACTTTCCCAAAACTTTTTCCAACATCACGTGGTTTTTCTGCTCTTTACCACCACCCTTTGGTCAACTTCTGCTATTGTTGGTTGATTTTAACATTATTTGTTTTGTCCATCGGACAAAAGTCCAATGGTTTTCTGTACACACGGTCGGACTTTGCTCCATCGGACTTTTGTTGGCCAAAAGTTTGTCCGTTTGCAGACCCAACTTTTGTCCGATGAAAACCCAAAAAGTTTGTCCGATGGAGCGTACACACGGTCGGATTTTTTGTCAAACTTGCTCAAAATGAAGTTTGTTGGCAAAAAGTCAGACCGTGTGTACGGAGCTTTACAGCTGTGTGTGGCAATGCTGGATTTCAGATATATATGAGATGGGGGGGATCTAGAAATTCTTATTTTAATGATTAAATTGAGTTAGGATACGCAAAGCTGAACTCAAGACAAAAAGTTGGATACACATATGAAACACATACAGTACAAAGGAGCTCTTGTACTTGACAAATGATTTGTATTTCTGTCCTGAGATTTACACAACCCTGCCACACAGCGCAGCCAGGCAGATGACACTACTTTTAGTTAAAGTGATTGTAAAGGCAGAAGGTTTATTTTCTTAATGCATTCTATGCATTAGGATAAAAAGCCTCCTGTGTGCAGCAGCTCCCCTCGGCCCCCCTAATACTTACCTGAGCCCCATCTCTATCCAGCGATGTCCACGGGTCCCTTGGCCACCCGGGACTCTCCCTCCTGATTGGCTGAGACACAGCAGTGGCACCATTGGCTCCCGCTGCTGTCAATCAAAGTTAGTTAGCCAATCAGGAGAGAGGGGGGGCTGAACTGCAGCTCTGAGTCTGAATGGACACACAGAGCTGCAGCTCAGCTTGGGTGCCCCCATGGCAAGCTGCTTGTTTTGGGGGCACTCGACAGGAGGGAGGGGCGGAGAGGGACCAGAGAAAAGGAGGATAGGGGCTGCCCTGTGTAAATCCACTTCAACAGAGCAGGTAAGTAGTTTTTTTTTTTTTTTTTAAACTGAGACTTTACAATCACTTTAAGAAATACAGTGATGTCATCTCTCTACCCCTAGCCTGCTGACTGGATAGTGAGATAAGAGGCACTGACTGTTCAGGCCATCTCTCTGTTTACTCTGCTCTCTCCTCCAATCGGCTAGTTCCTGGTCTACATATTTACATGCAGCACATCTTACTGGCCTCCGGTTCTGCCCTCCCTCCCCCAGCCTGAGACCTTTTAAAAAAATATAATGATATATAAATAAATACAGATCTGTATTAATATATATTTTTTATCTGCCTAAAGTTCAACTTTATAGGATTTTTTTTTATGATTTTGAATTATTTTTAAGTTTACACATTTTAACTGCTGTTTTATATCTAGTAGTAGTTAGTCACATTCAGCTGGACTTTTTAAAGTGTCATTAAAACCACATCATTTAAAACTGTCAGTTCATGCTGTATTACATGCTGTTCATACTCACTCAGTCACTATGGGATCCATTTTGTGTTCACTGTCCCTCCCTCCTTGTCTTTATTCCCGCTGCAGCCTGAGATTGTGTAGACCAGCATGTGCCACTGAGCATGCTCCAGTTTCAGTTCCCTTCTAAACTGTTTGTTTCCTACTTTTTCTTATCTGTGCAACCCACATGACTATAGACCCATCCATTCAACACTGCGGTCCTCCATTCCTCACTACTCCAATATAACGCTGCTGTCACCCATTCCTCGCCACCATCCCCCACCACTGTTCCCCGCTTCACACCTTCCTTAACAGACGTTGTGTCCTCCACTCCTCACCTTCCCCCCATCCAACACTGTGATCCCCCATCCCTCACCACTCCATTTGAAGCTGCTTTCCCATCTCCTCAGCTCTTATCTCCTTTACTGTCTGGCGCTCCTCACCCCTTCCATTCAACACAGCGGCACCCTGCTAATAACCTACCTCCCAACACTGCGTTCCCCCCTCCTCACACCTCCATCCAATTTGGCCGTGCCCTGCTCATTATCCCTGATGCCACACTGCTGTCACTGGCTCCTCACACCTCCCATCTCACCCTGCTGTCTCCTGCTCCACACCTACCTTATCCAGAGCTGCTGTCCTCTGATCCTCACCCCTCATCCAACATTCAACACTGTAGTCTCCTGCTCCTCACCCTAGGGTGACCACGTGTCCCGGATTGCCCGGGACAGTCCCGCATTTTGCAGGTCTGTCCCGGGCACCTTCATTCCAGCACAATACAGTGTCCCGGAATGAAAATGACACAGCCACCCCCCTGGGCCAATCTGATGCCCCCCAAAAAAGGCCGCCACATCACCGCTTTACTCACTGACAGTACTTGTCCTGGCCGGGAATGCCTGGAGGAGCACAATCCCCGCCCCCTGCTTGTGATTGGAGAAATTATAAATCCCGCCTCTTGTATCCAATCACTGTGCTGTGATTCGTTACAGCACAAGCTGATTTTTGGGAAGGGAGGGTGTCCCTGAATGATAGTTTGGAAATGTGGTCACCCTACCTCACCCCCCATCCCAAACTGTGGTCTCCTGCTCCACAATCACCTAATCTGATGTTTACAGTCCCCCCGCTCCTCACGTTCTTTGTCTCACCCTGCTGGCCCCATCCCCAAGCTGCTGTCCACTCTCACCTCCCTCTGTCACAGCACCCCCTTCACACCCACCTCACCCCTGGTCTCCATGCCTCTCTGCCACAGACTACAAACCACAGGTCATATCACCATTACTGCTCCCCTGCAAGAAAATGCAAAAACATTATAGCCCCTAGGATTTTTAAGGAGGTGAATATACAAAGTTACCACAAATGTCCCAAATTATGGATGGTGGTTAAAACTAACTTAAAGTGATACTAAAATCTAATTTATTTTTTTAAATAACAAACATGTTATACTTACCTGCTCTGTGCAGTGGTTTTGCCCAGAGCGGCCCCGATCCTCCTCTTCTCGGGTCCCCCCGCCGGCACTTCTGGCCCCTTCCTCCTGCTGACTGCCCCCACAGCAAGCAGCTTGTTTTGGGGACACCCAAGCCGCAGTTCCCTGTGTTCATTCAGACAAGGAGCCGCGGCCCGGCCCCACCCTCTCACTTTATTCATTGGCTCTCTGACTTTGATTGACAGCAGCGGTAGCCAATGGCGCTTCACTGCTGTCTCAGTCAATCAGGAGGGAGAGTCCTAGGCTGCCAAGTCTCTTGTGCAACATCACTGCATCGAGATGGGGCTCAGGTAAGTGTTAGGGGTGCTGAGAGGGGGATGCTGCACACGGAAGTCTTTTTATCTTAATGTAAAGAATACAATAAAATAGAAAAACTACTTTAAGGCTTGGTTCACACTCTTAGGAGTTAGGATCTGACTTTGGATCTGACTTTGAGGCCCAAAGTTGCAGGACATGTAAAAAATGCCATGTATCTCTATGAGAGCCATTCCAAGTGACACTACTGAAGCCGCTGCTACTTCAGAAAAGGTTCCTGCACTACTTTGATCTGACTTTGACACGGCTTCAATGCCAGAAAGTGTAAAAGTCTTATCAAAGTCTCTTCAAAGTTCTATCGAAGTCGGACTCTAAAGTTGCACTGAAAATCGCGCAACTCTGGAGTCAGCTAGTGTGACCGAGCCTAAAAGCCAAATAAAGCAACAATACAAAACATGTACATTTGAGATCTCACTTCACATCAGTACAAATTGCTCCATACAAACATGTAATCATGATTAGGAGGTTCACATCCAAAAACTGAAAAACATCATAGTCTCTACGCGTTTCGTGAAATACAGTTCACTTCATCAGGAGTTTGATGTTACCAGGCAGGTGTCAGAAAATCTAGAAATAAACCCAAAATTATAACAGGAAAGTAAAAGGTGATATTTTTAATGTACACGTTTTGTATCCGTGCATTTTTTGGCTTTTAAGTTGGTTCTAGTCAATGTCCGTAATGAAGTATCTTATATAGACATTTGTGGTAATATTGTATATTGACCTTCAGGGGCTATAATGTTTCTACATTTTCTTGCAAGTGTGTTTTGGGTTTGAGGTATTGAACCGCTCCCCTTCCCCCTGCCACGTCCTCAAAGGGGTCACAGCAGCTCTGACACCCACCCCACTCCCCCAAGTTACATTGGGGTTGATTTACTAAAGGCTAGTCACTTTGCAAGGGAACTGTACCCAAAGCTTAGTGAATGTAGTGAAATTTCACTTTGCAAAGAATACCCAATCACACGCAAGGAAATTAAAAAAACTGCAGTTTCTCTTGCACATGATTGTATGAGTCAGCAGAGCTTCACCTCCCAATATAGCAAAGATAATGTGCCACAAATTAGTGGCAGTGTTGAATTGTAAGTCTGTTAACTTGTTGCACATTTTCTACTGGTGAAATTTACACTTGCAGAGCACTTGAAGCACAAGTTCTAGTTGACACTTTTCCAATTTGTAGTAAATTTGCATGGCAAGTGTAGCACCCTCTACCGTAGGTAGGTGCTAGAATAGGATTTTTCTAGGGAAAATGTCAGCGCAGGTAAATTTAGACAGGCCTATGCTTCAGTCTAGGCCTGTTTGTTTTAATCTGGGGGCAGGGAGTGGTTAGTGTAGCAGTGGGTGTGACCACCTGTGCTCTAGTTCTGAGGCGCCTCCCCTGTCTCCAGGAAGATTGTTCTGGAGGAGGGGCAGGGCCTGGGACTGGAGTGGCAGGCAGCTCATTTGGGAGCCCTGACCAATCCCCACTTGGTATTGGCAGGGGGCGGGCCTTCTATATAAGCTGAGGTAACAGGCCACTGGGGAGGAGTTGTCAGCCGGGAGACTTGGAGAATGGAGTACTAGACAGTGGCAGGAGGCAGCCCCCATCTGGGGGGGGGGTGCACCGAGTGTGGAGGAGCCCGGGAGAGCTGTGAGGGAACTTCACCCTCACACGGTCATGGGTGAAGTCTTCATCCTTACACGGTAATAGATGAGGAGTTCCTGGAGCAGAGGGGCTGGAGAGAGGCTGTCGGAACGTATTTCCAGATAAAGTTCTCCAACATGGACTCGCGGCAGGTGAGTGCTGGGTGCGGAAGCTGGGTGCGGAGGCATGCCAGGAAGTCTGGGAGGGAACTTCATGCTTACACGGTCATGGATGAAGTCCTCATCTTTACATGGTCATTGATCAGGAGTCCCGGAACAGAGGAGAGACTGTGGGGAAGTGTGTCAAATCGATGCGGTCTGAGGGCGCAGGATTTGCAAGTCGGCCTAGCTGGGATCATTATTCCACCAATCAGTACAATCTGTTAAACCACTAGGCCTCTGGGAGGGGCACTGCAGGCCTCTGGCCTGGTGACCACGCAGCAAATACAGCCAGCAAGTTGGGATTATTCAGTGTGATTCCTTTTTGTCACAGTGAAGATGATGGGACTGGATCTAATAGTTTTACAGTGATATAGTAGTTATCCAGTGGAAGATTTGTGCAGGAGGAGAGAAGTCCTGGGAGCAACAGTCTACAGGAGTTAGTGCAGAGGAAGAGGAGCAATAGTCTGCATGGTGATATGCAGGGGAAGAGACTGTAAATGTTAGAAGTACATCAGTTCTTCAAGGCTAAATCAATTGATCAATGTTCACTAGACATGTGCACAGCATAAAAATTTGTTTAGTTTGGTTTTGTTTCTGTTAGTTTCTGTTGATTCGTAACGATTCGTAATTTCGTAAGACGTGGGTTATCGTATTCGGACTCTTTCGTATTTCTGTTTCCGTTGATTCGTTTTTCCGTTAGTCTAATTTTCGTTGATTCGAAATTCTTATTTTTCGTTATATTTTATATTCGGCTGCGTTCGTATTTTTGTAAGAACTATATTTTCGTTGATTTGCAATGATTCGTATTTCTGTGTCTAATTTCCGTTGATTGGAAAATTGTACTTTTGTAGATTTAATTACATTCGTACTTTCGTTAGAATACATTTTCCGTTTATTCGAAACACTACTTGTCGTAATTTTGTAATTCGTACTTTCGTGAGATTGACCGGCTCATTTATTCGTACTTTCGTATCATTGTTTTCATAGATTCGTAATCGGGGCATAATTCGTAATATAGAAACTAGAATCTAGACAGAGTATGCTTAAGAAACAAAGAATTTCTCTCTCACAAGTTACAACTTAACTCACAAATCCACCAAAACAGTGCCACCTACCCAACCACACCCTATCTGGACTCTGGATGGAATGCACTGCAGTCTAACACAGAAAAACACACAAGGGAATAAGAAACAAGCTCATTGGGGGAAGGGACAACCTCTTCAGGGGAAGGGACAAGCTTATTGGCCAACGTCCAGAAATATTTCAGAACTAACAAATTTGTTGTTTTGATTTCCGTTTTCCGAATATTCGTAATTTTAGTTGTTTTTTTTTTCCCGTTAATTTTGATTTTCGTTATTTTGAATCTTTGTTCAGTATTTTCGTTGTTTTGATTTCCGTTTTCCGAATATTCGTAATTTTGAGTTTTCGTTCATTTTGATTTTTGTTATTTTGAATCTTTGTTCGGTATTTTCGTTGTTTCTATGTTTTCGTTTTTTCACTCTTTCGTATTTTCGCTGTTTCTAATTTAATAATTTCGTATTTTCGTTGTTTTCCATATTCGTTATTTTCGATAGTTCGTTTTTCGTTGGTAATTTTAGTAAACCGTTCGTTCATTCGTACGTTTACGAATTAACGAATATAACGAATTTTGACGAATAACAAATTCGTAACTAAACGAATTGCACATGTCTAATGTTCACTAAATATGATGGCAAAGCAACATGTTCTATGGGCATCCCATATCCACCTTACCCCAACCAAGTTATATCCCCCAATAAACAAAAACAAAACAGCGCAAATGACTGTTCATTGTCTCTGAGGTGATAGATGAAGGTCTGGCAGCTGGGTGATATGGTGGATGTTAGTTACTAGTAGCAACCAAGTGCTATACAAGTCTCTAACCAGGGCAAAGTTGCAGTGGTGAGTCTACAGCAAGAGCTCTGCAAGTCTACAGCATGAAAATTCAGCCACAGTAACCCCTGTGGTGGGATGACTATTGCACAACATAATTGAACCAGAACTTGCAGCAGACTTGCAGAATGTTTGCAAAGAAAGTTTATCTGGAGTCATGCAATGCTGACTTGCTGCAATTGTGCAATAAACTTGTGAAGCTTGACAAGTCTAGCAATAGCTTAGCAAGTCAAACTTGCAGCACAATTGCTTGCTACCTGGGATTATTCACTACATTCTGGGGAAAATTCTCTTGCAAAGTGCAATTTCCCTTGCAAAGTGTGCATCCTCCCTTTGCAAGGGAAGTTGCACTTTGCAAAGAGAATTTTGCCTTTACTAAATTGACCCCACAATGTCTTTCTCATCCACTTTACAGTCCCTGAAGCATTTTTTCAATCCCCCACCATCTTCTCAGAGACAGTACCTTTCTGCTTCCCTAACATCTACTTTATACCCCCCCCCAGGCACGATACTAACCCCCCTGGTCAGAATGACTCCCTCACACCCGACTCCACTGTCCCCCACTCTTTACCCCTTATCCCATGCTACTGTCTCACCCCCCTGTCCGTTCCTGCTTTCCCATACCCCTTGTTCTTGATCCAGCATTGCTGTTCCACACATTACACTCAATCCACAAACTTTCCCTTTCTGGAACGGTCAATACTTTTACTAGTCAACCTAAAAAATAAAAACAAATATTTTTAACCATTTTGATTTAGCCCTGAACATATTAGATGAGTTGGAATGGAATATACTGTATATACAAACACATTTAAGTGGATAGATTACATTCAGTGAGAGAGCAGTAAACCCTTCTGCAGTGGTGTTGTATGTCCAGCAAGCCACTATTTTATCTTTGACACCAATCCAGAGGGGTTTCAGTTTTGAAGAAAAGAACACATTCAACACCTGCAAAAAAAAACAATTATAGGTGTTGCATTGGTTATTTCCTCAGAGAAGGAAGTCAATAATTTCTGGCCACCTGAGTCGGCATCAGTAACCAGAATAATTGGTATCTGGTGTCGGGGAGGGACCTGTACATTGTGTGTCTCACTTTCCTATAAATAGCCTATGTTCCTGAAAAAAATTGTTTATTGAGGAATTCGATTTATACAGCTGAGTTTGGAAGGAGAATATACACTAACAATGTTATGATGCATTGGCAGCACTGGAAGTGTATGACATTGAGTTTACATTTCAAGATTACTGCGTTCTCTAGAGGTGTCATTATTCATTTTTTGGCTAAAGAGTCTGCCTGGTGCCTGCAGTGTCCTTCAGCAGGATAAGTGTCTGCAGTGTTTAGGAATATGATGGAGTCTTTATCTCAGTTGTCCTCAGCTAGAACTAAACTAGTATTTTATGTATGGGACAGTCACTGCTTCATTAATGATGAGCTTGGCATGCATGTGGACATGTGGGCATAGGTGTGCGCAGCCTGATGCATTAGGGTGTGCACCCTTAAGCTCAAACACACATGCATGTGTATGTATCTACATATATATGACCCTGTCACACTTTTCTTATGGCAGAGCCGGTAAAAGGGAGATCTTACCCATGTTCCTGTTGCTACACAGAGCGATAACACTAATGCACATGGGGTGATTAGGGTGTGCCTGGGCACACCCTGTGTGCATGCCTATGCATGTGGGCAAAATCTGACCACCCTCAGGCAAGAGAGATCGGAGCCCAAGGTGCAAAGCTGCAAGTCTGGAACATGAGCCTGCAGCCTACAACTGTGGGGGAAGGAAGGGGGATGGCGCAGGGAGTGGAAACTGGTGTCCGCTAGACATGTGCACACTGAAATATTTTGTTTCGGAATTTCGTTTTCGTTCGAAAAATACATTTATTTAGTTACTCCCGAAATTCGTTTTTATTTATTTCGTTTTTCGTTAGAAATTGCATTCGTCCGAAAATCTGAATTAATTAAGGTCGAATCTGTCATTGAAGGCTTTTGGTGTCTGTCGAATGTTCAAAGAAGATTCGACAGAGCAGCGAAACTGTATGACGCTGCAATCATACATTTCCGGTCAAATGTTCCGCCTTCAAGCTATAGTAGAATTATAATGTTATATGACTAGTAATAATTATATTTATTAATTATTATTACTAGTCAACCAACATTAGAATTTTTCTATAGCCTATGGGCAGAGTATTTGACCGGAAATGTACGATTGCGGCGTCGTACAGTTTATCTGCTCCGTCGAATCTTCTTAGAACTTAAAACAGACACCATAAGCCTTCAATGACAGATTCAACGTTTGTATGTTTTTCGATGCTTTGTCGAATCTTCGACGTTCACGTTGAATTGTCAAGTTAGTTCTAGCTATTTTACTGCTCCTCCTCTTTGGTTACAATCAGCCAATAACATTCATCATCATCATTATTTTTATTTTACTTCCCCCACCCAATTCCAGCAGCGATCTTTTCTCTCTATGTCGAATCTTTTCTCTCTATAATGTCGAATCTTTTCTCTCTATGTAGAATAATCTTGGACTAATAGAGTTAAAGGGGTTGTAAAGGTTCGTTTTTTATTTTCTAAATAGGTTCCTTTAAGCTAGTGCATTGTTGGTTCACTTACCTTTTCCTTAGATTTCCCTTTTAAATATTTTTTTTCTTTGTTTTCTTTGTCTGAATTTCTCACTTGCTGTTCCTCCTCAGTAAGCTGTTCAGTAAGCTGTTCTGGATGACTCCACACCACTCGGATGATGGTGTGAAGTTTACTGAGGAGAAACAGGAAGTGAGAAATTCAGACAAAGAAAAAAAACATTTAGAAGGTAAATCAAAGGAAAAGGTAAGTGAACCAACAATGCACTAGCTTAAAGGAACCTATTTAGAAAATAAAAAACGAACCTTTACAACCCCTTTAAGGTTAGGCACATTCGACCACAGGTTCGATGGACACAGATTGTTATTGTCAGCCTCATGTCGAATCTCCTATCTATATCGAACTGTTGTTGCAACGAAAACGAAAATTAAGCATTTGTTTATGTCGGATCT
This sequence comes from Rana muscosa, assembly GCA_029206835.1. NCBI lineage: Eukaryota > Metazoa > Chordata > Amphibia > Anura > Ranidae > Rana > Rana muscosa. The sequence continues at coordinate 86,198,674 of CM055128.1, read as the reverse complement.
TTCGGTTTTCGGATTCTGTATTTCGCTTTCGTTTGTTAAAAAAATGCATTCGGACAAAAACGAATGCACATGTCTAGTGTCCGCTATCAGTGGGAGGAGTAATAGCAACATGGAAGAATGTATAACCTACGTCATTGGTCAATATGGATAAAAATGGCTGGGTCAGGAGACTGTTATCTTTTGTCTACGGATATCTTATAAGAACAATTCTGTTCTAATCATTGGTGTGCGCATCCTATTGCATTAAGGTGTGCACCCCAGAGCACAACACACACATGTGTATATATCAGCAGAGCAGTGGACGGTGTCAGTAGAGCAGAGATTGCTGTCAGTAGGGCAGTGGATGGTATCAATAGTTTTTTATAATTTTTTTATTACTTTTTTAATTATTTTTTACAATTTAGTTTTTTTAATTATTTTTTGCAATATTATTTTTTATTATTTGTTTACAAATTTTTTTTACAGCCCCATTGGGGGGCTTTGGTGAAATATCAAAGGTCTAAACAAACCCCTGATTTCTCACTTTTGCGATAGAGAAAGGGACTGAGGACAGAGCTTCCTTAGTCCCTTTCTCTGCAACTCAGGGCAGGTGCTACCACTAGGCAAACTAGGCAGTTGCCTTGGGCGCACTGCTCCCTAGGGGCGCCCAGCCGCTGGTTTCCCTCGGCGTCTGTATGCTCTGCAGACTGCAGCATGTAACTAACTCAGTCTCAGGCAGCTGCTCTGTCCGACTGGTAGTGTAAATAGAGGCACAGCGCAGCATTGGAGCCAGAGCTAGAGGAAACAGAGCCGATGCTTCCTGTAAAGCACCGCCTTCTGTCACATGGGCAGGGCAAAGAAGGTGCAGTCAGGGGTGGAGCCAATGGGGGTGGCAAAATAAGGTTTTGCCTAGGGTGTCAAAAATGTTTGCACCAGCCCTGGCTGTACTGGACAGTGAAGGAATGGGAAGTGCTCTGCGCTGAGCAGCATAGTTTACTATGCTTCAGTTAAGAATGAACATAGGCACGATCGGTACAGATCACTCACTGTGTTAATTCAGAAAAGGAAGGGGCCGGAAAATTAAATATTTACCAGACCCTTCGCCCGCACTCAATTGTGACACCCCCCCCCCGCAGCAGCCGTAGGGAGGGGAGGGAAGCTGGCAGCACTGCAGGGGGGAGACAGGGGGCACCAGGAATAAGGGGGAATCAGTACCGCACAGGGTTATTAGGGCGTGCCCAGGCACACGTTGCACACCCTGTGCGCACGCCTATGGTTCTAATAAATATACATTTGAAGTACTAGGAAGTTTTTTGCCAGAAGTAATGCACATACTCTTGTGTTTCAACAACCTCTGCTGTAATATAATGCTGCAAAGCATAAGTATGGCAAAAACACTGCAGCCCTTCCCACTGCCCCGACTTCCTCCTACTCTATAAATACTGATGATGTCCACTTTAAAGTGGTTCTAAAGCCTCATGTTTTTTTAACTAAAAAGAGAAGTATGGGAATATACAGTATATATTTTTTTTATCATACTTCCCTATGTGGATGCAGCATCAGTCCCTCGCCGGCTCTAACACAGAGAACCGAGCAATCAAACATCGCCGATTGCTCGGTTCTTACAGCTCCTTGAGCAGAGAAATGGTGACTGTCAGTCACCGCTGTCTGCTCTGCCCCCCCCCCCTGCACTCACTGAGGTGCTGGGCTGTGGAGGGGGCGGGAGCGGGCGGTTTAGGCTCTCAGCGGCTGAGCCCGGTTGCCCATCCTGGCATGTGGGCTGATCCCGATTCCCAACCATATGGTCGCGATCTTGCCCGAGACTGTACTGGCTCTGTGACATCAGCCGATAGTGGGCTTCAGCCCACTGTCAGCAGGAAACGGGTCACAGGAGTGCAAAAAGTAACTGCACTCCTGTGATCCACAGGAGAAGTACAGCCAAACGAGCTTCAGAAAAAGGTATGTTTACAGATTTTTTCTTTTACAGGCATAGAAAGGTTAATCTTAGATTGTGGCTGTCAGTAGATTTTGAGATTTTAGTTTTAGGCTGAACCTCTACTTTAAGGTAAAAAAAACTTCTGTTCTGCAGAAGCCCCCTATCCCCCCTATTCTTACCTGAGCCCAACCTGATCCAGCGAAGTGCATAAGAGCAGCAGCTCTCGCCACGCAGACTTGGCGGCTCGGGAGTGAGCGTGCATGGGTGTCCCCAGGGAAAGTGGCTTTCCCTGGGGGCACTCGCTGAAGAGGAGGGGCGTGGTGCGCCTGCCGGGGAATCCCAGAAAAGGAGGATTGGGGCTTCTCTGTGCAAAACCATTGCACAGAGCAGGTGTTGTTTTGGTTTAAAATCACCCGCAACCTGAACTCCAGGAAAAGTAGAAATGCAGCCCCACTACAATGGTTAAAGTGTTTTAAGTCTAAATTATAACTCACTGCCAGTCCCTCTATTAGAGCCTGGCATACCACACTATGTAAGTCATTTCTAAAAACGAGTATTGTAAATACCTATTTAGTGCTATCTTCAGGCCGGTCACGTGACTCGCGGCCACTTTACAGCTCCGATACATGGCTTCTGCGGGAGGGGCCGAGATCTCTCTCTGACATCAGCCAGGGAAATAGGTATTTACGCTTGTTTTTAGAAATGACTTACATAGTGTGGTATGCCAGGCTCTAATAGAGGGGCTGGCAGTGACCATTGTATTTTTTATTTTTTTTAATAATATCTGCGGGGGGGCGGAGACAGAGACACAGAGAGGTAGCTGACAGGCAGTGAGGAGGGGGTGATGGGCATAGAGGAGAGCAGAGAGGACAGCTGCGTATGACAGAGGGATGCACTCTGACCACTGTGGTCAGGGCTCAGCAGCCCTGATTTTCGTGGTCAATACAGAGAGGGGATACAGGAAGTGGCAGGTTCAGGGAGGCTTTTTTACAGTTTTAGAGAGGGGCAGATTACACAGCACAAGCACTGTGTTGTTTAATTTGCTTTAAGGGACCAGGATCAGAATTTTTTGGGGGGTTAACAAACACTTTAAATGCTTGTTTATGTCTAGCAGAATGGGAAAAACAGTTTTACTTACTTGATTCTCTGCTCCTGCAGGCTCCCTTGTGCTGCTGGACCAATCCCTGCAGTCTCTTCTACCCTATGCTCCAGCAGTCTAAGAACCTCTGACATCATCAAGACCAATCCAGGACCCATAGCACTGCATTGAATGTGAGGATGCTTGGGAACAGTCCACTGCTGAAGAATAGGGGAACACCTGGGAAGCGGAGGATCAGGTGAGTATAAGTGCTTTTTGCCCTAGACAGAAATCAACATTTAATACTTGCAGTACAGGTGTGGCCCAACTGCAAGGGAGGGTTTTTACTTTTCCCAGAGTCGGGAAAAGTGTTCCAAGCAGGTTTTTAAAAATAATGCACTGATAAAATCATTATTTGTATGTATTTTTAAGGCAATTGATATGATTACTATTTGATTTACACTGGAACAGGGAGAGGGAGGGGCAGCACTAGAAGCCATTCAGGTGTGCTGCAATACTTCAAGATAAAATATATATATATACAAGCTGTGCTACCTCAAATAAGTGCTTATCCACAGTGTAACAAATAAATCAAAAAGTTAAAATGATAGGAAAGCTGCTGCTATAACTTGTGTTAAAGTGGTTGTAAACCCACTTTTTCAACTTGCACCTACAGGTAAGCCTAGATTAAGGCTTACCTGTAGGTGCAAGAAATATCTCCTAAACCTACACGGTTTAGGAGATATTTACTAAAATGACAAGCGCCGCTGTCTACGGCGCATGCGCGCCGTAGATAACGGCGCATTTATGGGGTTAATCCCATTCACATACTCGGCTACTTCCCAGCAATCGCTGGGCGTAGCCGAGTGGGACGCCTCCTGCGCGCATGCGCAGAGTGAAGTCTCCGCCGCTCCGGCCAATCACAGCGCCGGAGCGGCGCTGTGATTGGCTGGTGCGGCAATACCCGGAAGTAACATTCCGGCTATCACCGCAGTGATGTCTGCGGCTGGACAGAGGGACGAGGACGGCTTCGGGGGCCCCGATCTAAGGTAAGTGGAACATAATGAGCTATTATGCTAGTCATAATAGCTCATTTTGCCTTTCTCTTGCAGGTGGGCCAAAAAATAAAAAAAATAAAAGTGGGTTTACAACTCAAACTCGCTCATCCATGTCTTTATGGACCTTGCTTTGTGCACTGGTGTGCAGTCATGTTGGAACAGGAAGGGGCCATCCCCAAACTGTTCCCACAAAGTTGGGAGCATGAAATTGTCCAAAATATCTTGGCATGCTGACACCTTAAGAGTTCCTTTCACTGGAACTAAGGGGTCAAGCCCAACCCCCGAAAAACAACCCCACACCATAACCCCCCCCCCAAATGATTTGGACCAGTGCACAAATCAAGGTCCATAAAGACATGTATGATCGAGTTTGGGGTGGAGGAACTTGACTGGTCTGCACAGAGTCCTGACCTCAACCGTATAGAACACCTTTGGGATGAATTAGAGCGGAGACTGTGAGCCAGGCCTTCTTGTCCAACATCAGTACCTGACCTCATAAATGCACTTCTGGAAGAATGGCCAAACATTCCCATAGACACATGCCTCATACACACGATCGGTTTTCCCGGGAAGGAAAACTGCCATGAGAGCTTTTGGCCGGGAATCCCGGCCGTGTGTATGCTCCATCGCAGTTTTCCCGACAGGAAAACCGCCAGGAATCCCAGCGGAAAAAAGAGAACATGTTCTCTTTTTTCCCGCCAGGATTCCCGGCAGTTTTTAAGCTGGCAGTTTTCCTATTGGGAAAACCTGCGGTGGAGCATACACATGGCCGGGTTTCCCGACCAAAGCTCTCATGGCAGTTTTCCTGTTGGGAAACCCGGCCGCGTGTAGGGGGAAAAAGCTACCGAGCAGGTTCTCGGTTTTCCCCTCGGTTTTCCCGGCTGACTTTTTACCGCCGGGAAAACTGATCGTGTGTACAAGGCAACACTCCTAAACCTTGTGGACAACCTTCCTAGAAGAGTTGAAGCTGTTATAGCTGCAAAGGGTCTGCCAACTCAATATTGAACCCTACGAACTAAAACTGGGATGCCATTAAAGTTCATGTGCGTCCCAATACTTTTGGTAATATAGTGTATATATATATATATATTTTAAACATGTATATAGCTGTTTGCCTGGTGCTCAGCTTTAGGTCCTCTTCCTACTTTAAACCTAGCCATTTACCTTGCTTCCCACCATCCAGCACACATAGCAGGCACTGAAAGACTTCAACTTTTAGCTTTTGTGATAACATAATTATAATGACAAATTTCCTGCAATTATACCGGTTGAACTAATATAAAAAATTGCCTTTTGAAGAATTACAAAAGTCAAATAAATGGGATATGTATGTATTTTTCCCCAGAGTTGTTATTTTGCATCTAGGATGATGAAGAAGGCAAATGGGAAAGGGGATTGGGACACATTCTTCAAGACTGTTATTTGGTAATTTGCATACCCAATCTCCTGTCTCTCTCATACAAATTTGAATTCATTATAAGAGCCTTGGGGCCAATGATCAGCAATGCTGGGAAGGTTTTTGGTGACCGATACTTAGAAGAGGTCCCCATATGCATATGTAGCTCTACTACCCTACCCATAGCCTCAAACAGAGCAGCCATTTCAGAGAAGTTACGTATATACAGTATATTTCCTGCAGTAAATGGCTGATGAGACAGGTCCATGTAGTTGCACCAATACACAGTAAAATGGGTAGATACACATTCTTTACTATGTCATGTTATTTATAACATTGTATGACCTAAGGTTCATACAAGGTTCCGCTGCCTCGTTTTATACCATACCAACAACAGGCAGTCCATGCAGAGGAAATCAATATGGTATCACCTACTTTATCAAAGTTGACATGCAACATGCCTGTCTTAAGTATGATGGAAGCAGAAAATGGCACCATTATTGGAACTGCCATAAGGAAAGGTATTCATTTACATAGTGTGTCAGAAGCTATTGAGTGGTAAACTCAAGGGCCGGCAGTTATACTATTGCTGGTTGGAATGATTCGGTTTTGCTTTTATGAAAAATATTGCAGAGTATACAAATAGCAGCGCTACCCAACAACTTCTGGGAGGCAAAATGGAATCCCAAAGAGAAAATCTGACCACCAGATCGCGTGTCCTACTGGAATTAAAGTAGCTGGGTGTAGAAATTTGAGGCAAGGTAACTGCGTTGACTATACCCACAGCATCAAAAGTTTTCTTTTCTATTATTTATGCATTTGAAGTTGTGGCTATATGCTACTATTTGTTCCATTTCAAAGCACCTCTATGAATATTAGGCCATGTATGGACTTATTTGATGACATACATCAAACAGCGGTTGTATGCATTAACTGAAAACACTAATCAGAAATCAGAGTTCAGCAGTTTACAATGAAAGGTCATATTTAAATAGTGACCATCAGTTGCTGCGTGCACCTGGTCTTTGCACATTTTATGGAGAAAGAATTTGTGTTCTGGCATTGAGACCTCTACACCTGTGCCCAACTGCTGTGACAATTAAGGGTTTCTGTTGTATTGATTTTGTTTGAATGCCATCAAATACTGCTAGTGGAGTGAGGCCCTCTCACTTGGAAATGATCAGAGCAGGGCAGTCTTATGCTTAAAGCCCAACTGACATCTAACTTTTTTTTTTTTTTATAGTCAAGTATCCTCCTCACTTATGTGAGTTTTAAACCATTGCTCCTTTGAAATACCTTAAATTGCTTTTTTTTTCTGTTAGTAGAAATATACCGCCTGATCTCCTACTTCAGTGGTTTCTGCTGGCATAGGTGAGAAGTGACCACCACCCTCATAAAAAGTGTCATCACACAGTTTTGCGGTGTTGAGGAAAAGAGGGGGTGTGATTGACTGGAGGAGAGCATGTCTGACCATAGGGCATGTGTCTACTTGATTGTGCATCGGACTTGAAAGGTTATGTCTGAGCAGGTCGGTTGGATCACCAAGTGCACTAGGCCAAACTCTTGTTCCTACTGATCTGCACAGTGTGTAACTACTGGTACAGGAAAGCGAAGGCCATTCTGCGAAAATGGAGGCTGTTGGAATACAATATCCATCTTTGATTTTCAGTTGGGCTTTAAGGTCTGTGAAAAATGTGATAAGACTGATTGTAACTCATGATTTTGATATTTTTGATATCCACCAAATATGCAATATCTTGGTTTGGTTGGACTCACTCTTTTTAAATAAGCTGAATTAAAATGAATGTTGCAGTTGCAATGTAAAAAAAAGTGTAAAAGAAGAGATCAGAAGCTATGGGGTTGGCCAAAACAAAACTTTCCAATCTCATCTGTAAAGTCTGATATCGTCTGGAATACATATTGAAGGGAGGGTGATGGGTCACACCCGGACACAGATTGTTGTGGTTACGGCTGGTGGTGCAGTTTAAAATATAGAAGACATATAGAATTAAGCAGGGCACAGACTTGGCACACTCGGAGTGTCTAAGAGTCGTGGATTCACCACGGTTAGTGGAGGTGAAGGGATGCTGGTGACACAGTTCTTACACAATCAGTGTTGGTTACAGAGTTAAAGTTTGTGTTAGTCAGCAAGGCAAGCAGAGAGCTCATGACAGAAACAATAGCACAAGAGACTGAGTATAAGGGTACATGGCACTAGACTAACCAGAATGATGCCCAGTAGATGCCCAGTCATCATAAGGTAGACACCAAGGGGCAAAGAACTAATGTACACGAGGCACAAAAAACCCAGCAGGATACGTGGCACAGGCCTGCATGGGCCACAGCGGTGAGGAACACAGGGACCAGGTAGCCATGCTAGACTAGATGAGATCTTTACTCTCAGGATGTCTAGTACTGGCATTTGTTCACCAGGCCCTGAAGGCTCATCTGACACCTCCATAATGGTGATGACTAGGCACTCGGACGAGTTGGGACAGAGACCCCCGGGACTCAAAAGCACCTCTGGCGCCACTGTACAACCACGCCTGTGGATCCATTCATGGCAGCTCAGTTTGGACAACAGGCCACTGTCATCTGGCAGAAGTTGCAAGTCCTCAGGAAGCGGTGTCTCTTGTCGGCAAAATGGGCAGCACAGTGTTGCTGGTGGGCTTTGACCCCAGTTGGATACCATCTTCCTGAGGCAGCGGGCACACATGCGATGATCACAGCCCAAGACTTTAGGCCGATGCTGCTTCATGTCAAAACCATTATAGCAGATTTTGCATTCTAGCTCCAGGGGACCCAGAAGTGGCTCCAGTGACTCTCCATCTCCACTGGCCATTCTGAGGGTTAAAGAGGAGGAATGACAAAGGTTGATAGAAGGACGGACCTTAGGGATCAAAGAAATGAAGTCAGAGTAGAAATGAAATTAGACTATAAGACAACACAACTAACTTATTAGAGGGTATTTAAAAGTAAGAGACAAAAAAAAAACAATAGACTTCATGAAAGAAGGAATGGTCTTAGCAACCAATCAGGTACTTCCGTTCATGTCTAGTACAGAGTGGTGGAAAAAAAGTTTGAATCAAATTGGTTGAAACAGCCAACAAGAACAGTTTCTACTTTTGATAATGAGGCACAACACATCATAAACCTTATTTAAAAAGTGTCCTCAATAAATACTCAGGGACACCAATCAGATTAAAACTTTCACAATCAATCAGGAAGAAAGAAAGAATCTTACTGGTGGCTGTAAGCAAACATAAAAGTCCCTTTATAAACGAGACCCATGCCGGACAGCCCTTATTACTATACTGTTAGAAACATACACCCCCACATTTAGCAAGCCAACTCACACAGGCTCGACTCTAACCCTGATCCACCTACTGCTGCGGATCCAAATGATGGTTCTGCTAGAGCGAGGGAGGGAGCTGCCACCTACCTCCTGAGTTGTCAGCGAAATCCTTTTTCATAGAGGGAGAGAAGAAGAGGGAGATGGTTTGAAGAACAGGGGACAGAGAAATGCAGCAATGGATAGAAGGCGACAGTGAGAAGAAGTGGGCTGGAGCGAGAGTAATAGGTAGTGAGGGAGGATGGAGAGTCTTACGTAGAACGATGCAGCTCAGCTCTATATCAAGCCAACATGGAATAAGCCCAGTGGTTGTCATGGAAACAGAGAAGGGACCCAGCCATCTCTTCATATTGCGGTATCTGTGGCCAGGAACAGAGGACATACACAATGACCTATATACACTCATCTGTAATCATAGACGCGGATTTTACATGAGATGCATGTGGAAACTAACTTGCAGAATGTTATATGCTGTGCATACAGAGATAGTATAAGCTTTCTATATTTCTTCTCCTGAGTGTGGGGGGGGGGGGGGGGTTCTTCGCCCTGGTCCTGCTCATGTGCCCGAACAAATACCAGCTTTCATAAATAAGTCCAATTTAGGTGCAGAGCTTTCTGTATAATGTGATTCAGAATTTGTGCCGCATGCTTGTTAAACAACTTAGTATCAACTCAAAATGGAGATTCTGTATGAAAAAAAGGAGCTGCTAAAAAAAGCTAAATATAATCAATACATCCATTAAAAATGTTATCAATGAACATTGCTATTTACTATTCTTATGCCGCGTACACACGATCGGAATTTCCGACAACAAATGATTGAGAGCTGGTTCTCAATTTTTCCGACAACAAAAGTTCTTGTTGGAAATTCCGACCATGTGTAGCCAATTCCGACGCACAAAAATCCTACGCATGCTCGGAATCTATTTGACGCATGCTCAGAATCACTGAACTTTATTTTTCTCGGATCGTTATAGTGTCACAGCGCTCTTGACGTTTGGAATTTCCGAGCAACATTTGTGTGGCCGTGTGTATGCAAGACAAGTTTCAGCGAACATCCGTCGGAAAAAAATCCACGGTTTTGTTGTCGGAATGTCCGATCGTGTGTACGGGGCATTACAGCGAAAGAACAATTAATAGGTAAATCTAGAACCCAATATCCTAACAAACTTTGTGTCAATGTCCAGTTCCTAAAGTGAAAATTTGGTGGCCATACTGTGACCTTATAATCCCATCAATGTGTGATTCGATCTGGCAAAAAATTAAAAAAAGGCATAATTACCCTTCTGATTGATTAAAAGTAGACTTGATTTAGTTTGGATTCAATCAAACTGAGTTGATCGGCCAGGGTGAAAAACTATTGATTGTTTTGCATCACGACAACACCGAGATGCTTTGTTCAGGAATGCGATTGCCTTAATGAATGGATTGCATGGTGAAAACAGAGATTTGATTGAGAACATATGATCATATCTTCCAACTATTGGCAAGTCCACTTTCAGCTGTGTGTCATACTGATAGATTGGGTTGTCAACCGTAGATTGATTATTCCTATCAGAAGCGATTGGAAAATAAATCAATTATTTAACAGTGTATATGGCCACCATAGGAATAGTAGCCGATAATGCAGATTGCTACCTGTCTCGGTTCTGCTTATATTCAGACAAGTCATTTCAATAACGTCCTCAATCTCATCGCTAAGTGGGAGGGTCTGCCTGCCACACTGCACGCAGAATATTCCCAGAAATAAACCACCGCAGATATAATTGACGTTTGAATCGTTCCATTTTCAGAAAATGATAGTGGTTGCATAATGAAATGGAAATACCATTTTAAATAATAATTCAATATAAAATGGTTTGGTTGCTAATTATATGTGTTATATAAATGTTTTCTGAAAGTGGAGTTTTCCTTTAATTACATCAAGCTGATTGATGGCAAGGCTCATAAACACTGAAAGCTCCCAGGGGAGGACCTCACAACGTGTTATATAAATTGGGTTTTACATCTGTCTTATTGAAGGTTAAATTCAATGCAGTGTTTTGTCAATTCATTCCATCCAGGGGCAGGTTATACGTAAATAAAGCACTTCATCAAGGGCAAGAAGCATGGATACTATAATAGATGGACAAAATATAATGAACTATGACACCCTACTAATTATCTGTCTGTCTTTCTTCAGCTGATAGATAGATAGATATGTAGCGGGGTCTTCAATTTAGTGGGGTACACTTGGGGAGTAGTGTGACCCAAGTGTGTAATTATGTTGGGGTTCAGACCCCTTTTTCTTATTCGTGGAGGATTGGGTGGTGTAATATTCTCTTCGACCAGTGGGTGTCAGTGTACCTACTGGCTCGGGGTAGAATCACTACCAGAGTGCTACCCTTCTTTGTCCCTTCCTGGAGATGGTACGGCCGGGGCCGGGAACCCGCCGTGGTGTCGACGGGAGGGGATAAAAAGGGGGAGACGCCCTCGCCACGAGGTCTTTCCCGGAGGATCTCTTCACGCACCCAGGCACCTTTAGCCTGGGTGCGGGCGGTTCAAGGTTCCGGCCTAGGCGCCCTAGGCCTGGCCGGGATGAAGATGGAGTCCATCCCAGGCACCTTCAGCCTGGGATGAGGTACTATTGAGGAGGCCTGGGACCCGGTGGCTCCGACTGGGTCCCGCGAGGGTGAAGTTGCTCCAGGGCACCCCTTGCGAGGGGACCCGCATCTGAGGTGAGGAGGCTGGGTGGGGAGGTCACTCGTTCGAAGACCCGGTGTAGTGTCAACCCGGTGATGGATGGGTCTTCAGTAACTCTCTTGGAGGACATCTTCCCCTGATAGAGGCCCGCAGCGCAACGGAGGTATTCATGTCGAGACCCCTACAACCCTTGGTCATAGTATGGGGGGTGTAGGGACCCAGATCAGTATAGTGCCTCGACCTGCTCATTTCACCGTATCACGCCATCGCATTGCCTTGTAACTGAAGATACAAAATAAATCTAACCGTTGGATTGTGATCGGTGTATGGACTCTGTTAATGGGAGCAAAGGGAAGTTTCCTGCACGACAGACTCGGTACATGTTCAGGACACCGGCCCGAGGAAACATTAGGTATTGGCCTTCACCTCGCCTGCAAGTAGTGGGGAGGACATGGGCCGTAGCGCACCCTCACCCCTGTCGCGTGACGTACCCCTGAGCCAGGAGAAGAAGACAGGGTGTGGGGGGGTGGCCGCTACACGTGGGGGCTCGTCCGGGATATCGTGTGTCTTGGCGATGGAACTGAGAGCGTCTGTGTTTGAACTTTGCTGCCCGGAGGAGTTCCGAGCGGGTGCGGCCATGTGATTGGCCAGAGTGCATCCCTGCTCGGAGTTGTGGACATGACCCTAAGTCGGGAAAGGCCCACGCAGAGGAGCGTAGAGAGGGAAAGGTCCAGCCGTGTGAAGTACTACATGTGGGGACTGTTAATGCACTGCGCCACGAGGCACCCCATGACTGTACAATTCGTGGGCGGGGGCTGGCGGAAGCCCGCGAAAACGTACAAGTTGTGGGAGGAGTCTGGCCACGTGTGGAGATACATGTGGAGACTCCGGCGCGTGGTCAGCACGTGATGGTACAGCAAGTGGTCGGGATGGCCTCAAGCTTCCCGTGGATACCGGTACCTTACCCCACGAAGATGACTGCATTTACTGCTCCCCTGACAGACACGGGGATAAGACTTAGGCCCCGAGGACAGTTGGCTCTGTATTCATGCAGAGACACGGAGGCTCTCGGTGTGATCTGTCCTGGATGCTCGGGACTGGTGGTCCAACTAAAGCCATTCGGGCGATGTGAGGCTTGTAAGGAATTCCTTTTTGAGGTTGAACCATACACGGAAAGGCCCCGGGCCCTACGCCTCAACTGCATCACAGGAACCGCCACTCCGGAGGGAGAGATCCAGGCCTCTGCGAAGGTCCCCGTACGCGCTGACCAGGGCGAAGTGACTGCCCAACCAGAGATTGAGAGAGAAAAATCCGAAGACACTGCTTCGGTCACCACAGACTCCTTGCTACCACCCCCGAAGAGGAAGATAGGCCTGGTGCAGGCCTCCTGTGGTCGTGGTCGAGCTTCACCCCGCCGCTTGCCTGGCCTGGATGGCGCCGGTAGAGAAGAGAGTCCCGGACATCCCAGTTCTTCAGTAGGTCCAGGTGAGCTAGGGGCTGGGACTGCGGTGTTGGTTGGAGGTGTCGGGGGTTCACAGTCGGTGGAGCCCGAGAGGGAGGGTAGTCTTCCGTCTACTAGACTATCTTCCCGCCGAGATGTATGACACCTCCGACCTAGAGTCGTTGTCGGACTGTGGGGATGACGGGGAAATAGATGAGCTGTTTCAACGGAAGGGCTGGGACAGACGCCCGCTGCCTGTGCTGAGTGGACCACAGGATTCCCCCATGTCCATAGAAGATAATACGCTCCGGGCGCAGACCCCGGAGTTCCAGAGGAAATCTAACCCTTCGACCAACTTTCCTCATTCAACTACATCATCCGCTTTGATGGTGAGGTCGCAGCGTGCTTCGTTGCAGGCACCAAAGACCAAGCAACCTGAGATGGTAAAGGTACCTCAGCACCCGGAGGCCATCGTACAGCCAGGAGAAGGTGAGCGAGATGTGATGCCGCCTTTAGCTAGACTACAGAGACTTTTCTCCCAGAGAGTCGCCCGTGAATATGGGTGGGAGTACCCCTATTTGCCCCGGGACTTACTGTATGAAGTTGAGGTCCTACGACCAAGGTGGTATGACGAGTTTGTATGGGAAAAACTTAAAGTACCCCATGCCAGGCGATACCTGTCATGTTCGCCGCCTGTGTCTAAAAAGTTCAAGGACTGCAGAGCTGATTGGAGACTTGGGCGCCATATTCATGCCGATAAGGTGCTCATCTGTAGGAAAGAAGGAGAGGATGTTGAGTACTCAGTGGAAGTGTTTGACGGGCATCTGAAGCCTTTGTTTCTGCCGGATCCAAGGTTCTACTTATAGGAGGAGTGAGCTCCTATCTTGTTGCTGTTGAAACTTTCTGGATGAGACATTCCCAGACGCCTAGAACTGTGCCCTACTTTTGTTTTGATTCGGGCTTTTCTTTTACTCACTGGAGACTTGGGAGCTGTTGTTTTTTTTTCTCCCTTTTCTTCATGTGCCAAAGGCAGAGACTTTTTGGGGTAGAGTCAGAGTAGGAAAAACAGGAAGAATGAAGATCTCACCAAGTGTCATTACCGCGGCTCTGTCACCAGGTGGCAGTGTTGCGCAACGGATGGTTGAAAATTTTACATATGCATTACTTACTTATTGGAGTGAGCGGGTCTCTCGGCTGACGGACCCACTCATGCCAAGTTAACATAGAGTGTTAGGATGTGTTTTTTTTGTGTTGTTTCCCTTCTGCAGGAGATTCATCGGTCAAGACTACTGAGATTGGGGTGGTTCTTAGATAGCGATGGGAGGGATTGTACATGTGTACAGGACAGATGTTTTATACAAATGTTTATTGCTTTATATATATTTTTTTCTTCTTCTTTTGAGCAGGTCTTGGCACATTTAGTATCCAGAAAATTGAAAGATAGCCTCTGGAGCCCACTTCATGTCACTACTTTTTGGAAGACATGGGTGTGCACCTGACGCTGGGGACCAGCGTCAAACCACAGGGGGGAGTGTGTAGCGGGGTCTTCAATTTAGTGGGGTACACTTGGGGAGTAGTGTGACCCAAGTGTGTAATTATGTTAGGGTTCAGACCCCTTTTTCTTATTCGTGGAGGATTGGGTGGTGTAATATTCTCTTCGACCAGTGGGTGTCAGTGTACCTACTGGCTCGGGGTAGAATCACTACCAGAGTGCTACCCTTCTTTGTCCCTTCCTGGAGATGGTACGGCCGGGGCGGGGAACCCACCGTGGTGTCGACGGGAGGGGATAAAAAGGGGGAGACGCTCTCGCCACAAGGTCTTTCCCGGAGGATCTCTTCACGCACCCAGGCACCTTTAGCCTGGGTGCGGGCGGTTCAAGGTTCCGGCCTAGGCGCCCTAGGCCTGGCCGGGATGAAGATGGAGTCCATCCCAGGCACCTTCAGCCTGGGATGAGGTACTATTGAGGAGGCCTGGGACCCGGTGGCTCCGACTGGGTCCCGCGAGGGTGAAGTTGCTCCAGGGCGCCCCTTGCGAGGGGACCCGCATCTGAGGTGAGGAGGCTGGGGAGGTCACTCGTTCGAAGACCCGGTGTAGTGTCAACCCGGTGACGGATGGGCCTTCAGTAACTCTCTTGGAGGACATCTTCCCCTGATAGAGGCCCGCAGCGCAACGGAGGTATTCATGTCGAGACCCCTACAACCCTTGGTCATAGTATGGGGGGTGTAGGGACCCAGATCAGTATAGTGCCTCGACCTGCTCATTTCACCATATCACGCCATCGCATTGCCTTGTAACTGAAGATACGAAATAAATCTAACCGTTGGATTGTGATCGGTGTATGGACTCTGTTAATGGGAGCAAAGGGAAGTTTCCTGCACGACAGACTCGGTACATGTTCAGGACACCGGCCCGAGGAAACATTAGGTATTGGCCTTCACCTCGCCTGCAAGTAGTGGGGAGGACATGGGCCGTAGCGCACCCTCACCCCTGTCGCGTGACGTACCCCTGAGCCAGGAGAAGAAGACAGGGTGTGGGGGGTAGCCGCTACAGATAGAGTAGTAGTTTTGAATTTGATAAATGCATAGCCCAAGTTTTATATTAGATGGACAGACATACACTTACAGGAGGTAGGATGCCAGGAACATCATATGCCGGATTGCATACATATCATCACTCAGGGCAGTGTGTGTGAGGTCACAGGGGCGGAAGGCAGCAGTAATTCTGGGGGCGCCCTCAGTCAGGAGGTGCCCTCACGGGTCGGGATGTGTCAGTGTCGGGCACGGGCAGGACTGTACCTTTGAGGCTGTTAGTTGTAGACTGGCTCCTGGATGATCACCGGGCGTCATCTCTGACAGGTCCTCCTCCATTTCAGATCGTCCATCCTGCAGAGGAGATCGGGGAGCCGGGGGAGCTGCTTAGCCACTGCAGGCATTATCCAAGCTCTGCACATAGTCAAAGTCAGAGATCCGCGGTGCATGGCAGGAGGGAGGAGGCGGGGGAGAGGAGTACATGGTTCCACCCACTGACCCTCCGACCTCGGGCAGTGGTCAGTGACAGTCCGCCCTTGGGTGGGAAAAACGAGTTGCGGCCCCGGACGCAAGACGGGGACTCCGACCGGCGACCGGGGGACATTTCCTGCAACTCCCACACACGCGTTAGGCATATTAGGCACCGCTAGGCCCCTGGGAGTGCGAGGCCTTAGGTGGCCGCCTTATTTGCCTAATTAGAGAGCCACCTCTGAGTCTAGGTACCATGTCTGAGAATACTATAAAGTAAAAGGAAATAACAACTTGAAAGAAGACAAAGCTCTCTTCATTTCACAAATCAAATCCCATGTTTTTACCCGGCCCAGGTCATTAGCCCCCGCATGAATGATAAGAACATCCGGCGAAGGCCATTGTCCTGACAAGAAAATGAACTGCTCCTTTAAATTCCCCCATCTCAAACCCCTTACACCCCACCATAAAACCTGGAAATGTCCTTTATCCAATCCAAGATTGGTTTCGCAACTCTTGATGGAAGTTCTTCTTTTGGCCCAAAAAATAAAGGAATGTCCTATTATCCAAACGTCATGCTTGGAAACACCTAGGAAAATCAAATAATGACAAGGTCAGGACGGACATACAACTTAAACCTATTACTATCCCAACGCCCCAATTTTTAAAGACCTTCATTAGAAAAAGCAAGAAGGCTGGCCTCAGTAGCCACACCTATCCTGAAGGAATGCGAAGAAAAGTGAAAACCAGAAAAAATAAGTTTTTTAAGGCAGGAAGAAAGGACAAATGAAAACTGGAATCTTGTTAAAGGAGACAAATTATTGTGAATAAAAAACGAAAATGGAAAAACGGGGCGAATAGAAAGATATTGCGTGACTCTGAAAACTGGACAAATGCTCTGAACAGGAGCTGTGTTAAGGGTTATCCAATGACCCTTCCCTAATTGTCCATCTTAGACCTACGGAGAAAAATCTTAATCGAGTCTTCGTTAACAGAGATATCTGAGAACTCTAAGAAGGATGCTGAAAACTTATTAGGTGCTGTAAGCTCCCCCACTCTGAAAGCACCAAAAAATGCAATGACAAAAACGCTCTGTACAAAGAAGTTTCAAATGGAGAAAAACAAACTAATTCCAACGTGGACATCAGTTTAGGCAATAATTCTGAAGAAATGGGCCGTCTATTGTCAACCGCTGGGACAGACCTTCTGAAACCCTTCATTGCTTGCTTAACTGGAAAAAAGGAAGAGAGAGACGGAAAAACAGAAATTTTTAGAAAAAATGAAACATTGGCTAAAATCGTATGCACTGAGACCGGACTAAGATTATCTTTAATTAATGAGGAAACAAAGCTGTATATGCATCCACCGAACTAGCAGAAAGATTAGCTTCTGCACAAAAGTTACACCACGTAGACCAGGCTTGAGAGTATTCTTCTCAAGTTTTAGGGGTAATATAATTCCTTATGTTCACCTCTATTAATTCCAGATCAGGCCCCAGAGAGAATCTGGGCATGAGAATCCTTCTTGATCCGCCTCTGGAGCGAGTAACCGAAACCTCTGGAACTGCGAACGAGATAAAGAACCGGCAATCTCATTAGTAAAACCAGGGACATGTTTTGCCTTCAGCCAAATATTAAAAGTCATGTATTGCAGCACCAAAAAACAAAGTAATTTTATAACTAATTCGGATTTTGATGATAGACCATTAATGGCAAAAAACACTCCTTTATTATCCGTGTGAAGGATGACCTGTTTGTTCTCAAAATGTTTATGCCAAATAGTAATGGCCACCACCACCGGGAATAACTCCAACAAGACCATGTTACGGATAATATCCGGCGACCTCCAAGACTCAGGCCATCTGTCAGCGCACCAATGACCGTCCAGGAAGGCGCCAAAACCAACCGAACCTGATGCGTCTGTAAACAGGCGGATATCTAGGTCTTCAAATAAATCACTCTGCCATACCGCACTACAATTAAAATTTAACAGGAATTGGTCCCAGACCCTCAAATCCTGCTTAATGGGACGTGTAATAGAAACATGGGAAAGAGGATTTGTAAGCCCTTTAGTGGCCAAATCTTCGAGAAAAGACTCTGGCCACCGGGATTACCCTAGACGCAAATGCGAAGAGTCCCAGTAAGGACTGAACCTCACGCAAAATCACCTTTCTTCTGGTCAAAAAATTAGAAATGAGTAACCTCATTCTCAAGATTTTAGACATCGGAAGATGGAATTCCATGGCAACTTAATTGATTGTTATGCCCAGGATTTCGATCACTGTCACTGGACCCATTGTTTTTTCGTGGGCTATGGGGATACCAAATGATCTGCAGATGTTGAAAAAACAATCCATCATCTCAGAACAAACTTGAACTCCGGGTGGGCCAATAAATAAAAAGTCATCTAAATAATGGATGACGCCACCCAGGGGGGAATTTTGAGATAAAACCCACTGTATAAATGTTGAAAAAGTCTCAAAATAACTACATGACTTGGAAAAACCCATGGGCAAGCACTTGTCAAAATAAAAGTGATCCTCAAAATAAAAACCAAGGGAATTAAAACTTAATGGGTGATCAGGTAAAAGACGAAATGCAGATTTTATGTCTGCTTTTGCCATAAGAGATGACTTGTCAAATTGTTTTAACAAAGCCAAAGCTTCATCAAAAGAGGAATATAACACAGATGACTCAAAATCTGATATTTCATCATTTAATGAATTACCATGAGGAAAGGATAAATGGTGGATTAAACGAAAAGAGCCCGTCTCCTTTTTTGGGACCAAGCCTAGAGGAGATAAACGAAAATTCAAAAAGGGGGAGAGGAAAAAGGACCGGCTATTCTACCTTATCGTCGTTCTTTCAAAAATTTGTCTCTCCTTATATCTGGGTTCAAAAGAACCGAACGAAGATTTTTAACCAGGACACAACCTTGACCTAAAAAAGAAAGGACCGAAAAACCAAATTTGAAGCCTTTGTATAGAAGGTCCGCCATCCTGCGGTCTGGGTATTGATCTAGCCAAAACTGCATTTCTGACAGTCTCACTGGTGTCCATGCCTTTCACATTAGTGTCCCTTGATTGGACTGCAGCGGCAGATTTTTTGAAACAGCGGGATGCTGAATGTGCACCCGCCCAGAATAAGCATTCGTGCTTATACCTGAGACTGAGAACTAATTGTAGTTTGTGGCCTCTGAGTGTATTGCTGCCTTTGCGGCAGCATCAAATTCAGCCACAACCCTACATCTTTGACCCCCCAACGGAGGGAAGGATGGATCGAAAGCTTCTGCCTGAAGCTCTCATCAAAACTGAACCAGGAGATGCCTCCGAAATGACGGTATGCCTCCACCACTATATCTATGTGTTGAAATAATCCTGAACATTTGTCAGGGAAACGTTCGCCAATTACTGAAGAAGAAATACAAAAGGCTTGAAACCAATTCTGAAAAGTCCGGGGAATTGCTCTCCTCCTATCTTCCTCAGACCTATCATCTATTCTTTTCTCCGATTTCAACAAGAATTCTTTAGAGGAAGGAAGCAAGGATAGAATTTGTCTAAATTCCCCTCGCCAATTTTTTTCTTTCATCGCCATAGCCAAATGGAAACCCAGAGGGGACAGTTCACAGGGAAGCGTCTCTTTAAGGCATGATTCAGAAACCAGAGATTTTACAGGTAAAGAGTTTGGTGAGGAAGAAGAAGAAGGCAAGGAAACAACTGTATTAAAATCATTAACATGTAATTTATCCATCATAGAGACCCTTCTATTCAAATGGTTAATACTTACTGGAATAGCGGGGTTACCCTGTGAAAAAGCAGCGTTAGCAGACATACTCATACCACTAGAGCCACCGCCATTCCAAACAGTACCAATATTAGATTGATTTATTTTAGCATGTACATTGGCTAAAGCAGGGTTTCTCAACTCCAGTCCTCAAGGCGCCCCAACAGGTCATGTTTTCAGGATTTCCCTCGGATGAAACAGCTGTGATAATTACTAAAGCAGTGAAACTGATCAAATCACCTGTGCAAAATAATGGAAAGCCTGAAAACATGACCTGTTGGGGCGCCTTGAGGACTGGAGTTGAGAAACACTGGGCTAAAGAACCAACTACTTTACCCAATTCAATTAAGTTTAAATCATTTCTCTCACTATGACTGCAGTCCACGCTGACAGGCTGCCCAGACACTGTCACCTCACTAGAACAGCCCGCAGCTGCTGGCTGAGGTGATTCACTTCTGGCACTGTGACAAGAGCGTGACCTTGCCTGTTTCACATTCACTCTCACAGGAGAAGAGGGAGAATCTTCACTTCTCAACCTCTTTCACCTGTTACCTCTGGGAGCTTTTTTTTGGACAGCAGGGGGGAGCAGCTTCTATCGGCTCAGACTGAGCATGCTCCATCTCTGCAGACACTGCCACTTGAGGATCAGCCTCCTCTTCTAAACACCTCCTCAGCCACTCCACCCCTCCATAGCTCTCGGCTTTGGTGATGAGGCGACGCAGCAGCTTTTCCATCTTGTCAGGTAACTGCAGCAGCACGGTTCCTTCTTCCGCGGCGTCCCCTCAGGCTGTGAGACAGAGCGTGAAAGCCGCCGGCTTTTAAAACCACTGCCCGGCTCAATCCTGCCAGAATCAGCCAATCGGGGGCCGTTGCTATGCCGCTCTGTATCCTGCTATCACCCGGAGCAACCTAACTGTAGAGAAACAGGGGGGTGGAAGAGACAGGGAATTGCAGCAGCACTTTGTACCATCCCATGGGGCCCCGAATGAACGCTAGGGGCTCGTTCATTCTGACAAACATTTGCAGATCTTTAATAACTTCAAATGTATCCAAAATTGAAGCGGGACAGAAACAAAACCCTTTAGTGAGTAAATTAATTTCTTCAGTAAATAATGTGTAGTTGGACAGATTGATCATTTCCAATTGCAGAAGGCCCCATAGGAGAAAAAAAAAAAAACGTTTGTGCTAATACATTAGATACCGTAATGTGTTTTTTTTGTTGTGATTCTTTATCCCATTTCCAGGTGATGTACATTTGTGTTTTTGAGCTTTTTTTCATCCTTGAGATATCTGTGAAGATGAAGACATTAGATGAATTTAAAGAGGAGATTGGACCTTTTTCAGTATTATTAGTTTTAAGATTACTGCCACATGATTTCCTGTGTGTTTTTCTGTTGTCATTTATAGTTTTTCCCTTTTTTGAATGCATTTTTATCCCTCCAAAATTTTCTCCTTTTTACATCAATAGTTTCTTTGACCATTTGGTCCAGATGGGATTTGATGCTATCTTCTTGTTGTTTGAAGTTGGGAAATTCCTTAAAAAGTTCTAATCTCATATAGAATGTAGCAGGGTCCTCAATTTAAGGGGAGTGTTTGGGAGGTAGTATGCCCAAACACCTTGATTTGTCAGGGTTTACAACCATTTTATCCACAGGGAGAGTACTGGTGTACAGTTCCCTGTGGCCTACAGGTGGCGCTGCCATGGTAGGCTGGGGTTGAACCACCAGTACAGGGCTGTGCTTTTTTTCCCCCTCTCAGCAAACGTACGGTGGGGCGGGGTTAACCTGCTAGGCATGCTGGGAGAGGAGATAAAAGGGGCAGACGCTGCCTGTTCGGGGTTAGTCGGTGGGGTCCTACACCTGGTTCTAGTTCCAGTCGTCCTGGGCGCCCTTGGCCCACGGGCAGGTGTTTTCTGTTCCGGATCCATCCTGGGCACCTTTAGTCCCAGGGTGAGGTACTACTCTGCTGTTCCTGTCCGTCCTGGATGCGGGGACTTGGAAGATGCAGCAAAGGCCTGGGCCCAGCACCTTTGGCTGGGGATCGAGGAGTCTCAGGGTGCCGCCTTGCGAGGGGACCCGTATCTGAGTAGAGGAGGCCGAGTGAGGAACCGTTCCGAGGGACTGATGCGGTAGTCACAGTGAAGGAAATGGTCCCGGTAACTCTCCGGAGGGATGTCTTCTCCCTAGGCCAAAGTCAATTTCACCAGGTCTGTGGCAGAGACCAATTTCACCAGGTCTGTGGCAGAGACCAATTTCATCGGGTCTGTGGCAGAGACCAATTTCATCGGGTCTGTGGCAGAGACTTTGAGTAAAACGTGAGTGTCATTTGGCTGCTAGTCTTGTTCTAAGTAGACTATCCATTTGAGGCTGAGGCTGTTCGAGAAGCTGAACAGTGAAGGGACTGAGACTGTGCCCGGACCTTTCCCTACATCTTTTGCTATCCCATTCTTGCTCCAACCTTTGTTTCTATCAAGAGATTGTTATTTGCTGAAAGAAGAAATAAACTCTCTGTTGGAGTTCTAGCAAGTGTGGACATTCTATTCACTGGGGGAAGCAAATACTCAAATCTGTTATCCACAGAGGTGAAAAAATCATTCTCTGGCTCAACTGTGAAATGACCCACCAACAACACCACTCAACCTCTTAATTCAGGAGGGTACGGGCTTGTGGCGTGGTGTGCCCCTTCTTCCTGCAAAGAGCAGAAGAACAAGGCAGGTAAAAGGGAGTCTGTGTGCTACACGAATGTATTAATTTCCATGTCTAAGGTTAGAATACGCTTTTTGTATTCTTCGATCAACAATTTCATCATTGTCTTTGTGCATTGATGTAAATTGTTTTCCCATTTTTTCTTAAATGGCTCATCAATATTCTCCAAAAGAGGAAATATTTGGAATGCGTAGGCCAAAAGGGTTGATTTCTTCATGTATATAATGTTCAAAGGTCTCTATGTGCCAGAACATCAATGTTTTCTTTTCAACTAACTTACAAAGTTGGGAAAAAGTGAGATTGCAGCTGAAAGGGCGGAAGTACATTGCACTAAGGACTCGGAAGACAGTAGTTAAGATGGCCCTGGCTTATCACAGGAAGCACAAACTTTAAAACGGCTGTAATAAAGTAAGGAATATGCAATTGAGGCTGTAATACAATGCAGAATGTATTAGAATACCTTTACATACTGGCTTGTTTAAAAAAGCAGCATTGGAGGGGGAGAGTTTACTCTTTAATGCCTAATGCCAATTTTGCAACTTTGACATGAGTTATTAAAACTGTACATATCATAACGACTTTGTGCATCCAGGTGGATTATACCTTGGGTTTTTTTCCAAGACAAATTGGGCTTTCATTTTGTGGTAAATGGTAATGGATATCTCCTGACTTTTTTTTATTATCAAAGGAAAAGTGGCCCAATATAGTGCAATTTTTTTTTTTTTTTTAAATGTAGCTGTATATTTCTTGCTACTACCATAACCTACCACCAAAGAACAAACCAAAACCAATTTTCCTGCTCCTGATGATCGCAGTGATACCAATATGTGTATGGTAGTTGTTGTATAAACCCATAGTACAGCCCAGAATCAATAGTGCACGTTTTTTTTTTTTTGTTTTTTATCCTACCTAAAACACACTGACACTAATTAAAAAAATCCTGTCCAAAAAAAAAATACTGACCTTTGAACCTGACATTGATCCTTGACATTGACCTTTGACCCTGACCTTGACCCAAACAACTAACCCTGGCATTGAAATAGATCAAACCTTGATCTTGGATTTTAATTTTTTTTATTTTTAGTAGCCATCCTGGCGGTATGATTATGTCAGATTTTTGCATCTCAAAGCGGTACATTGTTTCGCATAGAAATTTGGCGTTTTATATTGTAGGCGTGTAATTATTAGTAATAACACACTTAAATCTGTCCAAACAAGAGTTTAGTAGACGTCCGGGTATGATAAAGTTTGAAACACAAAATCATAGATTATAATATAATAAATAATTATAAAAAATTATAATATAATAATAATAATATTAATTTCCCCATGATTCACTATCGCTCAATTCTGCAAGTGTTCTAATTTACTATCGCTGTTTTCTAGCTGGTCTAAAACCACTTTTGACGTAAAGGGACACTTTTTGGTTGCCATGGACATGCTCAAGTTTCCAGACAGAACAGTATATATAATATAAAACTGAATGCAGGGCATTGAACAAAGCACTAGGGACGAAAGGGATGTGAAATGATTTCATACAGTAATGTAATCTGTAAGATTTGTGTACAGTATGTGTTATGAATTTTGTATTTTTTTAATTTGCCACCAGGCTCTGCCCCCATGCATCACGACGCTCGCAGGGAACGGAGCCCAGCACACAGAGGCATCGGTCAGAGGGCACAGCCCACGGACACAGCACCCCCGCAGGATCCTGGTGACAAGGTAAGTATACTGCACCAGGATTCTCAGATGCAATCCCGAGTGTGGCTTGGGGTTACTGCTAATGGTACTGAAATTTAACCCCGAGCCACACTCGGGAATACCGCGAGGTAAAAAAATGTATTTATTTTTTCTGCACACACTTTTTTTTCTTCCTATCTCTGCATGGACAGAGATAGATACAATGTATCTTTCTCATCCATTCACAGAGACAGAAGACACAGGGGTGGGCTTCACAGTGACTGATAGCCAATCAGAGGCTATCACAGTGATCAGATGACTCGGAATCTGACGTTCCAACCATTAGAACAGGGTCCGGGGCTCTCGGTGAGACCCCAGTCACTATGCTGGTGCACAAAGGGAGGTACACAAATATGCGGCCCCACGCCAAAAAGCCCAGTGCAGTGGAGCCGCATATTTGTGTTATGTCGGCGCCAAGGGGTTGATAAATTTTTATGTAATTTCAGTATTTCTAAATTAGCATCTTTCATTTAAAAAATACAGAGTGATTCTACCTGTTCTTGATCAGGCATTTCCTGTCATAAGGTGACAATGCTCTGTCCCTGTCTGCCATCCGTATTCCTGCATTGTCACCTTGTCATACATGGGTTTTCGATGGAATCTACAAGTGACCATTTAGCACACATTATGCAAATATGATGCATTGTTTTCACCATTAGAAAACCCTCCTCAACTTTTTAATCCCTGGCTGCAGTTGGATTGTTTGCCCCCCCCCAAAAAAAAAAAACACCAGCCGCCACTGCAAAAAGGGATTAAAAAAAAGCAACAAAAAGTATTTTATTTAAAAGTACAATAATAGTTATACATTGTGCTTTACAAGTTAAAAGATATTTAGTCTGGGTTTACAGCTACTTTAACAAAACATACTTATCTGGAAGATGTTGTGATAATATTTTATTAATAATAATCATTTTTATTAGTGTATAAAACATAAGTTCTCTGATTTGTCCCATTTCTCACGGTTAACAAGACAGTGTGAGGGAGTCATTTCTTTTTTTATTCCCCTGGCAATAACACCTGAGCTGCAGCTAATTATCGCTATGTAAAATCTAATTAAGTGTGTAATTTGCAAGCAAGTGTATCTGTTAGCATCACTTACCTGTAACCCCCAGTGTAGTCTTTTCTTTAATACCCTGGTGAATGGAGCAGAAAGCAAGATGACACTTTTTGCTGATAACATGAAATTATGCATAGAGAGGATTATATAATACTGAGAATTATAGGAGAGAAATATTTAGGCTGTCATGGCTGACGATTAAACCAGTACAGAGATAGGGAATTCTGTCTAAGGACCCATTCACACCAATGCGTTTTTTCATGCTTTTTTCAGAAACGCAGGACATGTTTTTTAACATGGGTTCCTATGGAACACGTTTTACATCGGTGCATTTTTGTGCCTCTGCATTTTTGGAAAGGGTCAGGGACCTTTTTAACCACTTCCCACCCGGCCACTGTACATATACGGCCGGGTGGGCGCTCTCTCCTTCTGAGTGGACATTCAGGAACGTCCCTCAGAAGGAGGGGGATCGCGTGCGCGCGTTCCCGCGCAGCGGCGCAATCCCGATGCACTCGTGTCAACCGGACACAGCGCATCTCGATTCGGCAGGAGGGCTATGTGATTGGCCCTCCTGATCACATGACGGCCGTGTCCAATCACAGCCGTCATGTGATGTAAACAGAGAGCCGGTTGCTAGGCAATCAGCTCTCCTCTCCTCACACAGAAGTCGTCAGTGAGGAGAGGAGAGCGGATCGCTGCAGCTGGCTGGTGATCAGTGAGTATGAGCTGTTTTTTTAGCTTTTTACTCACTGATCACCAGCCTAGTGTCCCACACAGTGTAAAACACAGAAAGTAAACAAACATGTCCCCAAAGTACATGTCCCCACACACACATGTCCCCACACACACATGTCCCCACATAGATAGAAAAAACACCTGTCCCCCACATATGTGACAGTAAAATCATATGTCCCAATGATCATTTGTACACATGTCCGTGATCACCTGCGCACATCTGTACATGATCATTTGCATACATATGTCCGTGATCACACGAACCAATTATTATACACTTAACAATTTTTTTTTTACCAAAAACATGTAGTAGAGTACATTTTGGCTTAAATTTATGACAAAATTAAATTTTATTGGAATTTTTTTAAAATAGAAAGACGAAAATATATATTTTTTTCAAATTTCCGCTCTTTTTTCGCCTTTTATCGCAAAAAATAAAAAACGTAGTAAATACCACCAAAATAAAGCTCTATTTGTGTGAACAAAATGGTAAAAATGTCATTTGGGTACAGTGTAGCATGACCGCGCAATTGTCATTGAAAATGTGAGAGCGCTGAAAGCTGAAAATTGGTCTGGGAAGGAAGGGGGCTAAAGTGCCCCGTATTGATGTGGTTAAACACAAAACGGTGCTTTTTTGGTTCAATAGACTTCAATGGAGATGCTGTAGAAAAGCATGTAGTGCGTTTTTAAGTGCATTTTTTTATGCTTTTGACGCGTTTTTAATTATTTACTCTGCTCAACAACAAATTGGGCAAATAAAAATAAAAAAAGCATAAAAACGCAAAGGCGTCACAAAGATGTGTCCGAAAACGTGGAAAAAGCACAGCACAAACACTCAAAAGCAACATGCATAGGTGTGAATGGAGCCTCAAAGCGGAGTTCCGCCTGAAAATAATTTAAAAGTCAGCAGCTACAAATACTGTAGCTGCTGACTTTTAAAATAAGGACACTTACCTGTCCAGGGAGCCCGCAATGTCCTCGCCCGAAGCCGACCCGTCCCTCGGCTCCAGCTGTTAAATACATTTAGTTTGGGCTTTGACTCCTAAAGATTAGGGCAGGAGGATTCAAATATCTGGCCCGAATATTTAGTATGGGGCCTATCCAATCCCTGGGGAGGTGTGCCCAGATAGTGGATAGGTTCCTGTTAAATAGGCCTGAACCACAGGAGATTGTCTTTCCCTGAGTGTGGATGGATCTGTGAGCTGCTTGCCCTGGGGGACTCCTGGGCTGGTCGCTGGACTGCTTTCTTGGGGCTGCATCCATGGACTGTGTATGTTCTAGGACCTCTGAGTAGAGCCTCTTCACTTGTGCTGAAGTTTTCACGATCCCAGCAGTGAAACGTGGACTACTTCAATCTCCTAGTACTTGCTCTACACTTTGCTGCAGGATCTCCAGCTGTGTACATATAGACTGTCCTATCTTGCTACTACTACTTACGTGCTACTACTAAGATAGAAGTGTCTTCCATTAGAAACCTGTTTAGTTTTGGAGTATCCTGCATCACTCCCAGAACCCTTCCCAAGTTATATTACCAATACATTTCCAAAAAAAGGCACCTCTAGACTGTTTATTTTAGCCAGAATGGAGGGCCTGCTGCTGTGTGCCTGCCTGCTTTTCACTAATTTGGGAAATAACCACAGTGGCCCTGAGGCTACATTTGTAAAAGGGTGCAGTGTAGGAGATCATAGTGTGTGAGACTTTCTAGGGAAAGGCATTTTATTCTTCAACAATTTTTTTTAACCACTTGCCAACTGCAATACGAATATATATGTTGCCATAACCCTGGGAATTTTTTTTTCAGCCGGTGATTGGCTTTCTCATAAAAGCGGTCTGAGTGGCTAATCGCTAATAGCCAAGTTTCTCGGGCTTACTCCTTTTACCGGCATGCCGCAGAAGCGATCCAACGATTCACGCAGCTGGCCATAGAGGTTACCAAAGACCAGGTCGTCTCTGATCGCCTCTATGATCTTGGAGGACAGGAGTGACGTCATGACATCACTTCTGGTCTAGATTGGAAGTCTTGTGATAGTCAAAATGTATATTTACGATTCAATATCTCAAAGATATGATATGGGTTAAATAAGAGTTCTTTTGACTAGAAGTGAAAGCTTCAATATAATAAGCATTTATTAGAGAATTGTTATTAGTCTATCTAATACACCGCAAACATTTACAGTCTTAGGCAAGGGAGTAAATATTAGTTTCAAACACAAAGTATGTAAATATTAGTATTAGGTTACAATACAGAGTATATACATCACATTACAAATAGACAGACAAACATATGACAACGCAAGTATACTGTAAGTGCTGGGAGATGGTCTTATAATTACCTATGATGACTCCTGGGCCCAGGTCATCTTATCTCTCTCTCTCTACTGATTGGGGTGGTCCTTTTATGGAGCCCTCTCCCATTGACTAAAACAGGGCGGCTACGATTGGTTACTGTTATCTCTCTCCTCCCTCCTGCCATTATTAATTTCCCACACTAGCCCACTCTTTACTGGAATTTAGTGATAAATGGATTTGAAGATAAATTAATTAAACGGAGGTCGTTAACTTCCCTTGAATGGGGCACTTAGCTATACATGGAACTAGCCAGGAAAAATTACCTCTTAAATGGATATTGGGTCGTTAACAGGGGAGAATACACACGCCTTTATCTAGCGAATAAAGGCGGTGCCGCATAGATTAGAAGTTTCAGATGTGGTTTCTTCCTGGCTTGTTTGAATACGAAGTTACCTCCTTAGACAGGAGGACTCCGTAGCACCTTGTCACCCAGCATTCATGCATATTCAACAGAGGACTGGTAATTAGATTTCCCTCAATCCCAGCCAAGTTAACCCTTACAGATACACACATTTCATACTACACATTTCAATTCTAACTTATATATACATCTATGTACCGATATTCCCAGTTTCCAATGGAGATTATTCATAAACATTCCTCATAAGGCAACAGAAGTAAACAATTATTTTTTTTCAAGCAAAAGATCAATTTTTTTTATTTTATCTTTTGCTTTTAAAGGTATAGGAGAGATTTAGGGTCTCTAAATCACTCCAAAAAGTGGACCAGTCATCCCTTTTTTCTATTTCATGGGATGTTTACATTCCCTGTAATAGGAATAAAAGTTATCAAAAAAGAAAATGAAGGGACAGTGTAAAAAAATTATAAAATAAATAAGAAAAGAAAAATTAAAGCGCCCCCATCCCTCAATGCGAACGTATACATAAATCGCGCACACATATGTGAGGTATCACAAAATTTAGAGTGAGAGCAATAATTCTAGTGCTATTCCTCCTCTGTAACTAAACAGGTAACCTATAAAAATATTTAAAGTGTCACCTATGGAAATTTTTAAGTATCCTAGTTTGTCGCCATTTCACGAGAGTGTTCAATGTTAAAGCATGACATGTTTGGCATCTATTTACTCAGCGTAACATCATCTTTTATATTTTAACAAAAAAATTTGGTTATATATTGTGTTTTCTTTACATTAAAATTAATTAAAGTGTATTTTTTTTCCAAAAATTGGCAACGATTGCCATTTTGTTCTCAGGGATCGCTGATAAATCTATATATATATATATATATATATATATATATATATATATATATATATATATATAAATATATACAGTTGTGCTCATAAGTTTACATACCCTGGCAGAATTTATGATTTCTTGGCAATTTTTTTTTGAGAATATGAATGATAACACAAAAACCTTTCTTTCACTCGTGGTTAGTGTTTGGCTGAAGCCATTTATTATCAATCATCCACTGTGTTTACTCTTTTTAAATCATAATGACAACAGATACTACCCAAATGACCCTGATCAAAAGTTTACATACCCTGGTGATTTTGGCATGATAACATGCACACAAGTTGACACAAATGGGTTTGAATGGCTATTAAAGGTAACCATCCTCACCTGTGATCTGTTTGCTTGTAATTAGTGTGTGTGTGTGTGTGTGTGTGTGTAGAAAAGGTCAATGAGTTTCTGGACTCCTGACAGACCCTTGCATCTTTCATTAAGTGCTGCACTGACGTTTCTGGATTCTGAGTCATGGGGAATTGTCAAAGGATCTGCGGGAAAAGGTAGTTGAACTGTAAAAAACAGGAAAGGGATATAAAAAGATAACCAAGGAATTGAGAATGCCAATCAGCAGTGTTCAAACTCTAATCAAGAAGTGGAAAATGAGGGGTTCTGCTGAAGCCAAACCACGGTCAGGTAGACCAACTAATATTTCAGCCACAACTGGCAGGAAAGATGTTCGGGATGCAAAGAAAAACCCACAAATAACTTAAGATTAAATACAGGACTCTAAATAACTCTAACTCTAAAAACATGTGGTGTGGCTGTTTCAAGATGCACAATAAGGAGGCACTTGAAGAAAGATGGGCTGCATGGTCGAGTCGCCAGAATAAAGCTATTACTACGCAAATGCCACAAAGTATCCCACTTACAATACGCCAAACAGCACAGAGACAACCCCTTAACCTCCCTGACAGTATGATTCTGTCAGATTTTAGGTGCTGAAAGCGGTACCATTATTCTGCATGGAAATTTGGCTTTTTATATTGTAGGCCTGTAATTCTTAGGAATAACTTACTTAAATCTGTCCAAACCAGAGTCTAGTAGACATCCCGGGTATGATAAAGTTCAAAAAACAAAATCATAAATTATAATATAATAAATAACTATAAAATAATTATAACAAATAATAATATAATAATAATAAATGTGTTTTTCAGAGTTTGATGATGAATTTCCCCACAAATCACTATCGCTCAATTCTGCAAGTGATTCTAATTTATTATCACTGTTTTCTAGCTGGTCTAAAACCACTTTTGATGTAAAGGGACGCTTTTTGGTTGCTATGGACAATCTCCGGTTTCCAGGCAGAAAGAACAGTTTTTATTATATAAAAGTGCATGCAGGACACTGGACAGACCACTAGGGACAATGGGTGTGTGTTATTATTTGATATAGTACTGTAATCTGTAAGATTACAGTATACTGTATGTGTGTTGTGTGTTTCACTTTTTGAATTTGGCGCCGAATTCTGCCCCTGTGCGCCGCAACGTCGCAGGGAACGGAGCTCGGCGGCACTCGGCAGTGTGAATCGAGCGAGATGATGGCTCGCTCACACAGCGGGGACACATCGCAGGATCCAGGGACAAGGTAAGTAACTTCCCCTGTATCCTCCCCTGTATCCTGTAATGCGATCCCGAATCTGGCTCGGGGTTACCGCTTTAGGTACTGAAATCTTACACCGAGCCAGACTCAGAAATACCGCTAGGTGGGTTAAACCTTCTGCCACAAAGTGTTTTGGAGTGATAAAACCAAAATTTAGCTTTTTGGCCATAACCATAAATGCTTCATTTGGAGAGGAGTCAACAAGGTGCACCATTCCTATTGTGAAGAGGTGGATCATTGATTATTTGGGGATGTGTATTCTACAAAGGCACAGGAAATTTGGTCAAAATTGATGGCAAGGTGAATGCAGTATGCTATCAAAAAATACTGGAGGAACATTTGGATTCATCAGCCAGGAAGCTGCGCATGGGATGTACTTGGACATTCCAACATGACAATGATCCAAAACACAAGGCCAAGTCGACCTGTCATTGGCTACAGCAGAATAAAGTGAAGGTTCTGGACTGGCCATCTCAGTTTCCTGACTTCAATATCATTGAGCCACTCTGGGAAGACCTCAAACATGCAGTTCAAGCAGGACAGCCCAAGAATTTACAGGAACTGGAAGCTTTTTGCCAAGAGGAATGGGCAGCTGTCATGGATATGCAGTAGTGTTTGTCTGTCAGCTTACCTTCCTTCCCATGTGTTCATCTTAGAGGCCAGACTCTCTCTCACCTGGCTTCCTTTATAATCTCCTCCCAGCCTGACTCCACCCCAGGCCCTATCACAGAACACTATATTAACCTGTGCACTGCAAGCCTGCTTTGCTGATCAACGTGTTTGTTAAGCATTGTGTGTTTGGGTTCCTGCCTGCCATGTGCTACGTCTGTCTCTCTGTTACGATATTGGCTTGTCCCTGACTATCCCTGTCTGCTTGTGACCCTTGAACCTTCGGCTTGTCCTTCATTATCCTTGTGTGCTTGTGACCCTTGACCTTCGGCTTGTTCTTTGTTATTCTTGTATCTTGTGCTGCTGCTTCCCCTCTTTTCCCCTTACCCTACGGGGCGTGAGCTAGGAGACTCTAGGGGCCGCAACCTGGACCTAGTCTGCAGCGTAACATCCTCACCACTAGAGGCTCTGGAGAAGACCTGCTGGGTCTTAGACTCCGCGCCCTGGGAATCTTTGCTCTAGCTTCCTGTAGGATCCCGGTTGTGCTCCTCTGGCCCCGCTTTCCACAACCACTCAGTATCCTATCAGCAGCAGTCAGTCATAGGGTTCACTACTTTGTGGTGCACTCCTAACCCCCTACGGTGTGCATCTGTCACCTGGCCACAGGTGACCTGACAGTTTGATCAGCCATGAACCCGGCTGACATGCCGCTCCCCGCGGATGATCCATTGCAGGGCATAGTCCGCAGACTTGAAACCCAGGAATCTAATCAGACCCAGGTCATGCGATTCCTTGATGATTTGGCCTCCCGTTTTGAACAGGTTCAGGCCTCATTAGGACCCCTGGTTCAACAACCTCAACCGCTACCAGCGGCTGCACCTATTCCGGTCGCAGTCGCAGCCACACATTCACTACAACTGCCAGCTCCGTCCCGTTTCTCTGGGGACTCCAAGGCCTGCAGGGGGTTCCTTAGCCAATGCACTATTCATTTTGAGCTTCAGCCTCAAAACTTTCTGTCTGATAGGGCAAAGGAAGCCTATATAATTTCCCTCCTCTCCGGTGAAGCTTTAGCCTGGGCAGCCCCTCTGTGGGAACTGAATGATCCAGTGGTTTCTAGCCTGTCTGGCTTCTTGAAACTTTTTCGGAATATCTTTGAAGAACCGGCTCGTGTCTCTTCAGCGCCCAGCGCCCTTCTACGTCTCCGCCAAGAGTCTGCTTCAGTGGGACAGTATGCCCTTCATTTCCGCATACTGTCGGCTGAGTTGAGCTGGAACAATGAGGCCTTAGTCGCAACCTTTTTGCATGGCCTCTCTGATAGAGTGAAGGACGAATTAGAAGGAAGAACCATCCCCACTGATCAGGGCGGAGTTATCTCCTTGTGTAACCAGATCGATATTCGCTTTCAGAAGAGGACCCTAGAAAATCAACGCCAGCACTTCTTGGTTCTTAGTCAGCCTGAGCTCCCCTCTCTTCAAACCCCCCTAAGAGCATCTCCTACCAGCTGAGGAACCCATGCAGCTGGGTCGGACCAGGCTATCCCCCGAGGAACGTGCTAGGCGCAGAACTCTTGGTCTGTGTCTTTACTGTGGGGGCAAAGGCCATTTTCGTGACACTTGCTCTCTTTGTCCAGAAAAACTTTCGGGTCCACTTCATCTGGAAAGTGGAGTATTGGACCCAGAAATATCACCTTCCCCTTCTCGTCTTCTGCTTTCTGTGTTCCTTCATGTTGGTGCTTCTTCTCATTCGGTCTCAGCATATCTGGATTCCGGAGCCGCTGGTAATTTCATGGACTGGGAAATCGCATCGTCCATGAGACTTACTCTTTTGCCCCTCACCACGCCATTGGTGGTCTTGGCGATTGATGGTACTGTTCTCCCAGGGGGACCTATCTGCTTCCAGACCCTCCCTGTTAAGATGTCGGTAGGGACACTCCACCAGGAGTGGATATCCTTCCTTATCTTACCCAAGGCCTCAACGCCTATAATTTTGGGTCTCCCATGGTTACAGCTCCATTCTCCTCATGTGGACTGGACTACTGGACAGATCCTGGCTTGGGGTTCCTCCTGTTCCTCGTCCTGCCTACCCAAGGTTGCCCCCTGTGAACCTGAGCCGGTCATTCATTCCAGGTTGCATAACCATTTACATTTCTCTGTCCCTAATCACCCTTGGTCGCACAGCCAGGCTAGCTTGTCTACAAGTCCTGCAGTCGCTACGTCTTGCAATGCGATTCAGGTAGTCGCTACACCTGACTCTGCTATTCACTCGGCCTCTGTACTAGTTATGCCAGTCCAGCCAATGCCCAGTGAGCCTCCTACTTTTTCTTGTCCAGGACATTCTGCTTTTATTTCAGCTATTCAGCTTGACTCCTGTGACATGTCACCTTCTAACCAACCTGACTTCAGGGTTCCACTGACATCTGCCCAGTCTGATGGTCCTGTGCTAGATGACCAGTTCCTCTTTAAGGGTCTAGGGGACCCTCCTCAGATTCCTGTTGATCCTCTCATGCCCTTGCTTATTCCTAGAGAGCCTTTGGTCCTCAATAGATCTTCTTGTCATCTCCCTACCTCGGTTCTGGTCTCTGAGGATAATCTAAAGTACGAGGTTAGACAAGTTCTGGATTCTCGGCTCTGCAGAGGTATTCTTCCGTACCTTGTGCATTGGAGAGGTTTTGGTCCTGAGGAGGCGTCTTGGATCGCTGCATCTGATGTCGTTGCACCTCATCTGTTGAGGAGGTTTCATCTGAGATTTCCCTTTAAGCCTGGGCCCAGGCGGGGGAGGGCCCATAAGAGGGAGGGTACTGTCATGGATATGCAGTAGTGTTTATCTGTCAGCTTACCTTCCTTCCCATGTGTTCATCTTAGAGGCCAGACTCTCTCTCACCTGGCTTCCTTTATAATCTCCTCCCAGCCTGACTCCACCCCAGGCCCTATCACAGAACACTATATTAACCTGTGCACTGCAAGCCTGCTTTGCTGATCAACGTGTTTGTTAAGCATTGTGTGTGTGTTTGGGTTCCTGCCTGCCGTGTGCTACGTCTGTCTCTCTGTTACGATATTGGCTTGTCCCTGACTATCCCTGTCTGCTTGTGACCCTTGAACCTTCGGCTTGTCCTTCGTTATCCTTGTCTGCTTGTGACCCTTGACCTTCGGCTTGTTCTTTGTTATTCTTGTATCTTGTGCTGCTGCTTCCCCTCTTTTCCCCTTACCCTATGGGGCGTGAGCTAGGAGACTCTAGGGGCCGCGACCTGGACCTAGTCTGCAGCATAACATCCTCACCACTAGAGGCTCTGGAGAAGACCTGCTGGGTCTTAGACTCCGCGCCCTGGGGAATCTTTGCTCTAGCTTCCTGTAGGATCCCGGTTGTGCTGCTCTGGCCCCGCTTTCCACAACCACTCAGTATCCTATCCGCAGCAGTCAGTCATAGGGTTCACTACCTTGTGGTGCACTCCTAACCCCCTACGGTGTGCATCTGTCACCTGGCCACAGGTGACCTGACAGCAGCTTTACCATCTGAGACAATAAAGAGCCTCATCCACAAATACCACAAAAGACTTCAAGCTGTCATTGACGTTAAAGGGGGCCATACACGCTATTAAGAACTGGGGTATGTAAACTTTTGATCAAGGTAATTTGGGTAGTTTCTGTTGCCATTATGATTTAAAAAGAGTTAACACAGTTGATTGATAATAAATGGCTTCAGCCAAACACTAACCATGAGTGAAAGAAAGGTTTTTGTGTTATCATTCATATTCTCTAAAAAATGGCCAAGAAATCATAAATTATACCAGGGAATGTAAACTTATGAGCACAACTGTATATATAAAATGTTTGTGGGTTCTATGTAATTTACTAGAAAAAAATACAGATTTTTACTTGTAAAAAAAAAGTGCCAAAAAAAGCTTGGTCTTTAACCACTTGCCGACCGCTGCATGCAGATGTACGTCGACAGAATGGCACAGACAAGCAAATGGGCATACAGGTACGTCCCCTTTAATTTGTCGCCGTGTGGCTGTGAGCGCGCTGCCGGCATTGCACTCGCAACCCTGCCGCAAGCTCCGTGCCCGTGCCCGTGGGACCAGCGGACTCGATATCCGCCGGTGTCCCGTGATCGTGTCACGGAGCTGAAGAACGGGGAGATGTTAGTGTAAACACAACATCTCCCCGTTCTGCCTAGTGACATGTCACTGATGTTCTGTTCCCTCTCATTGGAAACAGCGATCAGTGACGTGTCACGGTAAGTCATGCCCCCTAACAGTTAGAAGCACTCCCTAGGTCACACTTAACCCCTTCAGCGCCCCTACAGGTTAACCCCTTCACTGCCAGTAATTTTTTTACCGTAATCAGTGCATTTTTATAGCACTGATCGCTGTAAAAATGACAATGGTCCCAAAATGGTGTCAAAAGTGTCCGATGTGTCCGTCATAATGTCGCAGTCACGATAAAAATCGCTGATCGCCGCCATTACTAGTAAAAAATAAATTATTAATAAAAATGCCATAAAACGACCCCCTATTTTGTAGACGCTATAACTTTTGCGCAAACCAATCAATAAACGCTTATTGCAAATTTTTTTACCAAAAATATGTAGAAGAATACGTATCGGCCTAAACTGAGGAAAAAAACGTTTTTTTTATATATTTTTGGGGGATATTTATTATAGTAAAAACTAAAAAATATTGCATGTTTTTCAAAATTGTCGCTCTATTTTTTTTTATAGCGCAAAAAATAAAAACCGCAGAGGTGATCAAATACCACCAAAAGAAAGGTCTATTTGTGGGGAAAAAAGGACGTCAATTTCGTTTGGGAGCCACGTCGCACGACCGTGCAATTGTTAGTTAAAGCGACGCAGTGCCGAATCGCAAAAAGTGGCCTGGTCTTTGGCCAGCGAAATGGTCCGGGACTGAAGTGGTTAAACAGTGGATACTAAAAATAAGAGTTTAAATAGTTGAAAAATGTGTATGTGTTATGGATTTGTTTAGCACCTGGAAAGTCCCAGCATATAATTGATTGTTTTATGTATTAATAAATGGGGATGTTGTGCGTAGATTTATGATTCCGGACGTTACTGATATTAATATTTTAAAGTTCTTGGCAGTGAGAGGGTGAACCTTAGAACATGTAACACTTGGCAAGCTTTTTAAATTTTCCTAATCTAGAAAATAATTAAACTTTTATTTATTACACTTGTTTTGTAATGTTTGTTTAGTATGTCCTTTTCTTGGCACCTTAAAGTCCCACTCTTTCTGAATATTTTTTGTGGCTGAATTTTTATGGGATATGGTGCCTGCTGGTCTTCTATTATATTTATATATTTGTTTTGTTCAAATGACATCCAAAAAAATATAAATACATGACCGTAACAAATAGGCCTCATGCCCATGGACGTTTTTACAGCTGCGTTTTTGAGCGTTTTTTACAGCTTAAAAACGCCTGTCCATGTTAGTCTATAGCTTCATGCCCACCTATACGTTTTTGAGCTGCAAACAGCATAGACGTTTTTAAGCTGTAAAAAAAACCCAGGACCAGTGCGTTCCTCAGCGTCGGAGTTGGGCAGAAAAAAACGCGAGCGTCAAAAAACGCGCACTAACGCACGGTCGCGTTTTTAAGCTCCGACGTTTTTTTGGGGGTTTTTTTGTTTTTTTTTCTCAAAAAAAATAAATAAATACATTTACAATAACAAGGACAGGCGTTTTTAAGCTGTAAAAAACGCAGCTGTTAAAAACGTCTGTGGACACGAAACCTCAGGCAGAAAAAAACGCGAGCGCCAAAAAACGCGCGAAACCGCGCACTAACGTGCACTAACGCCGCGGCCGCGTTTTTCAGCTCCGACTTTTTTTTTTTTTTTTTCATTTAAAAAATAAATAAATTATACAATAACATGCACAGGCGTTTTTAAGCTGTAAAAAACGCAGCTGTAAAAACGTCCGTGGGCATGAGGCCATAAGATTTTTTTTAGAATGCATGTTATTTTTTTATTTTACAAGCATACAATTTTATATTTATGATGGTTGATATAAAGGTCTAATGTAAGTAAAGGGAATAAATGCGCTACCCAAAAAAGAAAAAACGAAACAAAACCCAAACAAGGGAAATGAAGCAGCTGCACAGGAATGTGACAAAATTCAAAAGGAGTGGAGATAAATGTGTAGCGCCCTTCCCAAATGGTTGGGACGCTATGTGTAAATTTAGGGGTAGTCTGAGCCATAGTTGGGCTCAGATCAGTTGATTGTTCAAAATTGCTTCTGCTCTGGGTGTGATACTGCCTGGCGGTAGTGTTCCCTGTTCACCTGTGGGTGGCACTGCCACCACCGGCCCAGGTTAAACTACAGGGGTATCACAACATTTTGGATGTCCTTTCTCTGCAGCTGTGCAGTGGGCGTGGTTAACGTGC
The DNA here is from genome assembly GCA_029206835.1 of Rana muscosa. Lineage (NCBI taxonomy): Eukaryota > Metazoa > Chordata > Amphibia > Anura > Ranidae > Rana > Rana muscosa. The sequence goes on along the minus strand of CM055128.1, from coordinate 86,160,534 downwards.
TGTGCATGCTGGGAGAGGGTACATAAGGGGCAGACGCCATTAATCGGGGTTCCTGTGTGCGCGCCTCGTGGCCCGCATGGCACGGGGTGCATGTGTGTGTTCTAACCCCGGGCACCTTCAGCCCGAGGTTGCATATCTACCTGGTAGGCCCAGCTCTGCTGGCTGGGGCCTATACCTTCGGAAGGGATCCCAAGCTACCCACCTGCGGGGAGCCTGCTCTTAGGAAAGGAGACCAGGGGAGAATCTGCACCAGAGGAGACCAGCGACGGTACTGCTGTCTCGGGAGGAGGCCTGGAAACTCACCTAAGGAGGGATCCATTATTACAAGCCCTGCAATATGCCGATCTGGCATAAAGGTTCTCTCTATATTGCTTGGCTGGGAGGTTCGGGACTTTGATAATCCTGTAGCAGAGGATTCCTGATCGCATCCTTAAGTTCTCTGATAAAGTTGATCCGTGCATCATCCCGGCTGCTAGGACCAGTGAAAGGGACTATCTGGGTGAGCAATACCCACTCAGGCTTGAGTGGCGACGTTGTGTCTTTAGTGCTGCGTGCCCGAACCTTCCCCTGTTCTTCTCTCGTTTCCTACTTTCCTCTCAAGTTCCCTCAGCAAAGTAAATAAAGCCTAATGCCGCGTACACACGACCGTTTTTAGTGTCATTGAAAAAAAACTAAGTTTTTCTCGACGTGATTCTTCTCAAGCCTGCCTTGCCTACACACGATCGTGAAAAAAAATGCTTGAGCAAAGCGCGGTGACGTACGAAATGTACGACGGCACTATAAAGGGAAAGTTCCATTCGGATGGCGCCACCCTTTGGGCTGCTTTTGCTGATCCTTTTGTTAGTAAAGTTTGGTGAGAGACGATTCGCGCTTTTCAGCCTCGTGCTCTTCAGTCCGTTACAGCGTGACGAATGTGCTATCTCCACTACGAACGCTAGTTTTACCAGAATGAGCGCTCCCGTCTCACCACTTGCTTCTGAGCATGCGCGTTTTTTTTCACGTCGTTAAAGCCTACGTACGGCCGTTTTTCATGACGAGAAAAATGACGACGTGAAAAACGACGAGAAAAATTAGAGCATGTTCCAAATTTTTCTTGCCCATTTTTCACGTCGTGAAAAATGCTCTGAAGCCCACACACGATCGTTTTTAATGACCATTTTAAAAAATGGCATTTTTCTCGTCATGAAAAACGGTCGTGTGTACGCGGCATGACTGTTTGGGTTTTACATTTGTGTGGACATTGGCCTTTCTGGAGACTTTCTATACCCTGACAACAGAAGCCTTGGAGGTAGTTTGCAAGACCCAACAAAACCAGCTGGTCCCTTAAATGGGGGTAAGTGCTACACATGTGTAGCGCTACGTGTTAGGCTAAGTAACCTCAAACAATGTATACCCAACAAGGTGTAACCAAAAGGTGTAACATAAGAAGAAGGGGCTGAGCAATGAAAACTCAGCAGGTGTGAACAAAAAAAGTAAAATCAGTCCACAAAATGATCAAAATATACAAAATTCAATGTGATATAATGTCCATCATATGTAAACATAAAAATCTTCAGGTGAGTGATGTAATTCAAATGCGCTTACCGGAACCGTTGGACCCGACTGTCATACGACAACGGATCGATCGAGCTTAAGGTATCCCAAACAGCTGTTCCACGGGGGTGTCAACGAGAATCCAGAGGAAGATGGAAGATCTCTTACCACATTGGCATCCAGGTGGCATCAACCCGAGGTATGGCAAATAGATCCGATGTTCCTCAGCCGCAGGTTATTCTGGTATAGGTGACCCAACTATGTTGTTGATAAGGCAAATATGGGGATCTACCAGACATCCAAGCACAACCCGGTGCGGGTAAGCAGCAACCCTGACTAGGGTAATGGAAACCAACTGGAGAGAATTCAAAAAACATATCTTCCACAAAGTAAAGAGAAGAAAAAATAGGGGCTCCAATGGTGTAGGTCAAAACGGAGGTTTTAATGATAAAAACCAGCATACAAGGTAAAAAGTAATCACAGTTTATAAATCTTCAAAAGCAATATGGGGAGCGGTGTACTATAAAGGTCTAGGCTAGAAAGATGAATACAAATACATGTATACACATCTTTGTGGGTCCATTCTTGTCTCTCTCTGTACGCCAAGAGAGAGTTGCTCTTATTTAGCTCCACTTTTGTCAGACACCGTTGATATTAAAAAAAAAAAAATGGTAGCAGGCGTTGTACCGCAATGTAGAAGTGATGCAAATTAGAATTTGGCACATTAGTAGCTGTCAGAACTAAAACTGCTGCAGATGTTTCTTGAATTAGGTGTAATACATTGACAGGAACAATTAACACCAGAAAAGTGGCGCAGCAGCTTTATTGAATACCCCCCCCCCCCCCCCACCTCACTGACTCTCCATTTTTTTTCCTTAGAGGTCTAATGGAGGTCTTAGTCAGAGTTCTGAGTACCATGTGTATTGCAGTTGGATTTTCTTACCAAACGTGAAATCAATTCTTTTATATCTATTTATTTATTTTTTATTCCCCTTCCCTTTTTCTCTCTCTCTCTCTTTGTTCTGTCATAGGAAAGTGCAAATGGCATAATTGGGACATTTGGAATAAAATCCGTTCATAGCATGAATATGTTCTTGTTTGCTTACTTATTTATATATTTTTTGGTGGTATTATTTTTTGATGTGGATATTATTGTATTGTGGTAGTAGTGTTGAATAGCAGTTAATAATTAATTTATTTGAAATAGTACTATATTTGTCAGTAATAAATAGTGCATATTTTTTTTCATTTCAATTGTTAAAATAAAATAGAAAATAAACAAATTCTTCTAAGAAATAAGTACTGTATTTATTGGCGTAAAACACTCACTTTTTTACCCTGAAAATAGAGGGTAAACTGTGCCTGCGTGTTATATGCAGGAGGCTGTGGAAAGTTTTTTTCCTGAAACTTCCCTCTTAAAGTTGAGGTGCGTGTTATACGCTGATAAATACGGTAATAATAGTAAATAAGTAAGGACAAAATAAGCACATAGAAAAAAAGCAAAACAAAAAAAAACTGTTCTTTAAAACAGCCACTAATCCCGATGTGATAACAATGAAAATGTAGAGTAAAAAAAAAAAAAAAAGAAAAGTTATCTGTAGGCTTGTATTTCTACAATGCAGATTTTTATGACGTCTTTCTTCTGACGTTTCCCACTCTGCTACCTTGGAGTGGGAGTATTTTTATGATTATTTGGTATTGAATACTTCAGCGTTGCTGGTGCTGCAGAGGAGGTGTGAGTGGGCTGCACACTTGTGAAGGAGAATAGTACCATAGCAAGAAATACTTAACCTTTTATCTTCCACCAACCAAATACAGCCTCGTTCATACCACATCCACTGAAATTAACTAAGGAGTTGAACATTTTAAAGAAAAACTGTCATTAGAAAATACAGCGGCCACCTTTGGTGGCTCTCTGCTGAAAATAGGGGTCATCTGGCTACTTATGGCCTGAGTCACTTACCTGGAAAAAAACATGCAGCTAGTTAAGTCAGAGTTAAAGGTACATTTCTGTCTAAAGCAGCCACAGCCTGAGTAGAAGAGCCTGTTTCCTGCCAGCAGCTGCAGAGACGGGTATGATATGCCCCCTGCTGAGTAAGATCCTATAGTTTCACAATCAATGAAGCTCATCTTCCCAGTTGATTGGGGAGCTCTAGCTAACTCAGCAGAGGGCATATCAGACTTTAGTAGAGGGACCACTATGATCATGTACACCATAGCTGGCTGTCCTACACAAGAAAAAGAATACGTGTACCTGAAAAGTGGTTAGTTATTAATAGCACCCCTTTTATTGCACCGAATTCAAAAAGAATGTACTAATGACATTGGGTTAAACATCTAGTGGTATCAATTGGTTAAATGTGTGCCTAGCCAGTGTTTATGTGTACTGTGTGTGTGTGTGGGGTGTTTTTATTAAGGGAAGTGATGGGTTTTATTCCTTGCCTCGCAGAGAAAGAAAATCTATTGGATAAATGTTGGAGATGCAGAAAGGAAGAGGACTCTATGGTACACATATGGTGGTCATGCCCCATGATCCAAACATTCTGGGAAATGGTCCACGACACAATCACTACAGTAACTTCAGAAAACTTGAACTATAACCCGGCCCAATACCTCTTGCATAATACTAAAATATCCAAGAAAAGATATCTCAAGACCTTACCCATGTTCATGATAAATGCCGCTAGACACTGTATTCTGTGCCACTGGCGGTCAAAAAATACTCCTTCAAGGAAAGGATGGTTTTCCAGAATAACCACTTTGAGAAAATAGAAGAATTAATCAGCATTTCACAGGAAAACATTTCAAAGTTCACCTCAACTTGGTATAGTTGGATACAATTCAAATCTACTAATGCATATAAAGAAGTAATATAACATTAGAAATGAGGAAATTAAGTAAAGAGAATAAACAGTCAATAGGAGTGAGAAGTAATGATTACATATGCGCCTCCCTCTTCTTTTTTTCCTTCATCTTCTCTTCTAGACCCCCCCCCTTTCCCCCCTTTTTTCCCCCCTTTATTGTAATATTAATCTAAGAAAAAATTGATGAAACTCAATTTTCTAATACTTTTGAAAGGAAAATGTTGTAAAGTTTGTCACAGACATTAGAAAAAAGGAAAACTGTGCTACACAAATAATGGGGATAAAGGCAGCAGCTTATAGTGGGATAACAGGACACTGCAAGAAGATATCGGCGATATCCACAGAGAAGAAGGAAATAAGCAGCAAATCATCTACCATCACCTCAGTAGTTAATTTAACGGATGAGGTTTTAACTGATTCTGAATTATCTCTGCTGTCACAGGGTCTATCTTTTTCACCCACCTTTCATTTTGATATCTTTAATACCATTTTGGACACCAACAGGTTGGTCAGGAACCTCTTGCTGCGGAAACACTTTCAACAGGGAACAGATGAACAGGTGGATGACCCACTGACATCAGAGATGGTGAGTGAATCTGACCAAAACCAATCAACTGTAGTACAAGATGTTTGCCCCCATGCTTCTTCTTTTATGTTTCAGGACTTATCTGCATCATTAACTCTAGAACAGCTGTATTCAGAATCGCATATGGGCTCCTATGGAGTTTCATGTAGTACATCACAATATGGGGATACGTTTTTCTACCCTGTAAATGCGAGAAACTCTACTATAGACACCTTTCAGGCTGTAATAGAGGGGGAATTGAAACAATGTAGCTCAACATATAGAAAGACTAACATCTCAAAGCAAGAGAAAGAGGCTTTACAGCAGTTAAAAGACAACAAAGGGTTAGAGATAAAGGAAGCAGACAAGGGAGGAGCAGTGGTGGTGATGACTAGGGAACAATATAGATCTGAAGCTATCAGACAGCTCAGTGACAGGGACACATATCGACCCCTGTCTAATAATCCCACTACTGTTTTTCAATCTACTCTTTTAAAACATTTACAGTTGGGCTTTAACATGAGAGTTCTGTCATCCAAAACTGCAGAGTATCTCTATGTGGATAAACCTGTGGTGCCGGTCTTCCATCATCTCCCTAAAATTCATAAATCTGATTGTCCCATACAGGGAAGACCAATCTTGGCTGGAATTGGCTCCTTATTGGAGCGTTTGGGAGAATGGGTAGACTGGCACCTACAGATTTTGGTACATAGACTGCCCAGCTACATCAGGGATATGAGCACAGTCCTATCCCATATCACATCTGTCAAATGGACATCCACCTATGTGTGGGCTACATTGGACGTGAGGGCACTTTATTCGTCGATTCCCCACAGCGCTGGATTGCAGGCCATCCAATATCATCTTCAACGCTATAGTTCCTATTTCCAGGAGCTACAGGCGTTTATTTTGTTAAGTGTTGAGCTTTTATTAAAACATAATTATTTTTTATTTGATGGCGTATATTATGTCCAACGCTGTGGGATGTCGATGGGTGCTAGATTCTCACCGTCCATGGCGAATCTCTACATGGGTTGGTGGGAGGAACAAGTCTTGTTCTCTCCCAGCAACCCTTTTGCCAGGCAGATTGTTTGGTATGGTCGCTATATCGATGACCTTGTGATGGTGTGGGATGGTGACATTATGGGATTGCATGAATTTTGGAAATTCCTGAATGTTAATCAGTTAAATCTAAATTTTTCAATTGAGCATGATGTTTCCAGTATCAACTTTTTAGACATCACCCTAAAGGGCGATCCAACTACGGGTGATGTTTCAACATGCACCTATAGGAAACCATGCTCTGGTAACACTACACTTTTTGCAGCCAGTTGTCATCCATCCCACACCATCAATGCCATCCCTTATGGGGAGTTTATTCGAGCCAGACGTAATTGCTCAACAAGCCCAACCTTTGAACTAGAATGTAAGGTCATTCATCAGCGCTTATTGGACCGAGGTTATAACTAACCTGTTATATACCAAGGACTGGAAAGGGTTTTGAAAATTGATAGAGAGGAATTACTGTCAGATAAGTCTAAAACCAAGAGGGAGTATAAAAATAAGAGTAAACCCCATCAACCTCACAATTCTAGTAACAGAAAAATGGGTAAACCCATTACATTTGTAACCACATTTTCCCAAGAATATAATCAAATAGTCAGAATAATAAAAGAGTCTGCCAATATTGTATACAGACAAAGATTTAAATGGGATTTTGCAAACAGGTTGCCTTTTTTCTAGCCGACGTGCGCCCACACTGGGGACTGCACTATCACCTAGTCTATTCTCATCTAAACAATGCCAACCCACCTGGCTTTCATATTCTGGAAGTTACCCCTGTAATATGAAAACCTGTAGGTATTGTAATTTGTGTGATCTGGGTAAAACATTTGTTGCCACAGCTACAGATGAAGAGTTCACTATACAGCAATACATCAACTGTGGCACAAACTATGTAATTTACCTGATCACCTGCATTTCATGCAGCCTCCAATATGTAGGCTGTACCACACGTCCTTTGAGAACCTGTATAGGGGAACACTATTGTGACACAAATAATTCAAACGCCCGAAACATTTCGAATGCAACACGTCACTTTAGGGAATGTCATCAGGGCGATCTTTCCTCTTTCCATTTTAGAGGAATAGAACGGTTCTCTCACTCGCCCAGAGGAGGTGACAGGGAGAGAAGACTATTGGGGAGAGAAGCATGGTGGATTTTTAGATGAAAAACTAGATCGCCTCAGGGATTAAACCTGAGGTGGGATCTGGACTTGCACTTACATTAAGAATGCCTCTCCCCTGGAGTCTCCCCTCTCTTTCTTTCTTTTCCTCCTCTGTTGTCTTTTTTCACATACCTGGATTATTATTTTTATCTTTGTACTTAATGTTTTTTGAATTTCTTAGTGTGTTTTAATTATATGTATGTGTGCATGCATGACTGCGTGCATACATGTACATATTATCACTATAGGGTGTGTGAAAAATAGTGACATACACATGGATCACCCAATATGCATTGCAGCTGATTCCCCTTTTGGATAATTGCCTGCAGTCAATTTAGACAATTAATGGGTGGAACCAGTGATCCTTAGAGCTACTATTTATTTCACAAGTTTCATGTCTGTAATGTGGTTATGACTAAGGCCTTATAGGCTAAAACGCGTCAACCTTTCCTATTTGCATTTATCTACTGTGGCTTGTCAATAAATACATCAACGACCGGAGTGCGGATCATCTTTTTTTCATAGTGGGATACACACATACATAGGAAGCAAACAAATTGTAAACTGCGCCAATGATAATAGTATAAAAAGAGTCTACGTCAGTCCTTAGGATGACATAGTGAATGGTAAAAGTACAAAAATGTTGATAAACCCAAAACATACACCATTGATGTGCAGTTAATTAAATATCTCAAATGAGTCCATCAGCTGTACATTGGTCCATAAATCAACACAAATCCTGTTAGGTGACACCGCAGTGCTTCACGCAAATAAAGTGCCCACCACCCTATTTATGAAGCGCAAGGAACGGGCTAAAAAGCGCCATTTTATCTATGGGCACAGATGCCAATAAAAAAACTGCTACGGACCTTAATCCAGCGGTAGCACTAATTAAAAATAAATATAATGTTTAATAATAATGAATAATATAGGGCAGCCCACGACCAAAACCATACTTAGATCATACTAATAACAGTATTAACCAAATATGTAATCAGCTAACCAGACTACCAATGAATAGAAGGATGCCGATCAGTTAATTTAAACGGCTAAACAGGCAATTAGACCCTCATAAACCCCAATGTGTAATAACGATTTAGTTCTTGCCGAACCAAAATGTAGTAATTAATGTGTATGAACAATAAATAAGGCGAATAATGATATTAAAAATTGGTGAAGAAAGTGTATACCTTATTGAAAGGGTGACCAAAATAATATGATATTGTCATGAAGATCCTGCCAGAAACAGGCGCCTCAGACTCTCCGGTTCCCTGACTACTCTTGTGTTTTCCTGTTTGTTCCTGTTCCAGTCTGCTAAGCTGTTCCAGTCCAGTACTCCAGTTCCCGTCTGCTAAACCTGTCAGCTGTTCCAGTCTGCTGCTGGTTCCTGTCCTGCTCCAGCCTACCAGCTTGTCAGTTGTTCCAGTTCCAGCCTCCCAGCTCCTGCAAGGAATCCCTGGATGTCTGGACTACTTCCTCCGCTGTTGATCCTGCCAGGCGCTCGTGCCACTCCTCACTCTGGTGCCCCCTGTTACTTTACCAAGGGTCACGATTGGGAGCTGTAAGAGAGGCCTCTCCCTGCAATTCGGGCTCCATCACTAGGTACGTGACAGATATTCTACTATGCATTAAACATGCAAAATATGATGTGCATATATTAATGTAAATTAAACCTAAATATACTCTTAATTCAATAAATAAGTGAATTATATGTGTTAAATAATAATCCCTAACTTATTAAAAACACTATATAAAAAATAAAGAAAAAAAAATAAGAAAAATCTGAAAAATGTATTAAAATTAATTAATGCTATTAAGCATTAAATATATTACTTCATTAAAAACTATCATGAAAGCCCTTCCTTGCGTCACACAAAAAGTATACAGAATGGCCACATCATGAGTTATTAATAAAAGCATTCACGTCTGTATCTATATTCAACCCATAGGGGGGCATAGGTTTTCAGTCTGTGGATCCAAGCCACCTCAAGCTTGGAGATCTCCCTTACCAATAGGCTTCCCCTCCAGTGTGGTTTGAACCTATCAATACCCAGGAAAAGAGTTTTTGATGGGTCCCTGTTGTGCTCCAAAAGGTAGTGCTTGGACACCGAATGGTTCTTGAACCCCATGTTTATGTTAGTGATGTGCTTGTTAAGGCGGACTTGCAAGGGGCATTTGGCCCGCCCCACATACTGCAGGCCACACGGGCACTGCAACATGTAGACCACCCCAACAGTAGCACACGTAATACAGGGTTTGATAGTATGTTGTTTTTGGGTGGTAGTAGAGATAGGTGGTGGTCCTTCTCTGAGAGCAGGAATTCAGGGAACAGACCCTACACCTTCTGTATTGGTAAAAACCGGTTAGCTTATCAAAAAAAGCGCTACTGGTAACCGGTGGATTGAGGACATTGGGGGCCACCTGATTCCGCAATGAGGGAACCCCTCTAAAAATCCCTCTGGGTTTTTCTGGTAAAACACTTTTAAGAATGGCATCATTGCCAACAATATGCCAGTGTTTATTAATCAAATGCTTGATATTCTTATGCTGTAAAGAATAGGAAGTTATAAAGGGAACACCCAAAGGGAACTGTTCTCCATCATGAGGTTCCCTTTCAACCAACAAGTTCCCTATTGGTAGCTTTGACTGTATCCAAGGTGTCCATAAGGGACTCTCTTTGGTACCCCTTTTCCAAAGACCCATTGGTAAGGACATCCGCCTGAACCAGGAACTCGCGTGGGTCAGAACAGTTCCTTCGGAGTCTGAGATATTGGCTCTTAGGAACTGCCCTGAGCCAAGAACTGTGATGACAGCTATCGACAGGTATAAATGAGTTCCTGACGGTCCCCTTAAAAAGGTGGATGTAACAAATAGGTTATCCTTAATCTCAATTTTGAGGTCCAAATAATGAATCTCAGATTGACTTGCTTCATATTTGAGTTGGATACCTCTCTGATTTGAATTAAGGGACGCCATAAATTCCACCAAGTCCTGGTGTTGGCCATCCCATAGGAGGAGGATGTCATCGATATACCTGGCCCAAAGGGCCAATTGAGGTATATCCTTGGTATGGATGACATCCTCCTCCCACCTGGCCATAAAAAGGTTAGCTAGGCTAGGGGCATACTTGGCCCCCATAGCCAGTGGCGTATCCAGGGTATGGCAGACAGGGCACGTGCCCTGGGCGCTACATGAAGGGGGCGCTGGTGAGTAGCTGGCAGTTTACACACTGCTCAGATGACCCCCAGCATTACACAGTCGGTGCTCTCCTCCTCTCCCGGGAAGGTCTGGTAAAGTGTTTAGTGTGTGGGTCAGGTGACTCCCCCCTCCGGCACATCCCGATGTTTTCCCTGCAGGGTGGGCGCTCACTCTCCGCTCCGCGGCCGTGCAGTGTATACGGCTGGGCGGCGGGAGGAAGTTGCTGCATGTGGGAGGAAGAGCGGAGTTGTTGCACAGCTGTGCCCCCCTCCCCCCCAAATTAAAACGATTGTCACTGCAATAGAGCGATTCCCTGTGTGTGTCTCCCTCCCCCCTCCTGTAAGCTCTCAGCTGCTGGAGGGATAGAAACACAGAGAATCACTCTGTAATTGCCATGCTGATCATCCGATCCTCAGTGTCGGGGGCTCCTGCTTGCCAGAATGACAGAAGGCAGAGCCACTGCCAGCTCCAGCAGAACATCTCCAACCTGTACTGTGTGGAGAAAAGGGTTCACAGCACAGCACAGCAGTAAGATTCAGGGGGTTGCATGATGATAATTCCAGTATCCCGACCATCACAGGGAGGAGGGGATATTTGCATTTCATCTCACTGTTAGCCAATCATACTTTGCCCATGTTGCAGCCCCTCCCTCTTCCCCTCCCACCCGCCACATTTTGACTTCAGTTCCAGGAAGAAGAAGAAGCCAGAATCAGTCCTCAGCTTCTACCCATGTGATTTTTTTTTCTTTCTTTATGTTTACTTCAGAGAGCCTGGGGGAGAAGGAGGTTCTGCAGCAGCAGCAGGGACACTGGGACAGTCATGAATTCATTTAGACTTTTAGAGCAGCAGGTGACAGAGGAAGAGAGGAACAGGAGCTTATCTATTCATGTTGTCATGTATTTACTCTGGCACTATACCCCCTAACCTGGCACTACACCCCCTAACCTGGCACTACACCCCCTAACCTGGCACTATACCCCTAACCTGGCACTACACCCCCTAACCTGGCACTATACCCCCTAACCTGGCACTACACCCCCTAACCTGGCACTATACCCCCTAACCTGGCACTATACCCCCTAACCTGGCACTACACCCCCTAACCTGGCACTACACCCCCCTAACCTGGCACTATACCCTATAACCTGGCACTATACCCTATAACCTGGCACTACACCCCCTAACCTGGCACTATACCCCCTAACCTGGCACTATACCCCCTAACCTGGCACTATACCCCCTAACCTGGCACTACACCCCCTAACCTGGCACTATACCCCCTAACCTGGCACTACACCCCCTAACCTGGCACTACACCCCCTAACCTGGCACTATACCCCCTAACCTGGCACTACACCCCCTAACCTGGCACTATACCCCCTAACCTGGCACTACACCCCCCTAACCTGGAACTATACCCTATAACCTGGCACTACACCCCCTAACCTGGCACTACACCCCCCTAACCTGGCACTATACCCCCCTAACCTGGCACTATACCCCCTAACCTGACACTATACCCCCCTAACCTGGCACTATACCCCCTAACCTGGCACTATACCCCCTAACCTGCCACTATACCCCCTAACCTGGCACTATACCCCCTAACCTGGCACTACACCCCCTAACCTGGCACTACACCCCCCTAACCTGGCACTACACCCCCTAACCTGGCACTACACCCCCTAACCTGGCACTATACCCCCTAACCTGGCACTACACCCCCTAACCTGGCACTACACCCCCCTAACCTGGCACTACACCCCCCTAATCTGGCACTATACCCCCCTAATCTGGCACTATACCCCCCTAACCTGACACTATACCCCCTTAACCTGACACTATACCCCCCTAACCTTGCACTATACCCCCTAACCTGGCACTATACCCCCCTAACCTGGCACTATACCCCCTAACCTGGCACTACCATCCTAACCTGGCACTATACCCCCTAACCTGGCACTACTGTATATCACCTAAGCTGGCACTTTGTGTTGGTCTATCACATAAAATACATTCACAATTTTGGTTGTAACATGACAAAATGTGGGAAATTTCAAGGGGTATGAATACTTTTTCAAGGCAGTGTGTGTGTGTGTATATATATATATATATATATATCTCACACACACATTTTTATAATTGTGGCCCCCCCTAGTTTTGTTCCTGTGCCCTTCCTAAATATAAAAAGCTAGAGACACCACTGTTGCACAGAAGACGGAGTGACAGCGCAGTGGCAGGAGACTCATGGGCCACTTGTGCAGTGATTGGTGGCACAGCGCTATCCCGGAGTGATCGGCGGGGACGGATGGCGCTAATCGTACCGTTGCTCGGGTATCATGCAGAAGAGTGTGGGCTGTAACAAGGGTCACGCTCTGTACCTGGCTCTCCTTGCCTGCAAGGAGGGCACCAAGAGGGGGCAACTCAGCAAGAAGGCGGCCAAGACCAACAGGTGGCATGACAAATGGTTCTCCCTCTTCCAGAATGTCCTCTTCTGCTTCAAGGGAGAGCAGAGCGCCCGACCCTCCGGACTCTACATGCTGGAGGGTGCCAGCTGCGAGAGGATCCCCCCACCCATAGTGGGCAGCGGGGGCAAGGAGAGCATGGAGAAGCAGGTACCCCACCAATGTCTACCCCATTATATATGTATATACTGGGCTCAGGGCCAGCCCAAGACATTGTGCTGCCTGGGCCCAGGATCAAAATGCTGCCCCCCTCCTCCCTACCGCCCCCCCCCCCAAAAAAATAAAATAATAATAATCACGCCCACCAAAAGGCCCCCACATTTATTATTTTATATTATGACAATAAAAAACAAAATTACATTTATTAGGAAGTCAGATTTCCACGTAATAGTGGTGGTGGGGTTCAGACAGAGGCAGCGGCGGTTGTGGTGAGGGGGGAGGGGAGGTTAGACACAGGCAGGGGTGGTAGAGGAGATTAGACACAGGCAGGGGGGGTAGGGGAGGTTAGGCACAGGTAGGGGTGGTAGGGGGGATTAGACACAAGCAGGGGTGGTAGGGAGGTTAGACACAGGCAGGGGTGGTAGGGAGGTTAGACACAGGCAGGGGTGGTAGGGAGATTAGACACAGGCAGGGGTGGTAGGGAGGTTAGACACAGGCAGGGGTGGTAGGGAGGTTAGACACAGGCAGGGGTGGTAGGGAGATTAGACACAGGCAGGGGTGGTAGGGGGATTAGACACAGGCAGGGGTGGTAGGGAGGTTAGACACAGGCAGGGGTGGTAGGGGGGTTAGACACAGGCAGGGGTGGTAGGGAGATTAGACACAGGCAGGGGTGGTAGGGGGATTAGACACAGGCAGGGGTGGTAGGGGGGTTAGACACAGGCAGGGGTGGTAGGGGGATTAGACACAGGCAGGGGTGGTAGGGAGGTTAGACACAGGCTGGGGTGGTAGGGGGATTAGACACAGGCAGGGGTGGTAGGGGGATTAGACACAGGCAGGGGTGGTAGGGGGGTTAGGCACAGGCAGGGGTGGTAGGGGGGTTAGACACAGGCAGGGGTGGTAGGGGGGTTAGACACAGGCAGGGGTGGTAGGGGGATTAGACACAGGCAGGGGTGGTAGGGGGATTAGACACAGGCAGGGGTGGTAGGGGGGATTAGACACAGGCAGGGGTGGTAGGGGGGATTAGACACAGGCAGGGGTGGTAGGGGGGATTAGACACAGGCAGGGGTGGTAGGGGGGTTAGACACAGGCAGGGGTGGTAGGGGGGTTAGACACAGGCAGGGGTGGTAGGGGGGTTAGACACAGGCAGGGGTGGTAGGGGGATTAGACACAGGCAGGGGTGGTAGGGGGGTTAGACACAGGCAGGGGTGGTAGGGGGGTTAGACACAGGCAGGGGTGGTAGGGGGGATTAGACACAGGCAGGGGTGGTAGGGGGGGTTAGACACAGGCAGGGGTGGTAGGGGGGGATTAGACACAGGCAGGGGTGGTAGGGGGGATTAGACACAGGCAGGGGTGGTAGGGGGATTAGACACAGGCAGGGGTGGTAGGGGGGGTTAGACACAGGCAGGGGTGGTAGGGGAGGTTAGAAACAGGCAGGGGTGGTGGAGATAGGATTAGTGACACTTACTTTCTCTCAGTGTTCGCCGCGCCTATAGCGATCCCTCTTCCATCATGGGGTCTCTGCTCAGCCGAAAGCTCCTCCCCCTTTACGCTGTTGTTCGTCAGCTGACTTTCTCGTCAGCAGCATGGGGGGGGGAGCCGTGGAGAGGATGGGCGGGCGGCCAGCTGTGTGGTTATGGCAGCGAATGGTCTGCCAATACTTCTAATAGCAGCGGCGCTGGGCCATCCACATAGTGGGATGAAGAGCGGAGCGGGTGGGCGTAGCGGAGCCCGATTGGGCGGGATTACTGTATTTATGGGCGTCAATGTGCCGCCCCTCAGAACCTGCCGCCTGGGACAATGGTCCCATCGGGTCCCATGGTAGGGCCGGCCCTGACTGGGCTCCACTCCTGCCCAGGACGCTAGCTACATGGAGTTAGCATGTTCTCCCAATGGGGTTCCTCTTCCACTCCAAACACATGCAGGTAGGTGAATTGTACCCTGTGTACAGACTGGCAGTGTACATGGCTGATCACATTCTACACTGACCCTTCAATCATAGAGGACCCTACACATATCTATGTATACTTCCATTCAGTCCTGTCCAGCTCTTGGCAGATTTTGTGCCAGCGCTCATCTTGGATCATTTTTCGGACATGGGGGGTGGCATGCAGAATGTGATCGCCCATGTACATTGCCACTTCATACAGACGGGACCATCACCTGCCAACATGGCTTTGGAGTGTGCCCACACCAAGAGAACATGCAAACTACATGCAGATAGCTTCCTGGCCCAGATTCAAACCAAGTGAGGCAAGTCCCAACAACTAACTTACTGTTCTCCCTCTATACCTGTATATACTGACAGTATTATCTGAAAGATGGGTTTCAAATGTTTTGACAGGGGCGCAGTTTCAGTGCTTGCCATAGGCGCAATTTTCACTAGATACGCCTCTGCCCATAGCAACCCCCATATCCTGGCTGTAAAAATTATTGTCAAACCAGAAGTAATTAGAAGAGGCTGCAAACCTCAATAAAGACATAAGAAAGGCCACTTGTACCTGAGGAAGATCGGAATCACGTTCTAAAAAACCTTGTACTGCCTCAAAACCTAGTTCGTGTGGGATAATGGTATAGAGCAGGGGTCAGGAACCTTTTTGGCTGAGAGAGCCATGAACGCCACATATTTTAAAATGTAATTCCGTGAGAGCCATACAATATGTTTAAAACTAAATACAAGTAAATGTGTGCATTTTATGTAAGACTGTAATATCCACATCTCCCCCACTGTAATATCCACATCTCCCCCCACTGTAATATCCACATCTCCCCCACAGTAATATCCACATCTCCCCCACTGTAATATCCACATCTCCCCCCACTGTAATATCCACATCTCCCCCCACTGTAATATCCACATCTCCCCCACTGTAATATCCACATCTCCCCCACTGTAATATCCACATCTCCCCCACTGTAATATCCACATCTCCCCCACTGTAATATCCTCATCTCCCCCACTGTAATATCCACATCTCCCCCCCCCCACTGTAATATTCACATCTCCCCCACTGTAATATACACATCTCCCCCCACTGTAATATCCACATTTCTCCCACTGTAATATCCACATCTCCCCCCACTGTAATATCCACATCTCCCCCACTGTAATATCCACATCTCCCCCACTGTAATATCCACATCTCCCCCCCCACTGTAATATCCACATCTCCCCCACTGTAATATCCACATCTCCCCCACTGTAATATCCACATCTCCCCCCACTGTAATATCCACATTTCTCCCACTGTAATATCCACATCTCCCCCACTGTAATATCCACATCTCCCCCACGGTAATATCCACATCTCCCCCACGGTAATATCCACATCTCCCCACCCTAATATCCACATCTCCCCCACTGTAATATCCACATCTCCCCCCACTGTAATATCCACATCTCCCCCCACTGTAATGTCCACATCTCCCCACTGTAATGTCCACATCTCCCCACTGTAATATCCACATCTTCCCCACTGTAATGTCCACATCTCCCCCACTGTAATGTCCACATCTCCCCCACTGTAATGTCCACATCTCCCCCCCCCCCGTAATGTCCACATCTCCCCCCCGTAATGTCCACATCTCCCCCCCCGTAATGTCCACATCTCCCCCACTGTAATGTCCACATCTCCCCACTGTAATATCCACATCTCCCCCCACTGTAATATCCACATCTCCCCCCACTGTAATATCCACATCTCCCCCACTGTAATATCCACATCTCCCCCACTGTAATATCCACATCTCCCCCCCACTGTAATATCCACATCTCCCCACATCTCCCCCACTGTCATATCCACATCTCCCCCACTGTAATATCCACATCTCCCCTACGGTTGTCTGCTTGCTTACCACTACAAGCAGGCAGATTCATGAGCAGTTGAGGCGGGTGATGATGACGTCAGCGCACCGCTCACCTAGGGCACTGCCGGGTGTACCAAGATGGCCGCCGCTCCGGAGCTAGGACGAAGCCGCGGCCTTTCCTATGGGCTCAATTCGCGGATCAGCACACTACACGATCCGCAGATTGAGAGGCGAGAGCCAGATGTAGCCATCAAAAGAGCCACATCTGGCTTGCGAGCCATAGGTTCCCAACCCCTGGTATAGAGGGACGTGACGTCCGCAGTCACCATCCAAACACCATTTTTGGGGGAAATGTCAGAAAGCAAATTAATAATATGCCTAGAGTCTTTAATGAAAGAGGGCATTTTGCGCACAAGTGGCTGCAAATAAAAATCGATATATCTGCCCACCCGGGACGTTATGGAATCAATCCCACTGACTATGGGATGTCCCGGGGGTCAGACAGGATCTTTAGGTAATTTGGGTAGGTAGTAAATAGTGGGGGTACGTGGGGCTTTAGGTATTAAACAAAGTCTCTCTTTAGGATTGAGAATCCCCTCATAGTGCCCCTTAGCCAACAATAATTCTAGGTCCCTAATGTATTTGGCCTTAGGGTCGGACGGCAATAAAGTATAAGTGCTGGAATCCCCAACAATATTGTAAATCTCAGCCATATAGTCAGCCCTATCTAAAAGCACAATCCCCCCCCCCCCCCCCCTTATCGGCTGGCCTTATAACCAGATCCTTATTATTACATAAGGAATCCAGCCCCTCTTGCAGGGTTTTATTCATCCTGGCCTTCTTAACTTCCATAAGGTCTAGATCTCTTAATAACAAATCTCGAAATACCCTTAATGATGGTGCAAGGGTACCCGGAGGGTTGAAGAGAGACGCGTTTGACAGCCCTGAATGAACAAATTCAGTGGCCACCACTTGATTGTTAGATGGAATACCCGCCATATACCGCTGGATAGTCAACTTCCTAACAAACTTGTGAATATCCATAAAAGTATGAAACTTATCCAAACTCTTTGGTAGCGCAAATTTAAGGCCTTTGTCTAAAATTGTTTGTTCTGACACTGATGGCACTTTACTGCTTAAATTAAAAATCCCCTGCCCCACTACATTTTTGGTTGTTTTAGCTGCTCTTGCCTGCCTCCCCCCTCTGGTTCCTCTCCTCTTTCTCCCTGTCTTTTTACACCTTGGGTAGGTTTGTGAAAACCCCAACTACTTTACCCGCTTGGCACCAAAGGCCCTCAAAAGGTAGATGCCCTATTGGGAGCCTGATAAGAGGAGGTGGAGTTAGCCCCTCCCCCTGGATGATAGTATTGAGAACCATCAAATGGAAAAATCACTCTCTGGACCATCCCTATCTCTAGGAGGAAAAAAGGAGTTATGAGTAGGAACATTGTAATCCCAACCAGATCTACCCTCCGAATGAATGAAAGAGGGAGATTGGGGGTCTAACTCCCCATTGTGGCCTTGTCTCCACCCATCCAAATGGTCTATGTAAGAACCTCTCCCCCGCTGGTTAAGTTGGCCCTATCCTCTCCCCCGGGGTGGTTGCCCTCTCTGATTGGAGGGTGGACCTCCATAATAGGGTCCTGGTTCATAACCAGTAGCCTGGGCCGATCTAGGGGGACCAAAAGGTCGCATGTGGCCCTGTTGTGGGGGACCACCCCTAAAGGCCCCATAACCTCTGCGAGGTGATTGGTAGGGAGGATATCCCCCATTTTTGGAGGGTTTAGGGGTGGTCCCCCACAACAGGGCCACCAAAAATGGTGTTTGGATGGTGACTGTGGACGTCACGTCCCTCTATACCATTATCTCACACAAACTAAGTTTTGAGGCAGTACAAGGTTTTTTAGAACGTGATTCAGATCTCCCTCAGGTACAAGTGGCCTACCTTATGTCTTTATTGAGGTTTGCAGCCTCTTCCAATTACTTCTGGTTTGACAAAAAATTTTACAGACAGGATATGGGGGTTGCTATGGGGGCCAAGTATGCCCCTAGCCTGGCTAACCTTTTATGGCCGGGTGGGAGGAGGATGTCATCCATACCAATGATATACCTCAATTGGCCCTTTGGGCCAGGTATATCAATGACATCCTCCTCCTATGGGATGGCCAACACCAGGACTTGGTGGAATTTATGACGTCCCTTAATTCAAATCAGAGAGGTATCCAACTCAAATATGAAGCAAGTCAATCTGAGATTCATTATTTGGACCTCAAAATTGAGATTAAGGATAACCTATTTGTTACATCCACCTCTTTTAAGGGGACCGACAGGAACTAATTTATGGAAAAAATGACGCGCTGACATCATCGCTGGATGGGACACTGCAAGCCGGCCGGCTTTTTCCCATGCTTAATTGATATGCTTCGATGTAAGTAGCCATCTGTTTTTATTTAATAAAATTGCTGTTGGACGGTACACACTATGTGGTTTCCCCTCTTCATTTCCATGATTGGTGAATACTGAGTCCTATACAGCGCAGGAGTTCCATCCCTGGGAGTCCATCTACTACGAGGAAGTGGATTATTCACAGTTTGGCACTACTTAAGCTTGCCTCTGGTAAGCACAATATCCTGGTGATGGTGCACGTGTGCAATTGGTGTCATTAGGAGTTCACTCCTCTTTTGATACTTTGCATTGCAAGTTTCACTGATCAGGATTATATGGACTTTTATATAGACTTTCATGTGGATATTCATTAACATTGGGGTTCATTTTCACAGATTGGGTTTGATTTATCACGTTATAATATTCATATATTTAATTAGTCACATTGATATATTGATTGGTTCACTATATTTAGGTTGCGCAACTCCTTTTTTTCCTTGTTGTATATTAGTGTTGGGTTCACACGTATGAGTTTGCTGCACATGTAGGGTTTATTTAATTTTCATTACCTATCATTTTTAAGCATGGTTACCTTTCCTTTTTCCTATAAGGAACTCATTTATACCTGCCGATAGCTGTCATCACAGTTCTTGGCTCAGGGCAGTTCCTAAGAGCCAATACCTCAATCCACCGGTTACCAGTAAGGTTTTTTTTGATCAGCTAACCGGTTTTTACCAATGCAAAAGGTGTAGGGTCTGTTCCCTGAATTCCTGCTCTCAGAGAAGGACCACCACCTTTATCTCTACTGCCACCCAAAAACAACATACTATCAAACCTTGTATTACGTGTGCTACCGTTGGGGTGGTCTACATGTTGCAGTGCCCATGTGGCCTGCAGTATGTGGGGCGGACCAAACGCCCCTTGCAAGTCTGCCTTAACGAGCACATCACTAACATATAGATGGGGTTCAAGAACCATTCGGTGTCCAAGCACTACCTTTTGGAGCACAACAGGGACCCATCAAAAACTATTTTCCTGGGTATTGATAGGTTCAAACCACACTGGAGGGGAAGCCTATTGGTAAGAGAGATCTCCAAGCTTGAGATGGCTTGGATCCACAGATTGAAAACCTATGCCCCCTATGGGTTGAATATAGATACAGACGTGAATGCTTTTATTAATAACTCATGATGTGGCCATTTTGTATACTTTTTGTGTGACGCAAGGAAGGGCTTTCATGATATTTTTTAATGAAGTAATATATTTAATGCTTAATAGCATTAAAACATTTTTTTTTCTTAATTTTTTATGTAGTGTTTAATAAGTTAGGGATAATTATTTAACACATATAATTCACTTATTTATTGAATTAAGAGTATATTTAGGTTTCATTTACATTAATATATGCACATCATATTTTGCATGTTTAAAGGAGTAGTAAAGTTACATGTTTTTTCACCTTAATGCATCCTATGCATTAAGGTGAAAAAACATTCGACAATACCGCCCCCCCCCCGAGCCCCCGTTTTTCTTACCTGGCCCCTCGAAAGTCCCACGCTCGTCCCCGTCATCCTCTTCGTTTTTCAGCCTGACCGCCGATTGGCTACACTGGATGGATTGAAAGCAGCGCAGCCATTGGCTGGCGCTGCTGTCAATCACATCCAATGACGCGGCGCGCGGGGGGCGGGGCCGAGTGATACAGTCGGCGGCTATGGCCGCCGCTGTATCACGGGAGCGCGCCCGCAATCACTCCACACCATGCGAGCTCACTCGCATTATGGTGTGGAGTCCTTGCGGGGAGGAGCCAAGACAGCCGCCGAGGGACCCCAGAAGACCAGGATCGGGGACACTGTGTGCAAAACGAGCTGCACAGTGGAGGTAAGTATAACATGTTTGTTATTTTTAGGCAAAAAAAAGGGAAGCTTTAGTGCTCCTTTAATGCATAGTAGAATATCATATTATTTTGATCACCCTTTCAATAAGGTATACACTTTCTTCACCCATTTTTAATATCATTATTCACCTTATTTATTGTTCATACACATTTATTACTACATTTTTGTTCGGCAACAACTAAATTGTTATTACACATTGGGGCTTATGAGGATCTAATTGGCTTTTTAGCCATTTAAATTAACTGATCGGCATCCTTCTATTCATTGGTAGTCTGGTTAGCTGATTACATATTGTCAGGAACCATGAATCCGACTAAAACAGAAGTACAGTTAAATCACACTTGTTTAATAATAAAAATAAAAAGGCAAACAGAGTAAGCGTAGTAAAACAAGCCAGGGTTCAGTAACCGGAGCGGGTAGTCAGCCAAGCCAATGTCCAAGAGCCAGGGATAAAGGTAGAGTCAAGCAAGCAGGATCTGTAGCCAGAGGGAACGTTGTCAAGCAGGTCTTCAACTGGAACGCAGGAGAAATTCTGTAGTGATGTTAACACAGGCGAAGGCGAAGAGCAAATGAACTGGAAGTCCTTAAGTAGGCAGCTGACGAGCGGATCATCAACAGGTGGATCACTGGAGAGATGGAAGCTGGCAATTAGCTGACAGCTGAGCTACCAGCACAGAGAAGGAAGGGCTGAACGCAGCTCTGACAGTACCCCCTCCTCAATGACCCCTCCCCCTCGGAGGACCAGCGGGCTTGAGGGGAAAACGACTATGGAAATTACGGAGGAGGACAGGGGCATGTACGTCCAAGGATGGGACCCAAGAGCGTTCCTCCGGACCGTACCCCCTCCAATGCACCAGGTACTGTATGCGCCCACGGAACCTACGGGAGTCAACAATGGACTGTATTTCATACTCCTCATGGCTCTCAACCTGTATAGGGTGAGGACGTGGCACAGAGGTAGTAAAATGGTTGCAGACCAAAGGTTTCAATAAGGAGACATAAAAAACATTAGATATGCGCATACTAGAAGGAAGGTCCAACGCGTAAGCCACTGGATCTATCCTGCAAAGTATACGGAAAGGCCCAATAAACCAAGGTGCAAACTTCAGAGAAGGAACACGAAGTCGGAGGTTGCGAGATGACAGCCAGACCCTGTCCCCGACCTGGTAGGAAGGCGCAGGCAGGCACCTGCAGTCAGCATGGAGTCTGTACCTCTCGTTAGCCTGTCGCAAAGCCTCCTGGACTTGTACCCAAGTGGAACAAAGACCACGGAGATGTTCCTCTAACGCAGGGATAGTCTGAGGAACAAACGAGTCAGGCAACATGGAAGGTTGGAAACCATAATTTGCCATAAACGGGGACAAACGGGAAGCAGAATTCAAAGCGCTATTGTGAGCAAACTCCGCCCATGGCAAGAGGTCTGACCAGTTGTTGTGATGGTCAGAAATATAGCAACGCAGGAATTGCTCCAAGGACTGATTGGCTCGTTCTGCGGCCTCATTAGACTGCGGGTGATACGCAGAGGAGAAAGCAAGCTGAATTCCCAACTGTGCACAAAAAGCTTGCCAGAACCGGGACACAAACTGACTTCCCCTGTCTGAGACAATGACCTTGGGTAGGCCATGTAAGCGAAAGATCTCCCGAGCAAAAATGGAAGCCAGTTCCTTAGACGTAGGCAACTTCTTAAGTGGAATACAGTGGGACATTTTCAAGAACTGGTCTACCACCATAAGGATAACTGTGTTGCCCTGGGAGTTTTGTAACTCCACAATGAAATCCATAGACAGGTGGGTCCAGGGCCTCTCTCCATTGGGTATGGGTTGTAGGAGGCCCACTGGAAGGTGTCGTGGAGTCTTACTCTGAGCACACACGGAACAGGCAGCTATGAAGGCGGTTACATCAGCACGTAGACTAGTCCACCAGAATTGTTGAGAAATAGCCCAACAGAGTTGATTCTTCCCAGGATGGCCAGCAGCCTTGGGAGAATGATAAGTCTGGAGCACAGCAGTACGGAGACTCTCGGGTACAAAACAGCAATCACAAGGTTTCTCAGGAGGAGCATTGACCTGAGCAGCCAGAATTTTGTCTCCCAAAGGAGAAGTGAGACTGGTTCGAACCGTAGCCAGAATACGATCAGGAGGAATCACAGGAACCGGAACCGACTCCATCTTGGAAGTGGAGGAAAATTGTTGTGACAAGGCGTCAGCCCTTACATTCTTAGTACCGGGTAAGAATGAGACAATGTAATTGAAACTCGACAAGAAAAAAGCCTATCGTGCCCTTCTGGGAGAAAGACGCCTTGCCTCAGACAAGAATGTGAGATTCTTATGGTCAGTAAGAATGAGCACCGGCACAGTGGTACCTTTGAGGAGATGTCTCCATTCTTTCAGGGCTAAAATGATTGCCAAAAGCTCCCTGTCACCAATCTGGTAATTGCACTCCCCAGGTGACAATTTCTTGGAAAAGTAGCCACACGGATGCATAGCGCTGTCAGAGCTAGGACGTTGAGACAGAAGAGCGCCAACTCCAGTCTCAGAAGCATCAACCTCAAGGATAAAAGGCAACGTAGGATCAGGATGTGCCAACACAGGAGCAGAAACAAAGGTAGTTTTAAGACTCTCTTTATGACCTTTCTGGTCATATCAGTCAGGGGCTTGACCAGAGACGAGAAGTTACGAATAAACTTCCGATAACAGTTGGCAAAGCCAAGAAAACGCTACAGAGGACGTAAACCCACGGGTCGAGGCCACTGTAGGACAGCAGAAAGTTTCTCCGGGTCCATCGAAAAACCAGCCGTGGAAATGACATAACCCAGGAATTTGACCTGTTCCCGATGGAATTCACACTTCTCCAGCTTACAATAGAGATTGTTCTCTCTTAGTTTTTGTAGCACTTGACAGACATCTGTGTGGTGGCTCTCCAGGGACTTGGAAAATATGAGGATATCATTGAGATAGACCACCACACATAATTGCAACAAATTTCGGAGGACATCGTTAATAAACTCCTGGAAAACTGCTGGAGCATTACAGAGGCCAAAAGGCATTACGAGGTACTCATAATGACCTGTTCTGGTATCAAACGCAGTTTTCCACTCATCGCCCTGCTTAATCCTGACGAGATTGTATGCCCCTCTCAAATCAAGCTTTGTGAAGACCGTTGCTCCCTTGAGGCGGTCAAATAACTCCGTAATCAACGGGATCAGATAGGCATTCTTAATGGTGAAACGATTGAGACCCCTATAATCGATACAAGGTCTCAGTTCAACACTCTTCTTCTTTACAAAAAAGAAACCAGCACCGGCAGGAGATGAGGATTTACAGATGAAACCTCGAGAAAGTGCGTCTGCAACATACTCCTCCATGGCTTTATCCTCCAAGACCGACAAAGGGTAAACCCGGCCACGAGTGGGTATGGCACCAGGTTGAAGGTCAATAGCGCAATCATACGACTGGTGTGGAGGCAACGTACTGTTTGGACCCTTGTCAAAGACATCGCTAAAATCACGATACTCCTCCGGCAGGGAGGAGAGTGAAGAGATGCACAGAGCCTTGGCTACCTTCTGGAAGCATCTCTCACTGCACTGTGGCGACCAGGACAGAACCTCAGCACGGAGCCAATCAAAATACGGGTTGTGCCTCTGTAACCAAGGATAATCAATAACCAGCGGAAACTTAGGTGAGGAAATAACTTGGAATTGGATTATCTCATGGTGAAGAGCCCCTACGGCCATGGACAACGGAACCGTCTCATGAGTCACATGAGCAGGCTGTAGAGGTCTCCCGTCAAGAGCCTAAATGGCAAGTGGAGTGTCACGCAGCTGCAGCGGAATCGAGTGTTTAGACACAAAGGCAGCATCAATGAACAGGCCTGCAGCCCCGGAGTCGATTCGAGCCTGTATCTCGATGGACGACTCAGCCCAAGACAGGGTAACCGAAGCCAGGGGCTTATCCTTCTGGGCAACTGGAGATGAAACAATGCCACCCAAGGTCTGTCCGTGACAGGACCTCAAGGTTCGGGCTTTCACAGGACGGGTAGGTCAAGACTTCAAAAAGGGACCTGCCTGGCCACAATAAAGGCACAATTTCTCCTTCCTCCTAAGGGCTCTCTCATCCGCAGAGAGACGCCTGAAGCCCAAGTGCATGGGTTCATCTTCACAGACCGACTCGGTACCAGGAGGCATGGGAGGTGAGGGAGGCAAGGGTGGGACTGCAAAGCTCAGAGACAAGCGTACAGGAGGCTTCCGCAAGCGCTCCTTAAGAGAGAGAGTCTCTCTCTGAGTCTGGAGTCAATGAGGATGGCAAATGTGATCAACCTCTTCAGCTCGGTGGGTATATCTCGGGCTGCTATCTCATCTTTGATGTTATCTGAGAGACCATGAGAAAACGCAGCCACGAGGGCCTCATTGTTCCACGCGACCTCTGCTGCCAGAGTACGGAATTCAATGGCGTAATCGGCAACAGTTCTCGTACTTGGCAGCAGAAGCGGAGCGTGCGGGAACGTCAAAATACCCTTTTGAAGGAAGCCACAAATTCTGGATAACTCAGGACCACAGGTTTTTGCGTCTCCCATAGAGGGTTTGCCCAGGCCAAGGCTCTCTCAGAAAGCAAAGATATCACGAAACCTACTTTGCTTCTGTCCGTGGGAAACGCCTGGGGCAGCATCTCAAAATATATCTCAACCTGGTTGAGAAAACCTCTGCATTGGACTGGATCTCCCTCAAATCGCTGGGGAAGCAGAGCGGAACCAGACATACCTCTTAAAGAGGAAATACTCTTTAACCACTTGATTACTGGGCACTTAAACCCCCTTCCTAACCAGACCAATTTTCAGCTTTCGGTGCTCTCACATTTTTAATGACAATTACACTTGTACCCATATGACATTTTTGTCCTTTTTTTTCACACAAATAGAGCTTTCTTTTGGTGGTATTTAATCACTGTTGGGTTTTTTATTTTTTGCGCTATAAAAGAAAAATGTTATAAAAAAAATTAATTTTTCTTCGTTTCTGTTATAAAATTTATCAAATTAGTAATGTTTCTTCAAAAATTTTGGCCAAAATTTATACTGCTACATATCTTTGGTAAAAATAAGTACTAATTGTTGTCTTTGTGAAAGTTATAGAGTACACAAACTATGGTGTCAATATCTGAAAATTGATCACACCTGAAGTACTGACGGCCTATCTCATTTCTTGAGACCCTAACATGCCTGAAAAGTACAAATACCCCCCAAATGATCCCTTTTTTGAAAGAAGACATTCAAAGGTATTTAGAAAGAGGCATGGTGAGTTTTTTGAAGTTGTCATTTTTTACCACAATTCTTTGCAAAATCAAGATTTTTTTTTTTTTTTTTTTTCACTAAATTGTCATATTAGCAGGTTATTTCTCACACACCGCATATGCATACCACAAATTACACCCCAAAACACATGCTGCTATTACTCCCGAGTATGGCGATACCACATGTGTGAGACTTTTACACAGCGTGGCCACATACAGAGGCCCAACATGCAGGGAGCACCTTCAGGCGTTCTGGAGCACCCAGGCCAATTCTGACATTTCTCTCCTACATGTAAAAATCATCATTTGTTTGCTAGAAAATTACACCGAACCCCCAAACATTATATATGTTTTTTTAGCAAAGACCCTAGAGAATACAATGACGGTTGTTGCAACTTTTTATCTCACACGGTATTTGCGCAGCAATTTTTCAAACGCGTTTTTTGGGGAAAAAAACTGTTTTGTGCTTTAAAAAAAAAAAAAATGGTAAGGTTAGCCAAATGTTTTTGCATAATGTGAAAGATGAAGTTACGCCGAGTAAATAGATACCTAACATGTCACCCTTCAAAATTGCACATGCTCGTGGAATGGCGCCAAACTTCGCTACTTAAAAATCCCCATAGGCGACACTTAATTTTTTTTTACTGGTTACATGTTTTGAGTTACAGGGGAGGTATAGGGACAAAATTATTGCTCTCGCTCCAACGTTCGCAGTGACACCTCACATGTGTGGTTTGAACACCGTTTTCATATGTGGGCGGGACTTACGTATGTATGCGTTCGCTTCTGCATGCGAGCACACGGGGCAGGGGCGCTTTAAAAAAAAAAAAATGTTTTGTTCATTTTACTTTATTTATTTTAGTTTGACACTTTTTTCCCCAAAAATACATTTTTTGATCACTTTTATTCCTATTACAAGGGATGTAAAGATCCCTTGTAATAGGAATATGGCATGACAGGTCCTCTTTACAGTCAGATATGGGGTCAATAAGACCCCAGATCTCACCTCTAGGCTGGGAAGCCTGAAATAAAAAAATGTAAAAACGATCCTGGCTTCGATCGTACCGGTAAGTCGGTAGAAGCACAGGAGGGCGGCGGGAGGGGGGGGGACGTCCCCTCTCGCCTCCCGTAAGAACGATCAAGCGGCGGAACAGCTGCTATGATCATTCTTATGGTGTAGGTGTAGGGAATCGCCGGCTGAAAAAGCTGATATCTGAATGATGCCTGTAGCTGCACCCATCATTCAGATACCCCCGCACAAATTCAAGGATGTCATATGACAGCCAGTGGGCGGGAAGTGGTTAAAACGCTTTTTTTTTTTAACACAAAGTTAAGCATGGCTGGTATGGCTGAGTATGGCTAAGTATGGCAGGGTAGTGCAGAGTAGTGCAGAGTATGGCTGGGTATTGCAGGGTATCGCAGGGTTTGGGCAGGGTATTGCAGAGTATGTGCAGGGTATCGCAGAGTATGGGCATGGTATCGCAGAGTATGGGCATGGTATCGCAGAGTATGGGCATGGTATCGCAGAGTATGGGCATGGTATCGTAGAGTATGGGCATGGTATCGTAGAGTATGGGCATGGTATCGCAGAGTATGGGCATGGTATCGCAGAGTATGGGCATGGTATCGCAGAGTATGGGCATGGTATTACAGAGTATGGGCATGGTATTGCAGAGTATGGGCATGGTATTGCAGAGCATAGGCAGGGTATCGCAGAGCATGGGCATGGTATCACAGAGCATGGGCATGGTATCGCAGAGCATGGGCATGGTATCGCAGAGCATGGGCATGGTATCGCAGAGCATGGGCATGGTATCGCAGAGTATGGGCATGGTATCGCAGAGTATGGGCATGGTATCGCAGAGTATGGGCATGGTATCGCAGAGTATAGGCAGGGTATCGCAGAGTATGGGCAAAGTATGGGCAGGGTATTGCAGAGTATGGGCAGGGTATTGCAGAGTATGAGCAGGGTATGGGCAGGGTATTGCAGAGTATGAGCAGGGTATTGCAGAGTATGAGCAGGGTATTGCAGAGTATGGGCAGAGTATGAGCAGGGTATAGGCAGGGTGTCGCAGAGTATGGGCAGGGTATCGCAGAGTATGGGCAGGGTGTCGCAGAGTATGGGCAGGGTGTCGCAGAGTATGGGCAGGGTGTCGCAGAGTATGGGCAGGGTATCGCAGAGTATGGGCAGGGTATCGCAGAGCATGGGCAGGGTATCGCAGAGCATGGGCAGGGTATCGCAGAGCATGGGCAGAGTATCGCAGAGCATGGGCAGGGTATCGCAGAGCATGGGCAGGGTATCGCAGAGCATGGGCATGGTATCGCAGAGCATGGGCAGGGTATCGCAGAGTATGGGCAAAGTATGGGCAGGGTATTGCAGAGTATGGGCAGGGTATTGCAGAGTATGAGCAGGGTATGGGCAGGATATTGCAGAGTATGAGCAGGGTATTGCAGAGTATGAGCAGGGTATTGCAGAGTATGAGCAGGGTATTGCAGAGTATGAGCAGGGTATTGCAGAGTATGAGCAGAGTATGGGCAGAGTATGAGCAGGGTATAGGCAGGGTATCGCAGAGTATGGGCAGGGTACCGCAGAGTATGGGCAGGGTATCGCAGAGCATGGGCAGGGTATCGCAGAGCATGGGCAGGGTATCGCAGAGCATGGGCAGGGTATCGCAGAGCATGGGCAGGGTATCGCAGAGCATGGGCAGGGTATCGCAGAGCATGGGCAGGGTATCGCAGAGTATGGGCAAAGTATGGGCAGGGTATTGCAGAGTATGGGCAGGGTATTGCAGAGTATGAGCAGGGTATGGGCAGGGTATTGCAGAGTATGAGCAGGGTATTGCAGAGTATGAGCAGGGTATTGCAGAGTATGAGCAGGGTATTGCAGAGTATGAGCAGGGTATTGCAGAGTATGGGAAGAGTATGAGCAGGGTATAGGCAGGGTGTCGCAGAGTATGGGCAGTGTATCGCAGAGTATGGGCAGGGTATCCCAGAGTATGGGCAGGGTATCGCAGAGTATGGGCAGAGTATCGCAGAGCATGGGCAGGGTATCGCAGAGCATGGGCAGGGTATCGCAGAGCATGGGCATGGTATCGCAGAGTATGGGCATGGTATCGCAGAGTATGGGCATGGTATCGCAGAGTATGGGCATGGTATCGCAGAGTATGGGCATGGTATCGCAGAGTATGGGCAGGGTATCGCAGAGTATGGGCAGGGTATTGCAGAGTATGAGGAGGGTATGGGCAGGGTATTGCAGAGTATGAGCAGGGTATTGCAGAGTATGAGCAGGGTATTGCAGAGTATGAGCAGGGTATTGCAGAGTATGGGCAGGGTATTGCAGAGTATGGGCAGGGTATTGCAGAGTATGGGCAGGGTATGGGCAGAGTATGGGCAGGGTATGGGCAGAGTATGGGCAGGGTATTGCAGAGTATGGGCAAGGTATCGCAGAGCATGGGCATGGTATCGCAGAGCATGGCCATGGTATCGCAGAGCATGGCCATGGTATCGCAGAGCATGGGCATGGTATCGCAGAGCATGGGCATGGTATCGCAGAGCATGGGCAGGGTATCGCAGAGTATGGGCAAAGTATGGGCAGGGTATTGCAGAGTATGGGCAGGGTATTGCAGAGTATGAGCAGGGTATGGGCAGGATATTGCAGAGTATGAGCAGGGTATTGCAGAGTATGAGCAGGGTATTGCAGAGTATGAGCAGGGTATTGCAGAGTATGAGCAGGGTATTGCAGAGTATGAGCAGGGTTTTGCAGAGTATGAGCAGGGTATAGGCAGGGTATTGCAGAGTATGGGCAGGGTATCGCAGAGTATGGGCAGGGTATCGCAGAGCATGGGCAGGGTATCGCAGAGCATGGGCAGGGTATCGCAGAGCATGGGCAGAGTATCGCAGAGCATGGGCAGGGTATCGCAGAGCATGGGCAGGGTATCGCAGAGCATGGGCATGGTATCGCAGAGCATGGGCAGGGTATCGCAGAGCATGGGCAGGGTATCGCAGAGCATGGGCAGGGTATCGCAAAGCATGGGCAGGGTATTGCAGAGTATGGGCAGGGTATTGCAGAGTATGAGCAGGGTATGGGCAGGGTATTGCAGAGTATGAGCAGGGTATTGCAGAGTATGAGCAGGGTATTGCAGAGTATGAGCAGGGTATTGCAGAGTATGAGCAAGGTATTGCAGAGTATGAGCAGGGTATTGCAGAGTATGGGAAGAGTATGAGCAGGGTATAGGCAGGGTATCGCAGAGTATAGGCAGGGTGTTGCAGAGTATGGGCAGGGTATCGCAGAGTATGGGCAGAGTATCGCAGAGCATGGGCAGAGTATCGCAGAGCATGGGCAGGGTATCGCAGAGCATGGGCAGGGTATCGCAGAGCATGGGCATGGTATCGCAGAGTATGGGCATGGTAACGCAGAGCATGGGCATGGTATCGCAGAGTATGGGCAGGGTATTGCAGAGTATGGGCAGGGTATCGCAGAGCATGGGCATGGTATCGCAGAGTATGGGCAGGGTATTGCAGAGTATGGGCAGGGTATTGCAGAGTATGGGCAGGGTATTGCAGAGTATAGGCAGGGTATCGCAGAGTATGGGCAGGGTATCGCAGAGTATGGGCAGGGTATCGCAGAGTATGGGCAGGGTATCGCAGAGTATGGGCAGGGTATCGCAGAGCATGGGCAGGGTATCGCAGAGCATGGGCAGGGTATCGCAGAGCATGGGCAGAGTATCGCAGAGCATGGGCAGAGTATCGCAGAGTATGGGCAGGGTATGGGCAGAGTATGGACAGAGTATGAGCAGGGTATTGCAGAGTATGAGCAGGGTATTGCAGAGTATGAGCAGGGTATTGCAGAGTATGAGCAGGGTATTGCAGAGTATGGGCAGGGTATTGCAGAGTATGGGCAGATTAAGAGTATGGGCAGGGTATTGCAGAGTATGGACAGGGTATTGCAGAGTCTGGGCAGGGTATTGCAGGGATGGCTGAGCAGGGATGGCTGAGCAGGGATGGATGGATCTGCGACTTCAGTTGTCACAGAGCAGCGCTGTGGGCACTACACATCCAGCCCACAGCGCTGCTGCCATCCGCTCCCTCCCCTCTCCTCTCACACTGTACCGATCGGTACACAGAGGGGAGAGAGGAAACCGGTGTCATCACATGACGCCGGTTTGTTTACAAGTGATCGCTCCGTCATTTGATGGAGCGATCACGTGGTAAACGGCCGCGACTAGCAGCCATCTACCGTGATCCGTGATGCGCTGGGTCTTCCGGACCCGGCGGTCACGGGTATTTCCAGGAGCGTGCCCCAGGGGGCGCGCGGGAGCAAGATTCTGGGAGGACGTCCATGGACGCCCTCCCAGAATAACTCGACCGCGCTGTAGCCGTCTTTCGGCTATGGCGCGGTCGGCAAGTGGTTAAGAGTCCTCCCCGTTGAGAACGTCAGATTGTGACGAAACGTGTCTGTGAGGGCATGTAGTGACGTCACCACGCAGTTCGAGGACGACGGGCTCCTGTTCTTTGCCGGCCGGCAAGTTTTTATGCAAATTTCTTTCTTCTGTTTGTAAGTGTATTACTTTATTTATTAATTAAACCAACAAGACGGTATTATGCTATGGTCCTTCTTTTTCTTTCTTTGATATCCTAAACATTGTCACGAACCTTGTGACACGCTGAGGAATATCCTGTGTGATTCAGTCTGCTTCCTGGTTCAAAACACCCTGCATTGCAAGCCAAAGGCTGGGTCATAAATAAGAATATAGTGCAGCGCTAATGAACATAAGTACTAAAGCAACCAATCACTTAATTGGCACAACATGCAAAGAGTTACATATAACTGAAAGTCCAGAGAGATGGCCATCTAGGCCGAAAAGGAAAAAATATAAATGTACACCAAGGGAAAGTCCTCAACAGGTGATCAGGGTGATGATAAACTTCAATGTGTCCTTAAAGGGGTTGTAAAGGTTCGTTTTTTATTTTCTAAATAGGTTCCTTTAAGCTAGTGCATTGTTGGTTCACTTACCTTTTCCTTTGATTTACCTTCTAAATGTTTTTTTTCTTTGTCTGAATTTCTCACTTCCTGTTTCTCCTCAGTAAACTTCACACCATCATCCGAGTGGTGTTGAGTCAGCCAGAACAGCTTACTGAACAGCTTACTGAGGAGGAACAGGAAGTGAGAAATTCAGACAAAGAAAACAAAGAAAAAAAATTATTTAGAAGGGAAATCTAAGGAAAAGGTAAGTGAACCAACAATGCACTAGCTTAAAGGAACCTATTTAGAAAATAAAAAACAAACCTTTACAACCCCTTTAACCCTTTCCATACAGGGCTTTTTATACCACTTCCATACCGGGCCTATTCTGGCACTTCTCTCCTACATGTACAAATCATCATTCTTTTGCTAAAAAATTACTCAGAACCCCCAAACATTATATATGTTTTTTTAGCAGACACCCTAGGGAATAAAATAACGGTCGTTGCAACTTTTTATCTTGCAGGGTATTTGCGCAATAATTTTTCAAACGCCTTTTTTTGGGGAAAAAAATGGTTTCACGAATTAAAAAATAACAAAACAGTAAAGTTAGCCCATTTTTTTGTAAAATATGAAAGCTTATGTTACACCGAGTAAAAAGATACCTAACATGTCACGCTTTAAAATTGCGCACACTCATGGAATGGTGCCAAACTTCGGTACTTAAAAATCTCCATAGGCGACGCTTTAATTTTTTTTACAGGTTACCAGGTTAGAGTTACAGAGGAGGTCTAGTGCTAGAATTGTTGCACGCGCTCTAACGCACGCGGCGATACCTCACATATGTGGTTTGAACGGCGTTTACATATGCGGGCGGGACTTACATGTGCGTTCGCTTCTAAGCGCGAGCTATTGGGGACGGGCGTTTTAAAAAAAATATATATATATTTTTTTTTATTATTTTACTTATTTTTTGATTTTTTTTACTTTTTTTTTTACATTTTTTTTTTTTTTGATCACTTTTATTCCTATTACAAGGAATGTAAACATCCCTTGTAATAGGAATATGTGTGACAGGTCCTCCTTATGGAGAGATGCGGGGTCAATAAGACCCCACATCTCTCCTCCAGGCTGGAAAGCATGAGATCGTGAAAAAAAATTCACCAATCTCATACTTACAGCCGCAATGGCGGCTTTGTTTACATTTGAGGACCCGGGCGTGACGTCATCACATCTTGCCCGGGCCTCCGACGGTCATAGAGATGACTGGTGACCATCTGGTCACCAGTAGGGATGAGCTTCGTTCGACTCGAACATCGGCTGTTCGATCGTTCGACGAAGATCGAACGATTTGGGCCGTTTGCGCCAAATTCGAGTGACGCGAACGGCCCACAATGCACTACGCCATCGCAGTGTCATCCAGGCGCTGTGATTGGCCAAGCATGCACTGTGACCCCGCATGCTTGGCCAATCACAGCGCCGGCAGCGAGGAGAGCAATGATTGGCCACAGGCAGGATGCCTGTGGCCAATTATTGCTGAGGGTGTTTAGTACACGCCCCACACTATAAAAAGCCGCCAGCACGGTGGC
This sequence comes from Rana muscosa, assembly GCA_029206835.1. Taxonomy (NCBI): domain Eukaryota; kingdom Metazoa; phylum Chordata; class Amphibia; order Anura; family Ranidae; genus Rana; species Rana muscosa. Next base: position 86,126,606 of record CM055128.1, on the reverse strand, counting down.
CTAGTGTAGTGTGTTCCAGAGCAGGGAAAGAGCAGCATAGGCAGGGACAGTGACTTTTATTTCTTTCTTGCTTAACCTGGATTCCTTTAGTTTAGGGAAAGAGAAGGATAGGTAGGGAGAGTGTCAGTGTGTTTTGTGCTTGTGCTATAGTGTGCTTAAAAAAATCATTTTTTCTAGGGACAGAAAACTGTAGGTAGGGAGAGTGTCAGTTTCTTTCACTGTGCAAGTCCTTGTTTCTAGGGACTGGGAAGGACAGTGAGTGAATTCTCCTTGTGCTATAGTGTGCTTAAAAAAAAACATTTTTTCTAGGGACAGAAAACTGTAGGTAGGGAGAGTGTCAGTTTCTTTCACTGTGCAAGTCCTTGTTTCTAGGGACTGGGAAGGACAGTGAGTGAATTCTCCTTGTGCTATAGTGTGCTTAAAAAAAACATTTTTTCTAGGGACAGAAAACTCTAGGTAGGGAGAGTGTCAGTTTCTTTCACTGTGCAAGTCCTTGTTTCTAGGGACTGGGAAGGACAGTGAGTGAATTCTCCTTGTGCTATAGTGTGCTTAAAAAAAACATTTTTTCTAGGGACAGAAAACTGTAGGTAGGGAGAGTGTCAGTTTCTTTCACTGTGCAAGTCCTTGTTTCTAGGGACTGGGAAGGACAGTGAGTGAATTCTCCTTGTGCTATAGTGTGCTTAAAAAAAACATTTTTTCTAGGGACAGAAAACTGTAGGTAGGGAGAGTGTCAGTTTCTTTCACTGTGCAAGTCCTTGTTTCTAGGGACTGGGAAGGACAGTGAGTGAATTCTCCTTGTGCTATAGTGTGCTTAAAAAAAACATTTTTTCTAGGGACAGAAAACTCTAGGTAGGGAGAGTGTCAGTTTCTTTCACTGTGCAAGTCCTTGTTTCTAGGGACTGGGAAGGACAGTGAGTGAATTCTCCTTGTGCTATAGTGTGCTTAAAAAAAACATTTTTTCTAGGGACAGAAAACTGTAGGTAGGGAGAGTGTCAGTTTCTTTCACTGTGCAAGTCCTTGTTTCTAGGGACTGGGAAGGACAGTGAGTGAATTCTCCTTGTGCTATAGTGTGCTTAAAAAAAACATTTTTTCTAGGGACAGAAAACTGTAGGTAGGGAGAGTGTCAGTTTCTTTCACTGTGCAAGTCCTTGTTTCTAGGGACTGGGAAGGACAGTGAGTGAATTCTCCTTGTGCTATAGTGTGCTTAAAAAAAACATTTTTTCTAGGGACAGAAAACTCTAGGTAGGGAGAGTGTCAGTTTCTTTCACTGTGCAAGTCCTTGTTTCTAGGGACTGGGAAGGACAGTGAGTGAATTCTCCTTGTGCTATAGTGTGCTTAAAAAAAACATTTTTTCTAGGGACAGAAAACTCTAGGTAGGGAGAGTGTCAGTTTCTTTCACTGTGCAAGTCCTTGTTTCTAGGGACTGGGAAGGACAGTGAGTGAATTCTCCTTGTGCTATAGTGTGCTTAAAAAAAAACATTTTTTCTAGGGACAGAAAACTGTAGGTAGGGAGAGTGTCAGTTTCTTTCACTGTGCAAGTCCTTGTTTCTAGGGACTGGGAAGGACAGTGAGTGAATTCTCCTTGTGCTATAGTGTGCTTAAAAAAAACATTTTTTCTAGGGACAGAAAACTCTAGGTAGGGAGAGTGTCAGTTTCTTTCACTGTGCAAGTCCTTGTTTCTAGGGACTGGGAAGGACAGTGAGTGAATTCTCCTTGTGCTATAGTGTGCTTAAAAAAAACATTTTTTCTAGGGACAGAAAACTGTAGGTAGGGAGAGTGTCAGTTTCTTTCACTGTGCAAGTCCTTGTTTCTAGGGACTGGGAAGGACAGTGAGTGAATTCTCCTTGTGCTATAGTGTGCTTAAAAAAAACATTTTTTCTAGGGACAGAAAACTGTAGGTAGGGAGAGTGTCAGTTTCTTTCACTGTGCAAGTCCTTGTTTCTAGGGACTGGGAAGGACAGTGAGTGAATTCTCCTTGTGCTATAGTGTGCTTAAAAAAAACATTTTTTCTAGGGACAGAAAACTCTAGGTAGGGAGAGTGTCAGTTTCTTTCACTGTGCAAGTCCTTGTTTCTAGGGACTGGGAAGGACAGTGAGTGAATTCTCCTTGTGCTATAGTGTGCTTAAAAAAAACATTTTTTCTAGGGACAGAAAACTGTAGGTAGGGAGAGTGTCAGTTTCTTTCACTGTGCAAGTCCTTGTTTCTAGGGACTGGGAAGGACAGTGAGTGAATTCTCCTTGTGCTATAGTGTGCTTAAAAAAAACATTTTTTCTAGGGACAGAAAACTGTAGGTAGGGAGAGTGTCAGTTTCTTTCACTGTGCAAGTCCTTGTTTCTAGGGACTGGGAAGGACAGTGAGTGAATTCTCCTTGTGCTATAGTGTGCTTAAAAAAAACATTTTTTCTAGGGACAGAAAACTCTAGGTAGGGAGAGTGTCAGTTTCTTTCACTGTGCAAGTCCTTGTTTCTAGGGACTGGGAAGGACAGTGAGTGAATTCTCCTTGTGCTATAGTGTGCTTAAAAAAAACATTTTTTCTAGGGACAGAAAACTCTAGGTAGGGAGAGTGTCAGTTTCTTTCACTGTGCAAGTCCTTGTTTCTAGGGACTGGGAAGGACAGTGAGTGAATTCTCCTTGTGCTATAGTGTGCTTAAAAAAAACATTTTTTCTAGGGACAGAAAACTGTAGGTAGGGAGAGTGTCAGTTTCTTTCACTGTGCAAGTCCTTGTTTCTAGGGACTGGGAAGGACAGTGAGTGAATTCTCCTTGTGCTATAGTGTGCTTAAAAAAAACATTTTTTCTAGGGACAGAAAACTGTAGGTAGGGAGAGTGTCAGTTTCTTTCACTGTGCAAGTCCTTGTTTCTAGGGACTGGGAAGGACAGTGAGTGAATTCTCCTTGTGCTATAGTGTGCTTAAAAAAAACATTTTTTCTAGGGACAGAAAACTCTAGGTAGGGAGAGTGTCAGTTTCTTTCACTGTGCAAGTCCTTGTTTCTAGGGACTGGGAAGGACAGTGAGTGAATTCTCCTTGTGCTATAGTGTGCTTAAAAAAAAACATTTTTTCTAGGGACAGAAAACTGTAGGTAGGGAGAGTGTCAGTTTCTTTCACTGTGCAAGTCCTTGTTTCTAGGGACTGGGAAGGACAGTGAGTGAATTCTCCTTGTGCTATAGTGTGCTTAAAAAAAACATTTTTTCTAGGGACAGAAAACTCTAGGTAGGGAGAGTGTCAGTTTCTTTCACTGTGCAAGTCCTTGTTTCTAGGGACTGGGAAGGACAGTGAGTGAATTCTCCTTGTGCTATAGTGTGCTTAAAAAAAACATTTTTTCTAGGGACAGAAAACTGTAGGTAGGGAGAGTGTCAGTTTCTTTCACTGTGCAAGTCCTTGTTTCTAGGGACTGGGAAGGACAGTGAGTGAATTCTCCTTGTGCTATAGTGTGCTTAAAAAAAACATTTTTTCTAGGGACAGAAAACTGTAGGTAGGGAGAGTGTCAGTTTCTTTCACTGTGCAAGTCCTTGTTTCTAGGGACTGGGAAGGACAGTGAGTGAATTCTCCTTGTGCTATAGTGTGCTTAAAAAAAACATTTTTTCTAGGGACAGAAAACTCTAGGTAGGGAGAGTGTCAGTTTCTTTCACTGTGCAAGTCCTTGTTTCTAGGGACTGGGAAGGACAGTGAGTGAATTCTCCTTGTGCTATAGTGTGCTTAAAAAAAACATTTTTTCTAGGGACAGAAAACTGTAGGTAGGGAGAGTGTCAGTTTCTTTCACTGTGCAAGTCCTTGTTTCTAGGGACTGGGAAGGACAGTGAGTGAATTCTCCTTGTGCTATAGTGTGCTTAAAAAAAACATTTTTTCTAGGGACAGAAAACTGTAGGTAGGGAGAGTGTCAGTTTCTTTCACTGTGCAAGTCCTTGTTTCTAGGGACTGGGAAGGACAGTGAGTGAATTCTCCTTGTGCTATAGTGTGCTTAAAAAAAACATTTTTTCTAGGGACAGAAAACTGTAGGTAGGGAGAGTGTCAGTTTCTTTCACTGTGCAATTCCTTGTTTCTAGGGACTGGGAAGGACAGTGAGTGAATTCTCCTTGTGCTATAGTGTGCTTAAAAAAAACATTTTTTCTAGGGACAGAAAACTGTAGGTAGGGAGAGTGTCAGTTTCTTTCACTGTGCAAGTCCTTGTTTCTAGGGACTGGGAAGGACAGTGAGTGAATTCTCCTTGTGCTATAGTGTGCTAAAGCATTCCTCATCAACCATCTTTGAAATCCTTGTTTTTTGGACAGTCAGGGAAATTGTCGTTGTGCTATTCTGTGCAAAAGCAATCATCCTGAACCATATTTAGAAATCCTTAAGTAAAGGGACAGAGAAGGACACCTGAAGGTAGCCCTTATTGCTTTTTTCCCATCTCCCTGCAGGCCATCTATTAGAATGTCTGGAAGGCAAACAAGGAGAGGCAGACAGTCAGGAGGCAATAAAAGAGGGCAAGCAGGCTCTGTGTCTGGGGGCAACAGTGCTGGTCGTGGACGCGGTGCATTGTCATCAGCACATGGCCATGGGACACACTTGTCCTTCTTTTCGGCAGCTGGACATGTTGAGCCACATCATGCCGAAGACTTGGTAGAGTGGATGACCAAGCCCTCCTCCTCCTCCTCATCCTCTCTCACCCAGGCTCAGGGTACTGGCAAAGCAGCTGCCAAAGCGTCCTCTTCCCTGGTATCAATGTCAGACTCATCATCAGTCACTCCTTCCCTAGACCCACCATGTCCTCCTCCTGAGGAGTCCCCCGAACTGTTTGAGCACAGTGTTGGGTACATGCTCCAGGAGGATGCCCAGCGTTTCGAAGGGTCTGATGATGAAACCCAGCTACAGGAAGGCAGTAGGGTGAGAGCAGACAGAGGGGATGCTCAAGAAGGACACCAATCTGGCAGTCATGTTCCAGCAGCTGCAGCATACTGCCAGATTGGCTCCAGTGATGAGGAGGGAGGGGATGATGAGGTCACTGACTCCACATGGGTGCCTAATAGGAGAGAGGAGGAGGAGGAGGATGAGGAGGAGGCACATCTCCAACGAGGCAGGATGCCCTTTGGTGGCCAGCGTAAGGGCAGTACACCGACGGAATCACACCGCAGAGCTCCGCCTGTGCAGGGCGCTGCCTCTGCCCGTCATTCAAAAAGTTCCTTGGTGTGGGCCTTTTTTGAGGCTAGTGCATCAGATCGCACAGCTGCTGTTTGCAACATATGTCTCAAGCGTATATCGCGTGGCCAAAACATCAGCCGCTTGGGTACCACATGCCTGACCAGACATATGTTGACCTGCCATGCAGCTCGTTGGCAAGCCTACCTCAAAGACCCACACCAAAGAACAAAGCGGACCTCTCCTTGCACCGCATCAGCTGGGATCTCCAACCCCACTATAACTTCAGTCCTCTCTGAAACATGCACTGAGAGGAATGAAGGTGTAGAATTAGGTGTGTCACAGCCAAGTACTTGCGGCCACTCTGCTAGCAGTACACCGACGTCCGATTCTAGCAGGCAAATTTCCCTGCCCCAGCTGCTGGACCGTCGAAAGAAGTTCACTCCCAGCCATCCACATGCCCAGCGGTTGAATGCTAGCTTGGCTAAATTGCTAGCGCTTCAACTGCTGCCTTTTCAGTTGGTAGACTCGGCCCCCTTCCGTGAGTTTGTGCAATGTGCGGTTCCTCAGTGGCAGGTTCCCAAACGCCACTTTTTCTCACGGAAGGCTATTCCGGCTCTCTACCGGCATGTGGAAGGCAATGTCTTGGCCTCGCTGGACAGGGCGGTCAGCGGTAAGGTGCATATTACCGCTGACTCATGGTCCAGCAGGCATGGACAGGGACGTTACCTTTCTTTCACGGCCCATTGGGTCACTCTTTTGGCAGCTGGGAAGGATGCAGGACAAGGTGCAGTAGTGTTGGAGGTTGTCCCACCGCCACGCCTCCAAAATGCTACTACTGGTTGTGACACACCTCTCTCCTCCACCCCCTCCTCTTCTTCTTCCTCCATGGCCTCTTCCTGTGGTTTGTCCTATGAACCAGCGGTGCTCCGTAGCCGTTCACGGGGCTACGCAAGTACGCAGGCAAAAAGATGCCATGCCGTGCTTGCGCTGGTGTGTTTGGGGGACAGAAGCCACACTGGGGCAGAGGTCCTGTCTGCTCTGCAGGGCCAGGCCGAGAGGTGGTTGACGCCACGCCAGCTTAAGCCAGGAATGGTGGTTTGCGACAATGGCACCAACCTCCTCTCCGCCCTTCGACAGGGACAACTGACCCATGTGCCCTGTGTGGCTCACGTCCTTAACCTGGTGGTGCAGCGTTTCTTGGGCAGGTACCCGGGCTTACAGGATGTCCTGAGGCAGGCCAGGAAAGTCTGTGTGCATTTCCGCAGATCTTATAATGCCAGTGCTCGCCTGGCTGAGCTGCAAAAGGAGTTGAACCTGCCCAAGAACCGCCTTATATGTGACATGCCCACCAGGTGGAACTCAACGTTGGCCATGCTGCAGCGGCTGCACACGCAGCAGAGGGCCATCAATGAGTACCTGTGCGACTACGGCACCAGGACAGGGTCAGGGGAGCTTGGTTTTTTTTCTCCACGCCAGTGGGGCATGATCAGGGATGCATGCACTGTCCTGGCACCATTTGAGGAGGCCACGAGGATGGTGAGCAGTGACAGTGCATGCATCAGTGACACTGTACCTCTTGTCCACCTGTTGGAGGACACGCTGCGTGGAATAATGGACAGGGCACTTGAGGCAGAACAGAGGCAGGAAGAGGAGGACTTCCTTGCCTCTCAAGGCCCCCTTTACCCAGACAGTGTTCCTTCTGTCCCACCCATCGCACAGGAAGAGGAGGAGGAGGAGGAGGAGGATTGTGTCAGCATGGAGGTGGAGGCTGGCACTCAGCATCATCAGCAGCAGTCTTTTAGGGATGATTTACAGTCCCAAGAAACCAGTGGACTTGTACGTGGCTGGGAGGAGGTGACTGCGGATCATGTCGTCCTTAGTGACCCAGAGGACTCCGGAGCGAATGCCTCAGCAAACCTACGCTGCATGGCCTCCCTGATCCTGCAAAGTCTGCGGAAGGATCCTCGTATTCTTCGGATCAAGGAGAGGGACCATTACTGGCTGGCCACTCTCCTTGATCCATGGTACAAGGGTAAGGTTGCGGACCTTATGTTACCGTCGCAGAGGGAGCAGAGGATGAGACAACTCCGGGAGGCCTTGCAGAAAGGTCTGTGCAACGCGTTCCCAGAGACTGGGAGGTTACAAACTCCTGGTCCTGGACAACGAGTTGCTGAGGCTTCGGCCAGTCAAAGAAGGAGCGGTGGGGAAGGTGGCCGTCTGACCGATGCGTTCAGACAATTCTTTAGTCCGCAGCCCCAAAGTATGATCGGTTCCAGCAACCATCGCCAGCGTCTGATAAACATGGTGCAGGAATATCTAGGGGCAAGGTCAGACTTGGACACCTTCCCCACCGAAAATCCTCTGGCTTACTGGGTCTTGAGGATGGATCACTGGCCAGAGCTTGCACAGTATGCAATTGAGCTACTGGCCTGTCCTGCATCCAGCGTTCTTTCGGAACGCACATTCAGTGCTGCTGGAGGATTTGTCACGGATCACAGGGTGCGCCTGTCCACCGACTCGGTTGATCGACTGACTTTCATCAAGATGAACCAGTCTTGGATCACCACCAGCTACCACACACCTGATGCTGATATAACAGACTAATTGATTTTAACATGTCACATCCCTTCAAGACTGATGCTGATGCTGAGTGCCTGTGCTGTTATGTTGACTGGCTATCCTCCTCCTCCGAGTCCTCAATGATACGATTGATGATGATAGCTTGGAAGATCATTTTTGTTTATGGGTGCCGCCACCAGTGGCTAAGGCCCAATTTTTCAGCCCCTGTTTAACAGGGGCGTGTAATTACAATTTTTGAAGCAATACTTTGCAACAGGGCTCATTGCTGTGCTCCAAGTACAGTATGTGTGAGGGGTTGGAGTGTTGTGCCACCAGTGCCTAAGGCCCAATTTTTCAGCCCCTGTTTAACAGGGGCGTGTCATTACAATTTTTGAAGCAATACTTTGCAACAGGGCTCATTGCTGTGCTCCAAGTACAGTATCTGTGAGGGGTTGCAGTGTTGTGCCACCAGTGCCTAAGGCCCAATTTTTCAGCCCCTGTTCAACAGGGGCATGTAATTACAATTATTGATCTAATAATTCACAGCAGGGCCCATTCCTGCACCCACCAAGCAAGAGTAACTCTGAGGGCTTACAGTGTTGTGGCAACACCACCACCACCACCACCACCATGAAAGGCCCAATTTTTCAGCCCCTGTTCAACAGGGGCATGCAATTACAATTCTTGATCTAATAATTCACAGCAGGGCCCATTGCTGCACCCACCAAGAGTAACTGTCAGGGCTTACAGTGTTGTGGCACCAGCACCACCATCAAAGGCCCAATTTTTACTACCACTGTTCAACAATTATATGTAATTACAATTCCTGATATAATAGTTGACAGCAGGGCGTTCCAGCACCAACCAAGAGTAACTGTGAGTGCTTACAGTGTTGTGCCAACACCAACTAAGGGGCCTATTTCTGCAGATTATATACGGCAGGTCCCTACTTTCAAACATCCAACTTACAAACGACTCCTACTTGCAAACGCAAGAAGACAACAGGAAGTGAGAGGAAATCTACCCCTAGGAAGGAAAATTCTCTCCTGTAAGAATTAATATGGGAGAAAGGTGTCTCCTCTGTACTGATGCTTTATCAGCAATCCTTGTTTCAAGAAAAACACCACATTTCAAAAACAGTTGTCATTGGGACGGAAAGTGAGGTGAAATGTTCTGAACAGGGGCACAGACAGCAAAACAAATGTTACAGGGGTGATAACCCTTACCTATGTTTTCCAAAAAGTTTAAAAATAGATTTTTGGGCTGGAGCTACACTTAAACAATGTACCTGTTCAAAATTACAAACACATTCTACATAAGAACAAACATACAGTCCCTGTCTTGTATGCACCGCCTGTATACGGCTGTTCAGAGTATATAGGGCCTTTTTTATTTTATGTGCGGGGTCCCCTTAATATCCATACAAGACCCAAAGGGGCTGGTAATGGGCTGGGGTAGGGGGGGGGGTCATGGGGTAGCTATGCCATTTTTCTTAAAGATTTTCATCCATATTACCGGGACCAGACATTACATTAAAGCCGCAAGCAGTTTTAAATGGCTTTTTTTTCCTTTAGAAGTGTCATTTTGTGCAGGGACAGTTCTAAACACGGGAAACACGTGGCACTTCACAGGCATACTTTAGACACCCCCCAGGTACGATATTTAAAAGAATATTTGACTTTTTTTTTTTCACTTTATGCATCATTAAAATGACTGCTCCCGAAAAACGACCGTTTTTAAAACTTCTTTTTGCATTGATACATGTCCCCTGGTGCAGAACCCGGGTTCCCAAACCCTTTTTAGGACAATAACATGCATAATAGTTGTTATAATTAGCACTTTAGAATTCGAACGTTCGCATCCATTGTATTTAATAGGGTTCTAATGTTCGTACGAACTTTCGGTCCGTTCGCGGGTTCTGGTGCAAACCAAACCCGGGGGTGTTCGGCTCATCACTAGTCACCAGTCATCTCTATGCTCGTCACGTGACCCACCACCGGCACCGGACGATTCTCTCTGGGTCCCCGATGGCACGGGAGAGCCGGAGAAGCACCGGATGGCAGCGGGAGGGGGGGATGTCCCCTCCCGCCGCCTATAAGAATGATCAAGCGGCGGAACCGCCGCTATGATCGTTCTTATGGTGCGCAGGATCGCCGGCTGAAAACAAAGATATCTGAATGATGCCTCTAGCTGCAGGCATCATTTAGATATCCCCCCTCAAACTCAGGACGTCATATGACGTCTACCCGGAGGGAGAGAGGGTTCCTGCCGGCGTCATTTTACAATGACCCGGTATGGAAGTGGTTAAAGTGCTCCCTTCACCAGATATGTAGGCCGCTCACCTTAATGAGTGGGTCTCTGACCTAACAGAAGACCAAATGCACAGTTCCCCACAGGAATATAATCGATGTATAAAGTTGTCTCCAGAACATCAATGGTACTTGCATCAGAAACTTCCTAATAACGGTGGCGGTGAGTGTATCCCTCACACTTATCAATCAGTGGTTGACATGAAAAAGCCAATAGGACAAGACATAGTGCTCTCTGTTTCACAGTATATGTCACATTTATTAAAAATAGAAAATTTCACTGACATAAAAAGCACTCTTCCCAGTGCTAGGGGTAAAAAGCCTCTGGTATAAACAGATATGGGAGCGTCTCTCTTTACATTCCAGGCAAATACAAACAAATGACGTCACACGGTGGTCCCATCCAGAAGCAGCATGCCGGCGACGCGCACACAAGCCCCCTTTATACGTGATTCTGCACAGCGCGGCCGCCCCGTAGAAGTAAATCTGCTATTGTGCGGTCGGCAAGTGGTTAAGAAAGGTTCATTGTAATTTTCTTTCAAGATCAAATCAATATTATTTTAATCCGTTGTCGCTAGGCCTTTAAATGGCATGGGGCCCATAGGCCGGTGCATATTTGGTAATCCGGTACTGGCTGAGGCACTCTTTATGAATGCCCCTGAGTATTCATAAATTCCTTCATAATACACCAAATTAAATGAGACAAAACAGGCGGCTCGCTTTGTTTGAAAATGTGCCATTAATTATTCATATTTTATATCTCCTTCATCCTTTTTCTCTTTTATGCATCTCATTGTAAAACAGACATCTTAAAAAGCATCAAACAGTAAGCAAGTATATGCTTTATGATATTGTCACTTCGATTTGACCTCAAAGTTTGCACCTCGAGAGCCAAGAAATGTTTTTTAATTGAATCATCTTTGATCTCAGCATCTGTCATTTGTTTGAAAGGGATTATCATGGCTGCTTCCATCAGCAGATGTTAAAAAATATCTAATTCGGTAGCACTTACCAATCAATTATTTTCAAATGGCTTTTTATGTTACCTAACAGATTCATCTACCCCTTCTCCCTTGAGTTTCTGAATAGCTAAAAGATAAAGTGTCTGATCGTTGAGAAAACAAATACAAAAAATTCCGTGCTGCCTAAACTGGTGAGCAGCTACAAAAACCAATAGACAAAATGGTAAAAACAGAAAAACATGTATAAATTGTAGCGCTAAACATATAAAAATACACCAAGTGATATGAACAACGTGCTCAATGATATAGTTGAATAATCAATGAACAAATGTCTGTATAAAAAACATGTGACAGAGTCTCTGATGTGGTATATTGGTAATAAAAAGTTCAATGTAGATAAAAGTGATGGTGCTCCCACAATCTTGAAAGAAAACAAGTCAAATGAAGATGGCCACCAACAACATAGGAGAGGCTTACCGGAAACAGTGGACCCTAAAGAACAAAGGGTCAGCTAGGCATGGCATAAACCACTGTAGAAGCTGGATACTCCGCTGTAGTTCCCACAAACCGTCTCACACACCAAATCACTGCAGGAGGGTAGGTTGATGCTAAGTGCTTATGGGTGGTAACCCAAGAGATGCCAGAAATGGAACCAGATGGGGTATAAATGAGAGGAAAAGAGAAGGGCACATAGCGTGATACTGTGTAAAAATGTAATTTAATGTAGGTAGGAACACTTACATTAGAAGATGAAAACAGCGCTTATCAAAGTACTAAAACAGCAACAGTGGAGTCTCCCGACGCGTTTCGCAACATAGTGCATCGTCTGGGGTGTCCCTCCACTGTTGCCCTCCAGAAATATATAGACAATGTATCCCCGCAATTAAGAGGCCCACCCCTAGGTGTCCATCACGGGAGCAACCTCTTCCCGGTCGCCAGAAATGGCATCCCGGTGTTCGCTTCAAGCCTCAATGTGGGCTACACTACAGATGTTGTGATTGACCCTGGGGTGCCCAAGTAGTGTGTCTATGTAATCTAAATCCAGTTGGAGATAAAAGGGAGCTTGGGAGATGCTGCCTCTGACGCAGCACGCTGCCCGTCATGCTGGATCACGTGTTACGCACCTGACACAGACGGCAAGGGGACAGACGAAACTCGTGATCGTTGAGACAATTGAAATTTTATGCTATTACTCATCCTAAATGAGACCCAGTTCTATCATGTGTGTTTCTTGCATTATGATGGATAGATAACTTGAGCTTTGAAAATCATAGCTTACGCCCACTGAAGGACCCTCCTACCCCTTGCTAATATATCCACCGATTGCTGTGAGCTCCCACAGACCTGTAACTTATCCACAGGGGTGGCCCATCCATTAAGGGCACCCTGGGCGCCGCCCCTCTCTCCAGGCCGCCCCCTATATGTAATGGATAGATCCATGCATAGCATGGATCTATCCATGGCCACCCTGGCCACCCCCTATTCATGTATTACAGCGGGGGGGGGGGTTTAAGCACCTGATTACAGCCAGAGCCTCTAACAGGTTTCAAAATAGGGTGGGCTCGGGTCACAGAGAGTGCGACCGGAGCCCACCCAGGTGTGTTACACTAGCGAATGAATATTCACTGTTGAAACACTGATCCTCAATCCGGACAGTCAGAAGTGGGTGTGAGACCTGTTTTCCGATTGGCTAAAAAGAGAAGACTCTCGATTGGCCGCCGAGGAGGAGGGAGGAAACAGAAGCCGCCGCCACTGCCATGGAGAGCAGGAGAACAGGGAAAGCCACTGGTGATGGGGTAGGTGCTACCGACCCGGGGGGTGGGGGTCCCCCCCTCAAAAAAAATTCCACCGGCCGCCACTGTTTATCCATAATAGTGATTTATTGTATTCGTACATCTCATGCAAGTTAACAGATACAATTATGTGGGGCAGATCGGGATGGTAGAGCCCCAGCAAATTCTAAGCTGCAGACAATTATTGATGACATTCATGTATAGCTTTATTTAGTTAAAACATCTATGTTACCGTGTATTGGTTCTGACAGTTTTATATCTTTAAAAAACACATTGGGGTTGATTTACTAAAGACAAAAAGACTGTGCACTTTGCAAGTGCAGTTTACTAATTTTCCCCAGAGTTTAGTAAATGTGGTGTAGCTCTGCTGATTTCCAACATCCAATCATGTGCAAGCAAAAATGTTTTGTATTTCTTTTAATTTTCCTTGCACCTGGTTGGGTATTCTTTTTTTTTTTAACAAGAAACTGATTGGGTATTCTTTACAAAGTGAAGCTTTAGCACTTTTTCTAAGACAAATTAATCTAACTGCACTTGCAAAGCCCAAAGTCTAATTGCCTTTAGTAAATCAACCCCATTGTATGAAGCATAATTTCCCCTTTAAGCCTTGTACACCCAGGCTTCAAATTGATAAATGCAGTGTGTGATAAATGCAGGTTTTACAATGCAAGCTTCAATCAGCTTTCTTAAAGCTCGACACCTCCCCTCTCCTGACCTTGAAGGTCTCCCAGTGTGCTTTGTATGCTGTTCCTATTTCTTGTTCATACATCACGGGACACAGAGCAGCATAGTCATTACTATGTGGGTTATATAGAATTACCTTCAGGTGCTGGCACTGGCAACTTCCAAAACAGGAAGTACCCTCCCCTATATAAGCCCCTCCCATCCGGGAGTACCTCAGTTTTTTGCCAGTGTCTAAGGTGTTGGCCAAGGTTAACATGTATTCATCTGGGCTTGTGTACAGGTTCTCTGGGCCTTAGCAAGCTATTCCGGATCCGACCAAAAAAGCTTCATAGCTAAACGGTCGGTACCCGGGCCTTGCAGAGAAGAGCAGGGTTTTGCCTGTAATGCCTCTCTTAGGAGGGCTGGACCCTGGGATCCAGAGCTCTGGTCATACCCAAAACCAAGAGGCTATATGTGCAGGGTGCTATACAGGTCCAGGGGAGTGGAATCCTTGGGAACCCGGTCCCTGAAGGTCTAGTACAATGCCTGCCGTGAGAGGTGAAGTTTGGGCTTCTGTGGACCAAACAAAGTCCTGCGGCGGGGAAAAGGTAAGTGGGGGCCCCTCAGGAACTTGGTTCTATTGAGGGGACCCCCAAGCCTAATATGTCTTTCTGCCTGTTACCTAAAGGGTATTCCCGCTAATAGCTGTATATGCCTAAGAAATCCTAGAAATGTTTTTCCATAAGGGAAGTTTTAAAAAAACTGTAAACCTGGAAATGTTTTTCATAAAGGAGGTTTTAAAAAAAAAAAAAAAAAAAAGACAAAAGTGCGGTACCTGTGTTTGTCCACTAGAGGCCGCTGTGGAACGTCTTTTTTCTTGGGACTATTCCTTCCATGGTGAAAGTCCAGGCAGATGAGTGAGCTCTCTATCAGGGAAGCTGCATTCCTCTGTCATGCTGCCAAGTAGTTTCCTTCCATCACCGAGTCCTGGTGAAACAGGGACCCTGGCTCCTCTCCCTACATGGCGCCAAGAGCGCACACGTGCACGCGCGCGCGCGCGCACACATGCTGTCTTTTTATAAGGTTTAGCTTCAAAAAAGGGGCGGAGCCTGGCGGATGACACGCTCTGTGCGCCCAGCGCTTCTGCGCATGTGCGGGCGTCCCAGCAAGATAAAAGGACTCAGTCCACGCTGCTTGCTATGGACACAGAGCATGAAAAGGAGCTGGTAGCATGGTATAGGGGCTTACAGCGGGCGGTTGATACAGGCATCCCCAGAAAGACGCATTAGTAGACACCCACTGATGTACATAGCAGAAAATTGCATTAGACTATTTCAGTAAGGGGTGTATTGCGGCTGGAATACCTCAGCTTTGAACTAAGGAATATGCCGCCTAAAAAACTCCGAGATATACCTCTCAGGAAGTGTAGGGGGTCTCCATCGGGCTCTGAGGATCTGGAGCAGTCATCTGCACCCTCCTCCCCTGAGAAATCAGAGGTTAATACCCATAAGGAACCCCCGGGAGTGCCAGGTACTGCGGCTGTCCTCAGTCCACCTGCTCCTGCATATATAACAGAGGAGGTTTTTTCCTCAACTCTGGAGGGATTGGAGCAGAGATTGGCTGCATTGATCGCTTCTTCTCTACAGGAAAGAAAGCGCGCCAGATCTCCATCACCTCCATTAGAGTGCCTGTTGGCAGAGCAACAGTCCCAGGAAGGGACCGACCTACCTGAAGGGGATCAAGGAGGAGGTTAGCTCTGTTTTTGAGGAATCGACAGTAGATGAACCATTTTCAGCATCACAGACTGAAAGATTGTGGGTCCAGACCCTAACTGACATGGTTCGATCTGCATTTAAAATGCCTCTTGTTGAACCATCAACTACTGCTGTCTCCTCATTGGGGTCGCTAAAAGCTCCCCAGGTTAATTGCTCCTTTCCAATACATCCATTATTGGAAGGACTTATATACCAGGACTGGGAACATCCTGATAAACTATTTGTTCCGCCTAAAAGGTTTCCGGTGATCTATCCCATGGAGGAAAAGTTCACCCAGAGATGGAATGTTCCTACGGTGGATGCAGCCATCTCTTCTGTGAACAAATCACTGACATGTCCAGTAGATAATGTTCAAATGTTCAAAGATCCAGTGGATAAAAAATTGGAATCTTTATTAAAATCTGCTTTTTCCACAGCAGGGGCTGTTACACAGCCAGCAGTGGCAGCTATTGGGGTCTGCCAAGCTTTAAAGGATCAAATGAAAATGGTCCTGAGGGATTTGCCAGACCAACAGGCCCAGGCTCTGGCTGATCTGCCTAGAGCATTATGCTTTGCGGTTGACGCCATCAAGGATTCTATCCATCAGGCCTCCCGCCTCACGCTGTCTTTGGTACATATGCGTAGGCTTCTGTGGCTCAAAAACTGGTCTGCTGAAGCTCCCTGTAAGAAGCTCTTAGTTAGCTTCCCATTTCATGGGGAACGCCTTTTTGGCGAAGACCTGGATAAGTATATCCAGAAGATTTCCAGTGGTAAAAGTACTCTCTTACCGAGTAAGAAGAGGTCTAGGGGTCCATCTTTTAAGAGGACTACCTCTCCTATCCCTGCGACGTCTGCTACTAAGCAGTTCCGACGGCCTCCTCGGTCAAACTCAGGAGGTAAAAATCAGGGACAGCCACAGGGTAATAAAAAGCCCTGGATCCGAAGAGGTACTAAACCAGCCTCCAAGTCAAGCCTATGAAGGGCTGCCCCCACTCAAACGGGTGGGGGGAAGACTTCAGTTGTTCGCAGAGACCTGGCGGGAGACGATCAAAGACAGATGGGTGCTCTCCGCAGTAACTCTGGGATACAAGTTGGAGTTAAAAGAGTCTCCTCCTTCCCATTTTATGTGGTCAGGCATGCCAAGAGACCCTCTGAAAAGAGGGTCTCTCCTATTGGCGTTAGAACAACTATTGCTCCAAGGAGTAATTATGGAGGTTCCTATGGAAGAGTGGGGGTTGGGTTTCTACTCAAACCTTTTCACAGTCCCGAAGCCAAACGGGGACATAAGACCCATATTGGACCTAAAGAGTCTAAACAAATTTCTAAACGTCCGGTCTTTCCGGATGGAGTTGATCCGATCGGTCACCACTGCCCTACAAGGGGAGGAATGGTGACAAGTCAGCCCTACAGCCAGTGAAAAACCTGCTATATCTAGGGCTACGGCTGGATTCAGACCAGAGGAAGATTTTCTTACCTCTAGACAAGGTATCCTCTTTGAGGGGCTTGGTCCGTCTGCTTTGTGCAAAAAGACAGCCATCCATACGCCTGTGCATGAGGCTGCTAGGAAAGATGGTAGCATCATTCGAAGCTGTGCCATACGCCCAATTCCACTCAAGGAATTTACAAAGGGCCATATTGTCAGCCTGGAACGGAAAAGTTCAGGCTCTAGACTTCCCGATGGCTTTGTCCCCTTCCGTTCGGAAGAGTCTCTGCTGGTGGTTGATCCCCCAGAATCTCCAGAAGGGAAAACCCTTCAGCCCGATATCTTGGAAGGTGGTCACTACAGATGCCAGCCTTACAGGCTGGGGGGCAGTACTGGAGCAATGGTCTCTCCAGGGCAGATGGTCAAATGTAGTAAAAACCCTGCCCATCAATCTCTTAGAGATACGAGCAGCCCGGTACGCCCTAGTAGCCTGGACATCCAGACTCCAAGGGTCCCCTGTCAGAATTCAATCAGACAATGCCACAGCAGTGGCATATATCAATCATCAGGGAGGCACCAGGAGTCGTGCAGCCCAGAGGGAAGTAAGTCACATCCTGGAATGGGCAGAAAAGCATGTCCCATGTATATCAGCTGTCTTCATTCCAGGGGTGGAGAATTGGAAGGCGGACTTTCTGAGTCGCCAACAGTTATGCCCAGGGGAATGGTCCCTTCATCCCGAGGTCTTCCGAGCAATATGTCAGCGGTGGGGAACACCGGATGTAGATCTGCTAGCATCCAGATTCAACGCAAAGGTGGACAGATTTGTCTCCCGGACAAGGGATCCCCTCGCTTGCGGCTCGGATGCTCTGGTGTTCCCTTGGGATCAGTTCAGACTGATATATGCATTCCCTCCGCTACAATTGTTGCCTCGACTCCTTCGCAGAGTCAGGTTGGAGAAGAAGCCGGTGATCCTGGTGGCTCCAGCGTGGCCCCGAAGGGCCTGGTACGCGGAGATCATCAAAATGTCTGTGGGGAGTCCTTGGACCCTTCCACGTCGTCCGGACCTGCTTTCGCAAGGACCGATATACCACCCTTCCTTACTAACTCTAAGTTTAACGGCCTGGCTATTGAGTCCCACATCCTAAAGAAGAGAGGTCTCTCTAACTCTGTGGTATCAACTATAATCAATGCCAGGAAGCCTGTATCCAGGCAGATCTACTATAGAGTTTGGAAGGCGTACATCACTTGGTGCGAGGCCAGAAAATGGCATCCACGTAAGTACGTTATAGGCAGAATTCTGGACTTCCTGCAGTGGGCTGTAGACAGGAAGTTTGCCTTAAGTACTATCAAGGGCCAGGTTTCGGCCTTGTCAATACTATTTCAAAGGCCCCTGGCTATGCATTCACTTGTCAAATCCTTTATGCAAGGTGTGACTCGTATTATTCCACCGATTAAGGCTCCCATATGCCCATGGGATCTAAATTTGGTTCTGTCGGTTCTGCAGAAGCAGCCATTTGAACCTTTGCGGCACATTTCCTTGGTTCTACTCACCAGGAAATTTATATTTTTAGTAGCCATATGCTCGGCTAGAAGAGTGTCGGAATTAGCCGCCATGTCCTGTAAAGAGCCATATCTGGTTATCCATAAGGACAGAGTAGTATTACGTCCTCACCCAGCCTTTCTTCCTAAGGTGGTATCGAGGTTTCACTTGAACCAGGATGTGGTTCTTCCTTCTTTTTTCCCCAAACCAAGCTCGGTAGAGGAAAAGTTATTGCATTCTTTGGATGTAGTAAGAGCAGTTAAAGCTTATCTAAAAGCCACTGCTCAGATTCGTAGAACGGATTCTCTGTTTGTTCTGCCGGAAGGCCCCAGAAAGGGTCAGGCAGCATCAAAATCTACTTTAGCCAAGTGGATTCGACAGGTCATAATACAAGCCTATGGCTTGAAAAGTAGACCGCCTCCGTTCAAAGTGAGGGCGCACTCCACGAGAGCAGTTGGAACTTCATGGGCAGTGCATCACCAGGCCTCCCTGGCGCAAATTTGTAAGGCCGCAACATGGTCTTCAGTACACACGTTTACTAGGTTCTACCAGGTGGACGTTAGAAGTCAGGAGGATGTCGCCTTTGGGCGCAGTGTGTTGCAGGCCGCAAAAGATCCTCATGCCTGATGGCGCCCAGCTTATGTATGGTGTATCCCCCCCCCCCTCATGTGGCATTGCTTTGGGACGTCCCACATAGTAATGACTATGCTGCTCTGTGTCCCGTGATGTATGAACAAGAAAGTAGGATTTTTAAAACAGCTTACCTGTAAAATCCTTTTCTTGGAGTACATCACGGGACACAGAGCTCCCACCCCTCTTTTGGGGACACGTATTGCTTTGCTACAAAACTGAGGTACTCCCGGATGGGAGGGGCTTATATAGGGGAGGGTACTTCCTGTTTTGGAAGTTGCCAGTGCCAGCACCTGAAGGTAATTCTATATAACCCACATAGTAATGACTATGCTGCTCTGTGTCCCGTGATGTACTCCAAGAAAAGGATTTTACAGGTAAGCTGTTTTAAAAATCCTACTTTTAATACATAGCCTTTTTGAAGCACATTGTGAATGAAGAGTATCCTGGTGATGTCCCTTTAGGGCAAAGAAAATGGAGTAGCTCCAGATTGAGGGAGTATATTGCAGCCTGGCCTGAATTGGTTTTTTTTTAACACATGTTGTGTCACCTTAGCCCAGAGTTGGCCTTTTAAAAGTGCTAACTGTCACATAGTTACATAGTTAGTCTGGTTGAAAAAAGTCCATCCAGGTCAACCAATAGAAGGGGAAAAAAAACGTATACAATTTTTTATACACAATCCTATACCCTAAATTGATCCAGATGAAGGCAAAAAAAAATCAATAAAGCAGGATCCAATTTTCTCCAACAGGGGAAAAAATTCCTTCTTGATCCCCCAAGAGGCAATCGGATATTCCCTGGGTCAACTTTACCTATAAATATTAGTATCCAGTTATGTTATGTACATTAAGGAAAGAATCCAGGCCTTTTTTAAAACAATCTACTGAGCTGGTCAGAACCACCTCTTGAGGCAGTCTTTTCCACATTTTCACAGCTTATATGCCTTGTACACACTACAAGTTTTTTTTCGTTCAAGAAAAAAAACCTGACAGCTCTGGTCGGAGCTGATCTAATAACCACCCGAAGTTAGTACAGCGATCTCCCCCGCTGAGCTGTTGTGTTCTGACAGGGGGGTGGCCTCCCGCCAAAACTCTCTGATTAGCTGATCGGGGGTCAGTTGGCTGCTGTTTTTCTAGAATGCTCGTCCGACAGAAGCCGGCCAAACAACTGGCTTCTGATGGACAGACCGAAATATACACTGGCCGAATGTCGGACGGTTTTTTTTTTTAACCGGCTGTCTCCCGACATTCTGTCTGTGTGTACAGGGCTTTACTGTGAAGAAACCTTTCCGTATTTGGAGATTAAATATCCTTTCCTCCAGATGTAAAGAGTGCCCCTTGTCCTCTGTTATGACCTTAATGTGAATAACTCAACACCGAGTTCACTATATGGACCCCTTATGTATTTATACATGTTAATCATATCCCCCCTTAATCTCCTCTTCTCAAGAGAGAATACATTTAATTCCTCTTATCTTTCCTCATAGCTGAGCTCCTCCATGCCTCTTATCACTTTGGTTGCCCTTCTCTGCACTTTCTCCAGTTCCCCAATTTCCTTTTTGAGAACTGGTGCCCAAAACCGAACTGCATATTTCAGATGAGGTCTTACTAATGAGTTGTACAGGGGTAAAATTATATATCTCTCTCTGCAATCTATACCTCTTTTAATGCAAGAAAGGATTTTGCTTGCTTTGTAAACCATAGCTTGGCATTGTATGCTATTATTAATCTTATGATCTACCAGAACACCCAGATCCTTCTCCACCAATGACTCCACCAGCTGTTCCCCTCTTGTATGTAAGATGCATGCATGTTTTTAGCCCCCTAAAAATGCTTCTGTATGACAGTCTAAAAACTTACCAAATTCAATTACTATGTGATGGTGTCTCATCAGTGGCGTAGCGTGGGGGGGACGGTCGCCCCGGGCGCAACATTTAGAGGGGCGCAGCGACAGGTGACAGATTACCTGCACCTCTTCTCCTGTGCTGTGCAGTGTAGGAGACTGTGAGCTCTTCCGCTTCGCTATGAGGAAGAAGTTGCTGTGCAGTCCCGGCTTAGGCTCCATCGGTGACACTGACACAGCAGTGAGTAGATGAACACTGAAGACCATCCATGATGAAACTAGGGATTGTGACCGTGCGGAGTCTGGGGGGAAGGAGGAGGGCAGGCGGCTCACGAGACATCCTCTCCATTATACGCCACTCCCCACACACGAGGTCCACGTGCGACATGCTGTCCATCCACTTAGCCCGCCCCACAGCCCGGACTTCCGACCACTGCCGCTTCTCCTGAGTCCTGCATGTGCCTGTCAGTGTGCTGCTATGCGTCAGTGTGCCCCTACACTCTGACCCTGCACCGACCACCCCAGGACTGGAGGAAACCGGGGCCAGGAGGAAGAGGATGATGCATCATCCACACAGACAGAAGCCCTTTTTTACAGACAGCTGCACGGACATTGTGAGTATGCCTCTACAGAGGAAATCTCTGTACGGGATGATGGCAGCCGGAGGGGGGGCTGGGGCTGAGCTCTGAACTGGAATCTGTGGGAAAGAGAGCTTTGTTTTTGGGGGGCAGATGTACACAGCGCACCCCCCTCAACCCTGCACGCCGCACACAGCGCACCCCCCTCAACCCTGCACGCCGCACACAGCGCACCACCCTCAACCCTGCAAGCCACACACAGTGCACCCCCTCAACCCTGCAAGACACACACAGCGCACCCCCTCAACCCTGCAAGCCACACACAGCGAACCCCCCTCATACCTGCAAGCCACACACAGCTCATCCCATCAACCCTCCAAGCCACACACAGCGCACCCCCCCTCAACCCTGCAAGTCACACACAGCGCACCCCCTCAACCCTGCACACCACACACAGCGCACCCCCCAACCCTGCACGCCACTCACAGCACACCCCTAAACCCTGCACACCACACACAGCGCACCCCCCTTAACCCTGCACGCCACACACAGTACACCCCCCTCAACGATGCACACAGCGCACCCCCCTCAACCCTGCACTCTGTACACAGCACACGTCTGAACCCTGCATTCCGTACAAAGCGCATCCCTCAGGCTTGCACTCCATACACAGCGTACCCCTCAACCCTCATAGCTAATAATTAGTTCTATTTCTTCTTTTCTGTCTATTGGTGGGTCCGTCACTTCTGCAGTCTGTGGTGTACAGGCAGTGAGATGATGTGCTGTAACCTTAAACAACAAATCAGTGGGTTGTAATGATGTGCTGTAACCTCTAACAACCAATCAGTGAGCCGTAATGATGTGCTGCAATGTCTAGCAACCGATTAGGGAGCATTAATAATATGCAGTAACCTCTAGCAACCAGTGAGTGGTAATGATGTGCAGTAACCTTCAGCAACCAATCAGTGAACAGTAATGATCTGCTGTAATCTCTAGAAAGCAATCAATGAGCAATAATAACTTGCAGTAACCTTTAGCAACCAATCAGTTTGTAGCAATGATGTGCAGTAACCTCTAGAAAACAATGGGCAAGCAGTAATTTTGTGCAGTATCGTCTAGCAACCAATCAGTGAGCAATATTAATGTGTGTAGTGGACAGTGTAGGAATCAGGTGGATCAGTGTAGTGGTCAGTATAGCAATCAGATAGGTCAGTTTAGTGGTCAGTGTAGGAATCAGGCAGGTCAGTATAGGAATCAGGTAGGTTAGTATAGTGGTCAGGTAGGTCGGTGTAGGAATCAGGTTGGTCAGTACTACTGTACTAGCAGAAGGGACTCAGAGAGTGCTAAAAATCCCCAGTTTAGAGGGTGCAAATCTCTTGCCCTGCCCCGGGCGCTGACAACCCACGCTACGCCACTGTGTCTCATACAGTATAAAAAAAGTGTATTTACCTTCTCTGACTGAGCCACATCCTCCTCTATTTGTGTCTTACACACTGCCCCTCCCAGACACTGCAGCTCACACTGGGAGATTTTTCAGCAACAGAGGCAGTGCTGTCAGTCCAGAAAGCAATGGGCAGGACTAGGTGTGGCCAGGTGCTGATTCACAAGCTGTAGGCTTATGAATTAGCAGTGACAATTAAGATAGCCATGCCCCTTGCAACATTCTTTCATCCCACTGTAGTGCACAAAGACTGACTACATAAGAGTGGCAACTCTGCTCTGAATTCAGTGCAGTATTGTTGACACATCATCAGAGGAAGCTGTGTTAGGTGGACTTCACTGGCAGGATCAACAAGTACATAGTTACATAGTCAGGTTGAAAAGACACAAGTCCACCCAGTTCAACCAAAAAAAGACCATACAATCCCATGTACACAATCCTTCACCTACAGTTGATCCAGAGGAAGGCGAAACCCCCCAGCAAAGCATGACCCAATTTGCTACAGAAGGGGAAAACATTCCTTCCTGATCCCCCGAGAGGCAATCGGATTTTCCCCGGATCAACTTTACCTATAAATGTCAGTACCCAGTTATATTATATACATTTAGGATATAATCCAGGTCTTTTTTTAAAGCAATCTACTGAGCTGGCCAGAACCACCTCTGGAGGGAGTCAATTCCACATTTTCACAGCTCTTACTGTGAAGAAACCTTTCCGTATTTGGAGATGAAATCTTTTTTCCTCTAGACAAAGAGGTAAAGAGGGCCCCTTGCCCTTTGTGATGACCCTAAAGTAAATAACTCAACACCAAATTCACTATATGGACCACTTATGTAATTATACATGTTGATCATATCCCCCCTTAATCTCCTCTTCTCAAGAGAGAATAAATTCAGTTCCTCTAATCTTTCCTCATAGCTGAGCTCCTCCATGCCTCTTATCAGTTTGGTTGCCCTTCTCTGCACTTTCTCCAGTTCCCCAATATCCTTTTTGAGAACTGGGGCCCAAAACTGAACTGCATATTCCAGATGAGGTCTTACTAATGATTTGTACAGGGGAAAAATGATATCTCTCTCTCTCTCTCTGGAGTCCATACCTCTCTTAATACAAGAAAAGACTTTGCTCGCTTTGGAAGACTTTGCATGGAAGCTAAGAGAAACCTGTAAGTGCAGATGTAGTTATATTTTAAGTGTATGCAAACTCACGCTAACGAATATATTTTTCTTTCTTGCTCTTTTTGGTCTGCTAAATGTAGCATTGAAAGCATTTTATTATATCCATTTGACACATGCAAACAAAGAGTTTGGTAATACCTACCTAGCTAGGGGCACCAGCCCCTCTCAAGCCTACTGATTATGCTTGGTTGGCAGAGTGGCATCTTTCAAGGAAAAACAGCAAAAATGGCCAAGCGCATTAGCCAAGGATAAAAATATAGAAATATCCACTTGTATGTGACACCTGTCCAAAACTATGTATTTTGCCCTGGAAGATTTATTATAATGTCTAACTGCTCAAGGCATCCTATCCAGGAATGTATTATAGATAATTGGTCTGTCCAGCTGATTCTGCAAAATTCTTCCTTTAGTTTGGGGGCAAAAAGGAATACTAATGTAATTACACAGGATATAAATCAACCAGACTAGTTGGTATAACAAGGATTTAAAGTCAACACATTTTTACCTTCACAATTCAATATGTTAACAATGTCAAACATTCTGGGCAGTGGACATGTATCTCATCTGAATCTGGCAGACTGGTATAAATAAATGATATAGTTTTTTTTCATTATTTAAGCAGTTCGCACTCAAAGACTTCTAATAGTTAGTGGACAAACAATAAGATCTTCCAAAGATTGCATTTTCACCCAACAATCATATTGAGCACCTAAAGATATTGGTGAACAGTACAAGCATGGAATAGTTCAATTGTTACTTTATGCATTGACATAACTCCTTAGACCCAATCTTACCAAACAGTATGGTCACCTGCTGACCTGGCACCATCCACAGGCAGCTTAACTCTTCCATAAGACGCAAGAAGTTGAATCCAAATTCAGATAATTGCAGTACAAGAGGATGTTTTTCAAGTCTTTTGAAGTCTTAGCAGTCAATGACTTTCATAAACCCTGTCATTGCACAGAGCTAACATGAAATAAACAGGGAAGGTCTAGCTAGGACCAAACTAACAAGCAATAAAGCGGAGGTTCACCGGAATTTTTTTTTTTAAAAGCCAGCAGCTACAAATACTGCAGCTGCTGACTTTTAAAAAAAAGGACACTTACTAGTCCAGGTCGCCCGCGACATCGGCAGCCGAAGCCGAGCTGCCGCTCGGCTCTCGGCTTCCCCAGCCGCCATCCTCGGTGAGGGAATCGGGAAGTGAAGTGCTGCAGCTTCACTGCCCGATTCCCTACGGCACATGCGCGAGTCGCGCTGCGCCGTCCTCACTGGTCCCCGTTGTGTTCTGGGAGCCGAGTGTTTCCCAGAACACAACGGGGGGGTGACGCGAAGGGGCGGGACTCCCGCTGGAGTCTGCTCTCGGAAGTGGTGAAAATACCTGTTTTATATAGGTATCTGCACCCCCTCCCCCCTGAAAGGTGCCAAATGTGACACCGGAGGGGGGGAGGGTTCCGAAAAGTGGAGGTTCACTTTTGGGTGAACCTCCGCTTTAAACAGGAGGGGATGACAGAGGGAGATACCAAATCACATAGGTAAACAAGTTGTAGTGACCTAGAACTGTCATTAGGTGCCAACTCAGCATACATCAAAACAAAGGTAACCTAATGCAGTTCAATGGAACATAGAAAAAATATGTGTGAGTGGGATAGAACAGAAAAATCTAGTGAGTTGGTCAAATGAATTTAGCACAATAACATAAGAGAATGACAGCTGAAAAAGTGGTTGTAAAGTGAGCATGGTTGCAGTTAAAGAAGAGTAGAGTGTACAGCTTGGGAGATATTTCATGAGATGAGGTTGGTGATGTAGCTTGGTGCAGAATTTTGGATGGCATTGTATGTTGTCAGTATTTTAAATGTTATACTTCGGACCAGCGGAAGCAGTGGATGGATTGGTAGAAAGGGGCAGCAGCCACAGATCATTTTTCAAGATGAGTGAGTCCAGCAGTGACCTTCACGATCAACTGAAGGGAGACAGCCTGTATAGAGGTAGGCCAATGAGAAAAGAGTTGCAATAATCAAGGCAGGAGATGACCACGGAGTGCATTAAAAGCTCTGTGGTGCCACTAGTTAGGAATAGGCACATTTTGGAAATATTACATTGTCAAGATTTAGACATTGGTGGAACGTGGGATCTGAAGGAGACGTCAGAATGTAGGAGGATTACACCTAGCACCCTGGCATGGACTGATGGACTGATAGGCTGGTCATACATTATACAATTTTCTTATACAATTTTCCTTTAGATTTACCAAAACCATATGTAGCGGCCTCCTCTCTCCCCTCTTCTATCAGCTCGTCTGTCTCTTGTCTAGGGGTACTTTAGAGGAGAGAGTGCGGGGTCACCACGCCAGGCCCTCACCGCAGATGTTTGTGTGGTGGAAGCAAAGTTCTTGTTTTACCTTCGGGTCAGTATTCTGCACCTGGAACCTCCAATGAGAGTTTCCTTGAACAATGTCTGCCAGAAAATGAGCCCCACACCATTAAAGTCCAACACTCCTTTATTCTTCCTGAATGAACACAATCAGTTAGACTCCCTTGGAGAACAGAACAGAAAAGGAGGTGTGGATGTGAATAGGCCCAGACACAATGAACTCTCCACTTTCCTTCCTGAAAGTGGGTTGCGGTCTCCGAGCGAGGGGGAATTTCCTTCCAGGCGGTCTCCGAT
This sequence comes from Rana muscosa, assembly GCA_029206835.1. Lineage (NCBI taxonomy): Eukaryota > Metazoa > Chordata > Amphibia > Anura > Ranidae > Rana > Rana muscosa. Next base: position 86,100,153 of record CM055128.1, on the reverse strand, counting down.
GGGAGGCTCACCTGTCACTGGCAATTTGCTGCACCGGGTCTTCAAGTAAGTATCTCCCACCGGTCCATTACGCCTTCCCTATTCGGGTACCCACTCCCGGGGTTCCCTAGGACCTCCTTCCCTCGCGGAACTCAGTGGTGGGCACTGAGCTCCAGACCTCCTCCCGAGTACCTCACCCCAGGCTAAAGGTGCCTGGGATGGAACACGACCTCCGAACGTCCTCTAGGCCTAGACCCGCCTAGGGGACCGACACGAACCACCACCCTCAAGCTGAAGGTGCCCGGGACTCAACCCCCCCCCACCAAAAATGGCCGGCCCCTTTATACCCCCTCCCAGCAAGCACGGCGGGTTCCCCGCCCCACCATACAACCGCTGAGAGAAACCAAAAGAGGTACGCCACCGCAATGATGGCTCAACCCCGGGCCCAAAGCGACAGTGCCACCTGGTGGGCCCCAGGGAACCATACATCAGTTTCCCCACCAGATTCAAAAAATAGAAAGCATATACCCGCTACACATATAATATGAGGGCAAACCTAAACACTTTAAATCTGTCTGCAATCAGGCAGGCCCTTGCACTACATAGTTTAAGGTAAAGCTAAAGGAAATTGAACAAGAAAATTGTATAATGTATGGCAAGCCATAGTTGTGTTATCGATCTGGCCTAGGGAAGAAGTGTAGCGGGAGGCTAGAAGGGAAGAACCTGGGGGGACAACAATGATTTGAGGAGGAGGAGAGAAGGACATAGTGTGTGTACGACACTGCCGGTGCACTAAAGGCCCGTACACATGATCGGATATTCCGACAACAATTGTGTGATGGAAGGGTTTTGTCGGATAATCCGACCGTGTGTACGCTCCATCGGACAATTGTTGTCGGAATTTCTGACAACAAATGTTGGATAGCCATGCTCTCAAATTGTCAAACAACAAATGTGTCTTGTCGGATTATCCGATCGTGTGAACACAAGTCCGTCAGACTAAAATCCAAAGTATAAACACGCATGCTCCTAACCAATGCTACAAAACAATAATCTCCTGCTCTCTGGTGTTTCGCTAGACACGGGTGGTGTGATCCACTCTTTGGATAAAGGCAAAGTCTAAAGTCTTGCAGCCTTCCTCAGAACAATGGGTATTCATACAACTAAAAAGAAAAAGAAAAGAAGGAGGGCGCACCGACCTAGTGCATTACCGGTATAAAAGTTTTATTAAAAATATATATAAAAGCAATAGTACTACTCACAAACAAGCATATGTAAAGGCTTTTCTATCAACCAAACTGCATCCCTTGGCACCTGCAAGCAGGACCTGATGACAGGAGGATCAGATGGTACCCCAAACGGCTGACGCGTTTCTGGCACGCACCCCTTTCTTCAGAGCCTAAGCGGTCATTGGCCGAACCAATGCTAACCATAAGACAACATTAGCAGAAGTTGCCCAGAGGGTGGTGCTAAAGAGCAGAAAAAACACGTCATTTTGTGTATGTTGGCTGAAAATGTTCTGCTGTCTGTATGCAGAACAAGTTCACGGCCAAAGGCCTTCGGACAAAATTCCATGGATTTGTACGATGGAAGTTGGATCGTGTGTACCAGGCTTAAAAGAATGGTAAGAGGAGAACCAGCAACAGGAGGCCAAGGAACTGGGAAGGAAGTTTTTTGGAGAAGTGGGTAGTCAACTGTATCAAAGGCAGCAGAAAGGTCTAAGGCAGGCCATACAATGGGTGGAAGTAAAGAAAGTTGTGTAATTCCCCCAGTCATTGTTGATGGGGAAAACCCTCCCGCAGCACTATTGTGTTCTGCTGGTGGGGAGCCTTTCCTGCTTGTAGAACACAATGATCAGTGTTGCCAGCTATAGTGCCGGCATTAATCGTTCGGGAAAAACCCGGCAGGCTGGTTGTACACAAGCCCAACAATAGATCGACTTGTGTACAACCAGAATTCCTTCCACGGACTCATTTTGATTCATGTGTGGCCAGCTTAAGAGTATCAGTATGGAGTAGTGGCAATTGGTTATAACAGGTAGTAAATTATTAGTAAGTTTTAGTAGAGCATATTCAGTGGAATATTGTGTGGGGAATCCAGACTGTAGGGCAGGGGTGCCCAACCAGTGGCCCGCGGAGCCCTCTGATGTGGCCCGCGACCTCCTGCTCTGGGATGGTGGGTTGGCATAAGCCGATGCTTCATGTATAGAGCCAACCCTTGTCACAGGTGGAGTGATTCCAAATGCTCTCTGCCTGGGACAGCAACAGCTGGTGACACCTGAATGGAAGACTGTTATTAAAGGTAAGTTTAATACTAAAATCACAGTATATTTATGGGCCTTTCTGTTCTGCAGTGGTTACTGGGCTGCTTTCAAACTGATCCGCAGGTGCAACGCAGAACACCTGCGGGTTACCTGCACTGAGCCATAAGCCCCATACACATGGTCGGACTTCCATCTGACTTTTCCATGGCTTTTTGTCCGAACGGAGTTGGTTGGGAACACCCATAGCATACACACCACAGGACTTTTCTGCAAACTTTCCCAAAACTTTTTGCAACATCACGTGGTTTTTCTGCTCTTTTCTGCTCTTTACCGCCACCCTTTCGTCAACTTCTGCTATTGTTGGTTGATTTTAACATTAGTTGTTTTGTCCATCGGACAAAAGTCTGATGGTTTTCTGTACACACGGTCGGACTTTGCTCCATCGGACTTTTGTTGGGCAAAAGTTTGTCCGTTTGCAGACCCAACTTTTGTCCGATGAAAACAAGAAAAAAGCAAAAAAATTTGTCCGATGGAGCGTACACACGGTCAGATTGTTGGTCCAACTTGCTCAAAATGAAGTTTGTTGGCCAAAAGTCCGACCGTGTGTATGGGGCTTTAGACTTCTGTTATTACCTGTGGGTTGGTGCACTTCAGAAAGTGCACCACACCTGCAGGAATTAATAGAAGTCTAAGTGCAGCTAACCCGCCGGAAAGCCATAGGTGCACTGCTCTGCACCCTCGGTGTGGGTATACCACAGCGCATCAGTGTGAAGCAGCCTTAGGCCCCTTTGACACGATCAGTCCGACCAAATTGGACCCTTTATTCACCTCTATGGATCCACAGGTGTAAACGGACTTGTGGCCGTTTACACCCACCTACCTCCAATTCAATCCTTTAAAAAAAAACAGAAGGGGGTATCTGTCCCCTTCCATCTGGGCAGATCAGATTGGAGGGCAAATAGAGAAGAGTGGGCTGTGCCCCTGTCTGCTCTGCATATGCAGAGTGGACATGGACCTGTCATCTGCCTGCTCTGTTCATTGTGGCCCGCGACCGGTTACCAAGTCGCTTAAGTGGCCCTCGCTCTTCAAAAGGTTGGGCACCCCTGCTGTAGGGGGTCAAGAAGGTTGTCATCAGTCATTAAGCCACTCACACAGTTGCAGACTAGACATTTAAAATAAAAAATATTAAAAAAAAATATAAAAAGTTTTTTTTTTTTATCACAATTGTATCCATTTGTCAGCCTATAATAATACATCTGAATAGAATATTTATTAAAACAGTGTACCAGATAAAAGAAAACCAGGAGCCAGTCCTTTTGGCCATGAACAGATTTGCCAGATTACCACTCTGGGCCCAACCAGAATTGTTTTATCCAGAAATATTATGTTGGCTTTTGTAGAAACATCTGTTCGTGATGCCTAGCTAAAATAATAATTGGATTTAAATAAAGTCCTATAATCACAGAGGAAACTACGTCTGGACTAGCAGGGAAAAAAATCTGCCTGCAGTTTTGAGAATCCTCCAGCTGGCTTAATGTTGTAAGTGGGATACCTCAGGGCTCTGTCCTAGAAAAGCGATTTTAATGTGTTTATTAATAACTTAGAAGTAAGAATTTGAAAGTAGTTCTTGGGTATTGGCATATCACGTTACATAAAACAAAAACAAAAAAATATCTTGTAAGGATAAAGAGAAAATATAGTGCTCTGAGTGTGAATGTGTGAACACAGATTCAGCCATGTTGAACATCAACAGTTATCTCTTTTAAAGGACTCTTTCGGACATTTGTCTAAATTAGTATAAAAAAAAAACTGTCAGAATTCAAGCAGGACCACACAGTAGTTTTGGTCACAAAATGATGAACCATCTCTCTTTTGTTCACACTTGCTCAAAATACAGATGATTATCAAACGTGCCTATAGCGTTAATGCACAGTAATAGGTGTGGTTGATAAGCGTTTAGTGAGCATTAAAAATCCCCCAAATGCTCTATGTGCTTTTGCAGCACAGTAGACAAGCGTTCTTGACTTGTTAAAACCGCACCACAAACGCCGACAATAGCTGGTAGTTAAGGAGCAGGCCGGGAAGCCGGCTGCCGCGTCCCTAACAACCGATGAGTCATCATCTGTCAGCGGTCTTCTCTACAATGTACCCCATACTCATTCACATGGGGGGGCAGGATCTGGTGGCACCCTGCCTGCAGACCCCCAAAACCACCACCCAGGGTTGTGGGGAAGAGGCCCATGTTGAGGGCATAGGGCCTGGTATGGTTCGGGGGGGGGGGGGGCTCGCTCGTCCCCTCCCTTTCCTGACCTGCCGGGCTGCATGCTCGGATAAGAGTTTGGTATGGATTTGGGGGGGGGCAATTTTTTTTACATTTTGGCATGGCGTTCCCCTTAAAATCCATACCAGACGCAAAGGGCCTGGTATGAATTTGGGGGGGGGGGGCAATGCTGTTTTTTCCCCCTTTTTTTTAAATTATTACAGCTGATGACTCATCAGTTGTTAGGACGTGGCGGCTGGCAATTACACACTAACAGGAGGCATCAATGAACTACGACAGCGCTCAACAGCACCGTGGTAGTTCTTTGAAAACTACAAACCGACAGACGCAAAGGCTGCTGGACCTTGACGTTTTCCATTTACAGAACTCTGTGAATGAATGACGTGCCCGGGCAAGCGGAGCCCCGCATGGCCAAATTCTTTACTGATTGTGACAGAGAGCAGGGGGAGTAGATCCCGCTACCTGTCATAACGGGAAGCCGGAGGGGTGTGGGGGCCAGTGGATTTGTAACATGTTATAAGTTACACCTTGAATATGGGTGTAACACAGTGGCGGCCTGTCCCTTAGGGGCGCACGGGCGCCGCCCCCCCCCATCCATGTGTCTGGCTCCCTAATCTACATACAGGGTGCCATACGCATACATTCCAATGGGGGGTGTTTTTTTTAAAGCACGTGATTAGAGCCAGAGGCTCTAATAGGCTTCAAAAAAGGGTGAATGGGCCCACCACCCAGAGTTGTGTGACAATAGGGTGGGTGGGCCCACCACCCAGAGTTGTGTGACAATAGCGAATGAATGTTTGCTATTGTCACACTGATCCTTCCCCCGGGCCAATCAGGAAGTGGGTCCTGAGACCCGTCACCCGATTGGCTGAAAGGACAGGCAATCCTATAGGACGCTTGTAAGGAGGAGGAGGGAGGAGAGGCACAGCGGAAGCCACCGTGATGCAGCGGAGGAAGAAATGCGATGGAAGCTGGCGCCCGTAGGAGCGCTGCCCACCCATGACCTAGATGGGTTAAGTTCAGGGCTGGATGACCGGCTGACTGGGGGGGTGTGGTTGTTTGCCACCCCCCTAAACAAAAAAACACCAGCCGCCACTGGTGACCTCACAAAAGGTGAACTTCTCCTTGAATCCTACTACCAGCAACTAGGAGGGGGCTACATTACGATATGTAAAGCACTGCATATATTATAGAAATAACTGTAATTAATTCATTAACTGCCTTCCACCTGTTTCACTTTTCCAAGACAGCTCCAGATTTTACCTTGAGCTTGCAGTTTTTGCTGATTTAGAAGAGGAAAAAAACAAAAATATGTAACATTCTTGTTCTGAGAACACTTCACAGTGTCCCAGATTCAGGTTTCAGAGATGTCTTATTCATATTTATCTGAAGCTTTGATATGGTTGTTTGATGACACCAAAGCCTGAAATTAAGATATGGCGAAACTGAAATGGGGGGGACCAACAAAGTAGGGAAGAAAATAATCAAGGAAACCTTGCTGACAGCTACAGATTCAAAGTAGGATTCCAGACTAATTAAAAAACAGCATCTTGTCAAAAAATAATAAGATGCTGAAATCATATAGAAATTAGAAAACCCATCCCAGCTGTATGACGTCCACCCGCTGAAGGTGCTCAGACTGAAGTCCTCTTTGGTGCATAATCAAGTGTATTTCGGCACTCTTGAAGGTTTATGTAAAAATCTGAAAATGATTGGATCCGTTTTAAAAGCAACACATTAATGATACACTTTTTGAACTAAGCCAGTCTTTTAAAAAAGTCTGAAACGCAAGGCATTACTGTGTTGCTTTTAAAGTTGCTCCAATAAAATATGGCTATTTACACAATCCTTCAAGAACCCCAATCTATAATTTTGTGCACCAAGATGGTAAAACCACTAAAAGTAACTAGCCTACCCTTTCAATATTTCTGCAACAATTAAAACATTTTTCTAGTTTTTGGAAAAATAGAGAAGGGTGAATGCTTCTGTCAGGTTTTTATAAACAGTCTCTATCCGCTTTGGGGAGATCTAACCTCACAATCTGTCCTGGTGAACACTATCAAGGCGAGAAAATGTGAGGTGGAATTCAAAATGTTATGGTTGTCACCCCAACAAGGGTAAATGGGACGCCTTGCAGAGAGGATAGTGGTCACATCACAGGTAGGTTTTTCAGTTTTAGGAGATTTCCACCTACTTTCTGTTGTATCTCTAGGCTGAGTTTAAACAAATCTCCCTGATATACAACTGATAGAGGTGAAAAACTCTTCAACTCTGTCCAAACTTAAAATGTTACTAAACCCAGGAGCCTGCATTTAAAATATCTGGTCTCCCATAGTACACAGAACATGGAAATGCAATTATTTTAGTAAATATAAACTGCTGAATACCTTTTCTCTTTGGTTGGCCTATAGCAGTCTTGTGACTTCTAGCTGTGTCCAGCCAAGCACCGGTTAACCACTTAAGCCCCGGACCATTTGGTAGCTAGAGGACCAGAGGTGAATTCAGAATTTTGCACTGCGCTGCTTTAACTGTAAATTGTGCGGACATGCAATGTTGTACCCAAACAAAATTTGCGTCCTTTTCTTCCCACAAATAGAGCTTTCTTTTAATGGTATTTGATTGCCTCTGCGATTTTTATTGTTTGCGATATAAACGGAAAAAGACCGAAAATTTTGAAAAAAAATGATATTTTCTACTTTTTGTTATAAGAAAAATCGAATAAACTCAATTTTAGTCATACATTTAGGCCAAAATGTATTCAGCCACATGTCTTTAGTAAAAAAAATGTCAATAAGCGTATATTTATTGGTTTGCGCAAAAGTTATAGCGTTTACAAACTAGGGTACATTTTCTGGAATTTACACAGCTTTTAATTTATGACTGCCTATCTCATTTCTTGAGGTGCTAAAATGGCAGGGCAGTACAAACCCCCCCCAAATGACCCCATTTTAGAAAGTAGACACCCCAAGGAAATTGCTGAGAGGCATGTTGAGCCCATTGAATTTTTTATTTTTTGTCCCAAGTGATTGAATAATGACAAAAAAAAAATACAAAAAGTTGTCACTAAATGATATATTGCTCACACATGCCATGGTTATATGTGGAATTGCACCCCAAAATACATTCTGCTGCTTCTCCTGAGTACGGGGATACCACATGTGTGGGACTTTTTAGGAGCCTAGCCACGTACGGGACCCCGGAAACCAAGCACCGCCTTCAGGATTTCTAAGGGCGCAAATTTTTGATTTCACTCCTCACTACCTATCACAGTTTCGAAGGCCATAAAATGCCAAAATAGCACAAAACCCCCCCAAATGACCCCATTTTAGAAAGTAGACACCCCAAGAAAATTGCTGAGAGGCCTGTTGAGCCCATTGAATATTTTTTTTTTGTCCCAAGTGATTGAATAATGACAAAAAAAAAAAAAATACAAAAAGTTGTCACTAAATGATATATTGCTCACACATGCCATGGTTATATGTGGAATTGCACCCCAAAATACATTCTGCTGCTTATCCTGAGTACGGGGATACCACATGTGTGGGACTTTTTAGGAGCCTAGCCGCGTACGGGACCCCGAAAACCAAGCACCGCCTTCAGGATTTCTAAGGGCGCAAATTTTTGATTTCACTCCTCACTACCTATCACAGTTTTGAAGGCCATAAAATGCCAAAATAGCACAAAACCCCCCCAAATGACCCAATTTTGGAAAGTAGACACCCCAAGCTGTTTGCTGAGAGGCATGGTGAGTATTTTACAGCTCTCATTTGTTTTTGAAAATGAAGAAAGAACATTTTTTTTTTTTTCTTTTTTTTTCAATTTTCAAAACTTTGTGACAAAAAGCGAGATCTGCAAAATACTCGCAATACCTCTCAGCAAATAGCTTGGGGTGTCTACTTTCCAAAATGGGGTCATTTGGGGGGGTTTTGTGCCATCTGGGCATTCCATGGCCTCCGAAACTGTGATAGGCAGTGAGAAGTGAAATCAAAAATTGACACCCTTAGAAAGCCTGAAGGCGGTGCTTGGTTTTTGGGGTCCCGTACGCGGCTAGGCTCCCAAAAAGTCTCACACATGTGGTATCCCCGTACTCAGGAGAAGCAACAGAATGTATTTTGGGGTGTAATTCCACATATGCCCATGGCATGTTTGAGCAATATATCATTTAGTGACAACTTTGTGCAAAAAAAAATAAAAATTGTATTTTTTCCGCAACTTGTGTCAACATATAAAATATTCCATGGACTCGACATGCCTCTCAGTATATAGCTTGGGGTGTCTACTTTCCAAAATGGGGTCATTTGGGGGGGTTTTGAACTGTTCTGGCATTTTATACACAACATTAGGAAGCTTACATCCACTCTTCTAACCACTTGAAGACAAAGCCCTTTTTGACACTTTTTGTTTACATGAAAACATATTTTTTTTTGCAAGAAAATTATGTTGAACCCCCAAACATTATATATATTTTTATAGCAAAGGCCCTACAGAATAAAATGGTGGGTGTTGCATTTTTTTTTTCTACACAGTATTTGCGCAGCGATTTTTCAAACGCATTTTTTTGGGAAAAAATACACTTTTTTTAATTTTAATGCACTAAAACACACTATATTGCCCAAATGTTTGATGAAATAAAAAAGATGATCTTAGGCCGAGTACATAGATACCAAACACGACATACTTTAAAATTTCGCACAAACGCGCATTGGCGACAAACTACATACATTTTTAAAAGCCTTTAAAAGCATTTACAGGTTACCCCGTTAGATTTACAGAGGAGGTCTACTGCTAAAATTACTGCCCTCGATCTGACCTTCGCGGTGATATCTCACATGCATGGTGCAATTGCTGTTTACATATGACGCCAGACCGACGCTTGCGTTCGCCATTGGGCAAGAGCAGGGCAGGACAGGGGTGCTTTTTTTTTTTTTTTTTTTTTTTTTTTTTATATTATTAATTTTGCTTTTTTATTTTATTTTTAAACTGTTGCTTCCATATTTATTTATTTTTATCACTTTTATTGTTATCTCAGGGAATGTAAATATCCCCTATGATAGCAATAGGTAATGACAGGTACTCTTTTTTGAAAAAACTGGGGTCTATTGGACCCTAGATCTTTCCTCTGCCCTCAAAGCATCTGACCACACCAAGATCGGTGTGATAAAATGCTTTCCCAATTTCCCAATGGCGCTTTTTATATCCAGGGGGGGACATTCCCTCCCACTGCTTGTAAAAGCAGTCCAGAGGCTAATTAGCCACTAGGATTGCTTTTACATGAAAGCCGGCCACTGGCTGAAAAGAATGATACCAAGGTGATACCTAAATCCGCAGGCATCATTCTGGTATAAACATTCAAAGTCCAGCAACATACCAGTACGTTGCTGGTCCTTGTTGGACATGTATTGTAATCTTTTTTTTCATGCAGCCTGTTGGCTGAACAAAAAAAAAAGATTGATCGGTGGGTATGCCCACCATTAGAATACCGCCCTTCATCCACCCACTTCTAATGATGGGCATACATGCACCATTTATATATGCCGAAGCATGGGGACATCTTCTCGCAAAAGTTATGCCGCGTACACATGGTCAGACTTTTCCACGGGCAAGCCTCCGTCGGAATTTCGACCGTATGTACGCGGCATTAGGAGCAAAATCGCTCCTCCGCTCCTGCTGCCCCAATGCTTCGGCATATATGCTTTTTTTTTTTTAACTGTGGTGGTGAAATTACCTCCTACAGCACTGGAGTCGCAGGGATCAGGCCTGTCTCTGCGAACGCTGCAGTTATGTGTGTTGTGTTTTGCAAGTGACAGTGATCGATCGATACTGCACTTGGGTGGCCTGGGCTGGACGGAGGGGCAAAACGCAGGTGCTAGCAGGTATCTGGGCTGATCCCACTAACAGTGCGTTTTTGGGAACCCTAAACTGCTGGGGACGCTAGTATAGATCTGATCAGATCAGATATTGAGCTGATCAGATACTATACCACTAAGGGGGGTGTATGCTTCACGTGTGGGTGTTAGCGCTACTGGCACTAACCTGACGCTGCCTGGGGTGTGACGCAGACCCTCTCTGACGCTAAAACCTAACTGATATCACCCGCCGGGCGATCAGGGGGTTAAACCTTTATTGGGTTATATACGGCGGGTGCCCTGACACTATAAAAAGCAAACTAACTAACCAGCGTCACCCGTAACACTTATATGATGATCACTGGTGAAAGGGTTAACTAGGGGCAATTAGGGGGTTAAAACCTTTATTAGGTAATATATGGGGGTACCTGACGCTATATAAAAACCTGACGGCGAACCTAAAAAAAAATTACTGGCTACCTATCGGCATCACCGACACTAAGACAACGATCATAAAAACGATTGCTTAGCGACAGTGGTGATAGGGGGTGAAAGGGTTACCTGGGGGGTGATCAAGGGGGTTACACCTTTATTAGGTAATATATGGGGGTACCCGACGCTATAAAAACCTGCGGCGAACCTAAAAAAAATTACTGGCTACCGATCAGCATCGCCGACGCTAAGACATCGATCAGAAAAATTATCGCTTAGTGACAGTGGTGATAGGGGTGAAAGGGTTACCTGGGGGGGCGATCAAGGGGATTAAACCTTTATTAGGTAATATATGGGGGTACCCGACGCTATAAAAACCTGCGGCGAACCTAAAAAAAATTACTGGCTACCGATCAGCATCACCGACGCTAAGACATCGATCAGAAAAATGATCGCATAGCCACGGCGGTGCTAGGGGGTGAAAGGGTTACCTGGGGGGTGATCAAGGGGGTTAAACCTTTATTAGGTAATATATGGGGGTACCCGACGCTATAAAAACCTGCGGCGAACCTAAAAAAAATTACTGGCTACCGATCAGCATCGCCGACGCTAAGACATCGATCAGAAAAATTATAACTTAGTGACAGTGGTGATAGGGGGTGAAAGGGTTACCTGGGGGGCGATCAAGGGGGTTAAACCTTCATTAGGTAATATATGGGGGTACCCGACGCTATAAAAACCTGCGGCGAACCTAAAAAAAATTACTGGCTACCGATCAGCATCACCGACGCTAAGACATCGATCAGAAAAATGATTGCTTAGTGACAGTGGTGATAGGGGGTGAAAGGGTTATCTGGGGGGTCATCAGGGGGTTAAACCTTTATTAGGGGGGGTTAGGGGGCTACACTGGACCTAAAACTAAATGTAGTGACACTTTTACAGTCACAAATGTCACTGATTGCAGTGATCACTAAATAAATGGTCACTGCAATTAGTGACACTGTGACTGGGGGCTGGGGGGTGATCTGGGGGTGTCTGGGGGGGCGATTTATGTGCCTATGTGTCCTGGTGTCAGTGTGCTGTTTTGTGTACTAACCTGGCATCTTCTCCTGTACGGCGCTCGGTATATGTGAGCGCCCCAGGAGAGATGACATCACTTCCTCCTTCCTGGCAGGCAGGGGAAGCTCTCTCATTCGCCGGGAGCCATCGAGAGGGGGTGGCCGGAATCGAACGGCCGTCCCCTCATGCCGGATCGCTCCCGAAGGTAAAACGACCACCCACTGTAAAGAAGGGGGGTCCGATCGGACCCCCCAACTATACAAAGGCAATCACGTACATATACGTGATTCTGCCTGTCGGTGCCATTCTGCTGACGTATATTTACAGTGGGCGGTCGTTAAGTGGTTAAAGCTTGTAGGAGGAGTTTTCTGACTGACCTATGAGACTGAAAGACCCCCGACCCTCTGGACAGTGCTGATTGGCCCTGTGCTGATCACATGCACCCTTACAAGAAAAAAAAACCTCTCTAGCAATACACACCCAACTGAGCATGTGCAGCATGACTTCATAGACTCTGTGTTATCAGGAAATTATTAGGAGTCAGTGGAAGAAGGGGAGGATCAAACAACCTGTTAGATCCTGTTAGAGAAGACAGGATCAAACAACCTTTTTACACAATGCAGAGGATTAACTCCTTAGGTTCCACGGTGAGTATAACAAGAATACTTTACTGCAAATACAGACTTATTTTACTGTTGTAAGTTTACTAACACTTTAACACAAACAGAAAAAAAATATGGCAGAACGAAAGACATTTAATAGATTCCTTCATAGACAAATCTCTACTGCTGATTATTGTATTCTGACAGTTGGAATACCCAAGCAATGATGGCAGCTGATTGAATGCAGTCACTGTTTGGCCAACTATTTTATGCCAAGGGCCTTTGCTCTTAAGATCAAAGTTTGCAGTGCCGAGTGGTGTCGGCAGGGCCACCCTTAGGTCAAATTTCAGCTAATTTAGTAGAAAAGGGCCAACATTTTATCCGTGTATGGCCAACTTTGGATACTCAAGTGGTGAGATCTGCAAGCCATATTTTTTGACTTTGTAATTTGATTATGTAGCGGGGTCGCCAAATTTAACCCCGCTATACCTAAATTTACAGAGCAATAGTTAGTACGGGTCTTTTGATTGTTTGGACTCTGCTTTACTGCTGTGTCGCCTGGCGTGCAGTTCCCCTTTAGTTGTATAGGTGGTGTTGTCACCTATGCCCGGGGTTGAACCACAGGTAATAGAGTGGATATTGGATGTCCTTTCTCGGCTGCCGTTGGTGGGCAGTTCTGGCCTGCTGTGCATGCTGGGAGAGGATATATAAGGGGCAGACGGCATTACGCTGGGCCCTTTTATGCGAGGAGGGAGCTACCCCTCAAGGGGGGGGTGCACCCCATCATGATCGAGGAGTCTCGGGCACCTTTAGCTTGAGACAACAGAGTTCTGGATGGGCACAGTACCTTTGACTGAGTCCATAGAAGAAGCTGAGGAAGCCCAGGGAACCTTGGAGGGGTGACCGCTCTGACGGAAGGGGAACCGGGGGAGGGTAGTGATAAAGATTGCTAACTCGGGAAAGGCCTGGAGACCTGTCAGAGGGAAGGATTCCTAGCTTCACGGACTGCCTTAGAGGAGCTGTTTGCTGCTTAAAAAGGATGGCTCTCCTTGACTTGGTCCTTGGAGGGGACTGATTCATTGTTTCAGCATCACGCCGGCTGCTAGTGCTATTGAGTGACTATCCGGGTGAGCTGTACCCACTCGGGACCGAGTGGTGACGAAGCCAAGAGTGTGCCTGAATCCACTTCTATCTGCTAACCTTTTTCTTCTCACTTCAACTCTCTGTTTCCTGGAAGCAAGATAAAATAAACTCACGTTGGAGTTGATATGTTGTGTAGACATTGACCTCATTGGGGAAAGTTAAAGACTCCCCTCTATAAACATAGAGGGGAGAACTAGACGAAGGGGACTTTTCAACTGCAGGACCCAAGTATGTGACACAGCCTGACCTTTATAATCTAGAGGACACGGGCATGTGACATGGTGTGTCTTATCCCCCTGCTTGAGAAGGTAAGAGGGGGAAAAAAATCTGTGTGCTACAATCATCCTGCTATTGTGTTCTCAGCTCCTCTTCTTGCATTCTTCACAATATAAATTTTATATATCAAAATAAAACAAGAAGAATCCATCCCCCCCACCCCCTCAGTTACATTTAAGCATGTTTTGGTAGTTTAAATTTAAGATTAGATTGGGGCACTTTGAAGTGGAATTAAATTTGAACAAAATCTGAAAAAAAATAATTAAAAAGCCCCTCCTCCGAGAGATTTATGGGGGAAAGGGAGTTACCGAGAGATTTATATCAGCATGTACTAGTATGCACATATTAGCACATTATAGCAGATTACATGCCAAGCAATCCCCCTCCATCGCCGTGCCGCTACTGCTCTCAGCTGTAACAGTCGCTTCCATCTTCTTCCCATCTTCCTTACAAGATCGGCCTCTTTGGCCACTTGATTGACCAGGCCGCGATGATGTCACTCCTGCACATGCGCATGGGAATCACGTCTTTACAGCACACAGAGGTGCCATAAATGTACACTAAGCTGCACATTTGCAGCTCAGTATACGCTAATGCTGACAGGCTGAGAAGCAGTTAGGACAGAAGAGACCAATAGGGTCTATGTATCAAGGAATACCTAACTTTGCATTTTAGAGTTTAATTCCGCTTTAATTCACATGACTCATTCATTGTATTACATTAATCTTGTCAGCATAAATGTTAATTTTCCCACTGCTAGCTTTGTTGCTTTTTCTTTAAAGAATTTCACAATATTCCAAACAATGATGAATCGTTAAAAATACTTTGTGGTTACTTTAATCCGTTTACCAGAAAAAAGATCAGCCACAATTAAAAGATGCTTTCTTAACCACTTGCCGACCACCTCCTGTACATTTACGTCGGCAGAATGGCACAGACAGGCACATCAACGTACCTGTACATCCCCTTTAAGTGCCTGTCCTTGTGGCCGCGCGCTCGCGACACTGCCGCCATCCCCATGAGTCGTACCGCAGGTCCCGCGGACTCGATCGCCACGGAGATTCCCGCGATCATCTCACGGAGGTATAGAGCGGGGAGATGCTTTAATGGCCTAGTCCTAGTCTTAGTTCGTAGGGTTCAATATTGAGTTGGCCCGCCCTTTGCATCTATAACAGCTTCACCTCTTCTGGGAAGGATGTCCACAAGGTTTAGGAGTGTGTCTATGGGAATGTTTGACCATTCTTCCAGAAGCGCATTTGTGAGGTCAGGCACTGATGTTGGACGAGAAGGCTATGCTCGCTCTCTCCACTCTAATTCATCCCAAAAGTGTTCTATCGGCTTGAGGTCAGGACAGGCCGGTCAAATTCCTCCACCCAAAACTCGCTTATTCATGTCTTTATGGACCTTGCTTTGTGCACTGGTCCAAATCATTTGGTGGAGGGAGGATTATGGTGTGGGGTTGTTTTTCAGGGGTTGGGCTTGGCCCCTTAGTTCCAATGAAGAGAACTCTTAAGGCATCAGCATTCCAAGACATTTTGGGCCATTTTATGCTCCCAACTTTGTGGGAACAGTTTGAGGGGTGGCCCCTTCCTGTTCCAACATGACTGCGCACTAGTGCACAAAGCAAGGTCCATAAAGACATGAATGAGCGAGTTTGGGGTTAAGGAACTTGATTGGCCATGCAAGTGCAGTGCACACTCCGTGCCAACCATGGACAGCTGGAGCAAGGGGTCAGAAAAGGGGTGCAAGGCAATACAGCCATTCTATCTCATGCATTAGCAGCGGGTAAGGAATGCCATTCTTCATCCTTGCCCTGGGTGCTGGAAAAACCTGTCCTGTACTGGTTATAAAAACTGTATTTAACCTCTTGCAGACCACCCCATGCACATTTACGGCGACAGGGCAGCCACTTTCACGCAAATCAATCAATGTACACATTTTGGCCTAAATTTATGTAGAAATTAGATTTTTTGGATATGTTTATCCACTTCAATACTTATTCACTTATTCCCTCTTCCTGCCCAGACCAATTTTCAGCTTTTAGTGCTCTCGCACTTTGAATGCCAATTACTCAGTCATGCAACACTGTACCCAAACAAATTTTTTATTTATTTTTTTCACACAAATAGAGCTTTCTTTTGGTGCTATTTAATCACCACTAGGTTTTTTTTGTTGTTTTTTTTGCGACATTATTGAAAAAAGAGCAAACATTTAAAAAAAAAAAAAAATTTTTTTAGTTTCTATGATAAAATTTTGCAAGTGACTCTTGTTCCTAAATTTGGGCCAAAATTTATACTGATACATATCTTTGGTAAAAAATGACCCAAATTAGTGGACATTATTTAGTCTGTGTGAAAGTTATAGAGTCTACAAGCTATGGTGGCAATCATTGAAAATTTATCACATTTGATGCACTGACGGCCCTGAAATGTCAGAACAGTATAAATACCCCCCAAATGACCCCTTTTTGAAAAGTAGACAGTCCAAGGTATTTAGTAAAAGGCATGGCGAGTTTTTTGAAGTTGTATTTTTTTCCCACAATTCTTGGCAAAATAAAGAAATTATCTTTTTTTTTTTTCTTTTACACAGAATTGTCATAATAACAAGTTATTGCATATGCATAATTCCAATTACACCCCAAAATGCATTCTGCTACTCATCCTGAGTATGGCGATACCGCATGCGTGAGGCTTTTACACAGCCTGGCCACATACAGAGGCCCAACATGCAGGGAGCACCGTCAGGCATTCTAGGAGCATAAAATACACATAAAATGTCCTAAACGACCTATTACAATTTTGAAGGCCTTGAGCACCAGGACAATGGAATTACACACAAAAAGACCCAATTTTGGAAAGCAAACACCCTAAGGCAGGGATATGCAATTAGCGGACCTCCAGCTGTTGCCAAACTACAAGTCCCATGAGGCATAGCGAGAC
Organism: Rana muscosa; assembly: GCA_029206835.1. Taxonomy (NCBI): domain Eukaryota; kingdom Metazoa; phylum Chordata; class Amphibia; order Anura; family Ranidae; genus Rana; species Rana muscosa. The sequence goes on along the minus strand of CM055128.1, from coordinate 86,083,333 downwards.
TCTGACAGCCACAAGCATGACACCTAGAGGCAGAGGCATGATGGGACCTGTAGTTTTGCAACAGCTGGAGGTCCGCTAATTGCATAACCCTGCCCTAAGGTATATTCTATGAGGCATTATGAGTCTTTTGAACATGTCATTTTTTTCACAAGTTTTTTAAAAATGTGGAAAGAAAATGAAAACGTATTTATTTTTACACAAAGTGGTCAATTTATAAGATATTTCTAACACATAGCATGTAGATAGCACAAGTGTGAGACTTTTACACAGCCTGGCCACATACAGAGGCCCAACATGCAGGGAGCACCATCAGGCGTTCTAGGAGCATAAATGACACATTTAATTTCATTCCTACCTATCACACTTTTGAAGGTCCTGGAGCACCAAGACAGTGGAATTATCCACAAAATGACCCCATTTTTCAAAGCAAACACCCCAACATATATTCTATGAGGCATGGGCTGTTGATAGGTACTTGGGTAATCTGATGGGCTGCAGATAGGTACTCAGGTACTCTGATGGGCTGGAGACAGGTACTTGGGTAATCTGATGGGCTGCAGATAGGTACTCTGGTACTCCAATGGGGTGCAGATAGGTACCCGGGTACTCAAATGGGCTGGAGACAGGTACTCGGATACTCTGATGTGCTGCAGATAGGTACTTGGGTGCTTTGGGCTGGAGATAGGTACTTGGGTACTCTAACGGTCTACAGATAAGTACTAGGGTACTCTGGGCTGAAGATAGGTACTTGGGTACTCTGGGCTGGAGACAGGTACTCGGGTACTTTGATGGGCTGCAGATAGGTACTTTTATGGGTTGGAGATAGGAACTTGGGTAATTTGGGCTGGAGATAGGTACTTGGGTACTCTGATGGTCTACAGATAAGTACTTGGGTACTGTGGGTTGGAGATAGGTACTTGGATACTCTGAGCTGGTGACAGGTACTCGGGTACTCTGATGATCTGCAGATAGGTACTCGTGTACTCTGATGACCTGGTGACAGGTACTTGGTTACTCTGAGGGGTTGTGGCAGGTACTCGGGTACTCTGATGGGCTAATGACAGGTACTCTGAGGGGTTGTGACAGGCACTTGGGTACTCTGAAGGGCTAATGACAGGTACACGGGTACTCTGATGAGCTGGTGAAAGGTATTCGGGTACTCTGATGGGATAGTGACAGGTACTCTGATGGGCTGGTGACAGGTACTCTGATGGGATGGTGACAGGTACTTGGGTACTCTGATGGGCTAGTGACAGGTACTCTGATGGGCTGGTGACAGGTACTCGGATACTCTGATGGGATGGTGGCAGGTACTCTGATGGGCTGTGACAGGTACTCAGATGGGCTTGTGACAGGTACTTTGATGGGCTGGTGACAAGTCCTCCTTATTGCTGGGGGCAATCAGTGTGATTTGGTGTACACTGTAGGGGGGCAACGAGCTGTTACCGCAATTTTCTCCTCACGCACGGTTGGTTTGTGAGGAGGAGAACCCGGTAACAGCTTGTTACCATGGCTTGTTTACATTCTGTGACCGGCTGTGATTGGACACAGCTGGTCTCGTGGTAAAGAGCCAATTTCATTGGCTCTGTACCCAGATCGGGGATGGGCTTTGTCAGAGTGACACACCTCGTCCCCGATCGGAGCTCTGCATGCTCCTAGGACAGGACAGTGAATGTGACGTGGTAAAGAGACATTTTTATTGGCTCTTAACACTGATCAGTGATGGGCTGTGTCCCGAGGAACACGCCTCATCCCCAATCACCGCGACGCGGCGGGCCCGCAAGAGCAGTGAGACCTATTAGTATGACATATGACATCCACCCGGAGGGTGGAGATGTTCCTGCCGGCGTCATTTTAGTATGGCCCGGTAGGGAAGTGGTTAATAGCAGAAATGGTTTATATAATAAAAAAATGAAATCCCAGTGATGGTTAAATACTACCAAAAGAAAGCTCTATTTGTGTAAAAAAAATGATATAATTTTTTTTGGGTACATTATAGTAAAATAGTGCAGGGCTAAATAGTAAAAAATGGCCTGGTTCTGAAGGGGGTAAAATCTTCCAGAGCAGAATTGGTTAATATTAGAAAGCTCAAGATACTGTCTAGTGTCAGGATACTGTTTTTGTGATATTATTTAGACAGTATCCTGAGCTTTCTAATATAAGCTGCGTCTTACTTTCTTGCTGTTTAAATGAAACTTCATATGCAGTTTTTGAATGAAATATCCATTGAATCGAGGGTCCATATTAGGTCAATAATGTCACAAGCAATCCCAGCCTGCAGCTCATTGGCCCAGCAATAATGATTTTGGACCAAATCCAGGCTCATCACTAGTCTTGTGATGTGGTGATTGCATTTGTTTTCTTTTTCTGTTTTTCTTTTTGTTTTTTTTTCATCTCATGGTCCTGTCAGTAGCACACTTTGTGTTGTAGGGGAACAACACTAGGACATGAAGTATGTTAGGACTACAGATCACCTTCCCCTCTCTTCATTTCATGAACATAGGCAGAGGTATTGTGTACATCACACAGAGTGCTGGGCAGATTTCTCATGCCATGCAGGACTCCTGCATACCTGTTATCTGCTTGTTCGTATCTCGTACGGGCAAACTGATACATTCTGACAGGAAGAATCAGTAAACTACCACAGCACCATGGTAGGTCATTGAGAACTACAAGCCAACAGCCATGGGTGTAGCATAAGGGGTTGCAGGGGTCACAATTGCAACCCCACCCCTAGCTCCAGGGGGCCCCTGAAGCCTCCATGTCATATTATCAAATCCTCCACAAAGTCCAGCTCCGATCTGCCCTAGGGCCCCACAGCCTTTCTCCAGTACTGGGCTTCTATTTTGCCTTCCACAGTCCACACCCCTCCGTTCTCATTGGCTGGGGAGAAGCTGTGAGACATTTCCTGAATGGAGAGGAGCATGGGGTGAGAACAGCCCAGGATGGGGAAGTGTCTGTGCTGTGTGCATGGAATGGTAACCAAGCTCAGCGAGTTAAGAGGAGAAGATTGCCGTCCTGTAGCCACAATGGGACCAATGTCACTGGTGAGGTAAGACACTGCTCAGTGTCTCCTAGTCATTAGCTGGGGTTCTCTGTACCCCCCCACCCAGGGATGTCCACTTACCCCACTTCCCTGACAACTGGGGAGAAGACACAAACCTCCGGGAGGTGACCTTCCCCCAACACTTGCCAACACTGACAGAGAAACCTTCAGAATTTGCTAAAACAAATCCCTTAACACCACCTGAGGGGCTGCAGGCTCCAAATTTTGTGTCGCATGGCTTTGACCCCCCCAGATCTAAGTTGCGCCCCTCCCCACAAAGCCCCCTGACCACCCCCTCCGCCCTGGATGCTATGCCCGGCTGATGAGCTCCTTTCCCATTACAGCACTCTATACTGTTCCTCCTCTGCAGGGCTGAAATCACATTCCTTTACAACACAGCCAGTTAGCCACGATCTGCACAGGGTGTAGCTGCCTACTGCAACTACACTGTTGTTCCGACCAGAGAATTTTACAGGTCAAAACAGCAACATAAAAGCCAGAACTCTGCACCTAAAGCAACTGTGTAACGAAAAAACTACTGCGCAAGTCAGAAAGTAGAAAATAAGATAAATGAAATAATACCACCAATGACAAATAGTGGCCGCTGCTGCGACTGAAAATGTGCATATACACAAATAAAAGTAATGTAGGAAAAATACCAGTAGCGCTGCGTGGCAATAGCACACTAGTGACAATAAGACATGATGCCTTATAGATGTGACAAAAATGTGATACACCATGTACAATAAAAATGAATACTGTAAAAATGAAAATGAACCAAAATAAATCAAGAAAACTGTGTGACTTCTAACCATGTCGGTTAGTCATTGCAATATTCAAATTAAAAAAACTCAATTGACATGCAATTTCTCTAATAAATGTCCAAGAAAGAGCTAAGAAATGACATATCTCATGGTAAAGAAAGTTCCAAGGTAACGTTGGTTCAAAATGTTCTGTTAGGTGAGTGAATATTGGTGACTTCACAATTGAACACCCAAGAAAAAGTGAAGTATTGATAAAGACAAAGATCCTCCACCTCCAATATCGAATCTCCTTACCAGCTCATGTGGATCCCTGGTAAAAGAGATCATAAACACCTGTGGCTATTTCCCCCGCCAAGGGTCTTTCTGTAGTATATCGCCAAAATTTATCTTCCTTCACACTAAGGACTCAGATAAGTAGTAATGTAAAAGCATGTGTAAAATCGTTCGTAAGCCGGCCGGCTTAGACTATCCGCCCGTCCTTCCGGGATAGCGCTGTTTGTTCGTTGGTGACGTCAGCACGCCGCTACTCCCTACGCCGTTTCGTCAGAGATGGCGTCTTCCAGGGGCACCAGCTGCCTGACTCACCGCTTTTTATCGTACATGATGCACTCGACACGCCCAGCTCTGACCTCCGGGAAGCACCTGCATCAATCCGCCATCTTTGTTGGGGGATTCTTGCCCACATTTAGCGATGATCACTAATGCCCAATGATGAGCAAGGGCAGCCTAACACTATAGTGGGCGATGAAATGTTTAAAAATTATATAAGTTTTAAAAAAACACCTATTCAACCACCATTGCATAATATAAAATGCAAATGGTGGAAGAAATAAAATAAAATAAGAGATAAAAAATAAAACACAATATAAAAAGGTATCACATATGATTTGAATTGAAATGACCTTAATATACAAAAGTAGATACGAGAAAAGGCTATTTTAGAAAAGGAATTAGTGCCCATGGCACGTCAACATCCTAATGTTAAACCCCCATAATTATGCAAGTGATATTCACTATTGAAATGCCAAGTGGCGAACTAGCAGATAGCACATCCGGCAGGACCAAATCCTACACCAAATGTCTGCTATGTAATTTTAGCCCATACATGTGTATACATATCAAACTAATCACCCCTCTAATCGGAAGTAACGATATGGAAAACGCAATTCCAGATATAGGGTAAAAATAGAGGCACGTTCAAACGGTCACATCCCACTGCTGTCCTATTGGAAACAGGACAGCACTAGAAGGAAGGCTGTCGAAAAAACAGTACCTCACAATATATGAGGATAACTAGATTGAAATTTGCTCCCCCCAGGAAATTAAATAAGTTCCAGACCTACATGGATATACACAAATATGTCCGTAAGATTAATATCAAACTTTATTTTGTAGGTATTCCTGGTAGGGAGGGTGCACTGGTTCCACCACCATTTCAACATTCTGGATTATCTAATGATTCCACCTTCAATCCCCCTGGGGCTTTGGCCCCATCTCTTAGGGTCTTTAGAGATGTGGTCTTACGGGATCTTGAGACTGTGAAAGTCACCAATGACAAGATGGAACAACATCTCGAATTAGGCCTTGACTCTCTTTGTCAAAATAAAGAGTTGGTAATCCGTCCTGCTGACAAGGGTGGTGGAATAGTTGTCCTTGATAGGGCAGATTACCTCAAAGAGATGCATAGGATTGCAGACGATCGTGACACTTATGCCTTACTATCAGGGAACCCTGTTATCAAATACAGGGGTACTCTGGAAGAATTGGTCCAAAAGGGCTCTGACATTCGCATTTTGAATGACAAAGAGCAACAATTCTTAATACCGAGGGCTCCTAGAGTGCCAGTTTTATATTGTCTTCCCAAAATCCACAAGAGTTTGACTTGCCCCCGGGCAGACCAATAGTGAGTGGTATAGACTCACTGACGTCCTGGGTGGGCAAGTACATTGACCATTTCTTACAACCTTTGGTCCAACAAATGCCTTCTTATTTGAAGGACACTAGGCATGCCATTAATCTAGTGTCGCAAGCAGAATTCAAAGAAGGAATGTGGATGGTAACAGCTGACGTTACTTCATTATATTCTATTATTCCACATCAGATGAGTATTTCAGCTGTGAAGTATTATTTGAATCTTCTGTCAGGCTTGCCCCAGCTCCAAAGAGATTACATCTTAGACCTGTTGGAGTATGCTGCAGGTCACAATTACTTTTGGTTCGATGGTCAATATTATCGCCAAACGCGTGGTGTTGCAATGGGGGCCAAATATGCCCCCAGCTTGGCCATTCTCTTCATGGCCAAGTGGGAGGAGGACATCATCTTTGGGGATCGTAATCACCACCTGGTACTATGGGCTAGGTATATTGATGACGTCCTCCTCCTATGGGATGGCACCAAGGACCAACTTGACAGCTACTTTTCCGTTCTGAATGACAATGAAAGAGGAATTAGATTTGTCCATGAAGCTAGTCAGGAGACCATTAATTTTCTTGACCTCACCATAATGAGTGAAGATGGCTCTTTGGTTACCAAGTCTTTTTTCAAACAGACGAATTCGTAACTCCTTCATTCCTATTGGAAGCTGCCATAATGATCCCTGGCTGAGATCTGTACCTAGAGGTCAGTTCGTCAGGATGAGGCGAAACTGTACTTCTTTGGAAGACTACAGATCTCAGTCAGCCATTTTGAAATCAAGACTTTGTGAGAAGGGTTACAATTTGGAATCTTTGGAGAACACAATAGAGGAGGTTGCCATTTTGGATAGATCTGTATTATTGGAGGATCGCTCCAAAGTAACGAGAGAAAGACCCCTGATACCTTTTGTTACCACCTTTTCCACGCAGCATTATGCTATCAAGAAAATTATTCAAAAACATTGGCATTTGCTAGGTAATGACAGAATTATCAGCCAATTTTTACCATCTAAACCCCAGGTAATCTTCAGGGGAGTACCCTCTCTTCGAGACAGGGTGGCTCCTAATGTGGTGGATCCTCCAACTAAAAAAGTTTATTTTTTCCAAAGAGGATCATCCGGGTATCATCAGTGCCGAAGGTGCCAAGTATGTAGCCTTAATAAGACTAAAACAAAGAAAACTGAATCTTTTCATTCCACCAGTACCTTAAAGGAGCACACTATAGAGCCTTTCATTACATGCAGCTCAACGGGCATTGTTTATTTGTTACAATGTCCATGTGGGCTCCAGTATATAGGTAGGACAAAAAGATCAATGCAGGTTAGACTAGGTGAGCATATCACTAACATCAAGACAGGATTTCAAAACCATTCAGTTTCAAAACACTATGACATGCATCATGATCGCAATCCAGCGAATACGTTATATCTAGGGATAGATAAATTTGAGCCTCATTGGAGGGGTAGCTCTCTGGTTAGAGAGCTATCGAGGCTAGAAATGGCCTGGATTTACCGGGTTCGTTGTTATAGCCCCCATGGCTTGAATGTTGACACAGATGTCAATGCGTTCATTGACAATGGGTGATTGGACGTTCCATATTATCTATATAATGATGTCATGTGTAAGTATGTGATGTTATATGCTAGTATGTGAACCGGCTCTGACTTCTGGGTCCACCTATATTGTTTCCTTTTGGTATAGTTACTTATCAGTTTTCATACATTCATTAATGGCATCTCCATAGGAGGATGGGTATTAATTCTTTTTGGGGATCAGGTGGAATCATTTTTAGCATGCTCCCTCTATTTATCCTCATATATTCTGAGGTACTGTTTTTTCGACGGCCTTCTAGTGCTGTCCTGTTTGCAATAGGACAGCAGTGGGATGTGACCGTTTGAACGTGCCTCTATTTTTACCCTATATCTGGAATTGCGTTTTCCATATCGTTACTTCCGATTAGAGGGGTGATTAGTTTGATATACATACACATGTATGGGGTAAAATTACATAGCAGACATTTGGTGTAGGATTTGGTCCTGCCGGATGTGCTATCTGCTAGTTCGCCACTTGCCATTTCACATAGTGTATATCCCTTGCATAATTATGGGGGTTTAACATTAGGATGTTGACGTGCCATGGGCACTAATTCCTTTTCTAAAATAGCCTTCTCTCATATCCACTTTTGTATATTAAGGTCATTTCAAATCAAATCATATGTGATACCTTTTTATATTATATTTTATTTTTTATCTCTTATTTTATTTTATTTCTTCCACCATTTGCATTTTATATTATGCAATGGTGGTTGAATAGGTGTTTTTTTAAACTTATATAATTTTTAAACATTTCATCGCCCACTATAGTGTTAGGCTGCCCTTGCTCATCATTGGGCCTTAGTGATCATCGCTAAATGTGGGCAAGAATCCCCCAACAAAGATGGCAGATTGATGCAGGTGCTTCCCGGAGATCAGAGACGGGCGTGTCGAGTGCAACATGTACGATAAAAAGCGGTGAGTCAGCACGCCGCTCGTGCCCCTGGAAGACGTCATCTCTGACGAAACGGCGTAGGGAATAGCGGCGTGCTGACGTCACAACGAACAAACAGCGCTATCCCGGAAAGACGGGCGGATAGTCTAAGCCGGCCGGCTTACGAACGATTTTACACATGCTTTTACATTACTACTTATCTGAGCCCTTAGTGTGGAGGAAGATACATTTTGGCGAAATACTACAGAAAGACCCTTGGCGGGGGAAATAGCCACAGGTGTTTATGATCTCTTTTACCAGGGATCCACATGAGCTGGTAAGGAGATTTGATATTGGAGGTGGAGGATCTTTGTCTTTATCAATACTTCACTTTTTCTTGGGTGTTAAAGTGTGAAGTCACCAATATTCACTCACCTAACAGAACATTTTGAACCAACGTTACCTTGGAACTTTCTTTACCATGAGATATGTCATTTCTTAGCTCTTTCTTGGACATTTATTAGAGAAATTGCATGTCAATTGAGTTTTTTTAATTTGAATATTGCAATGACTAACTGACATGGTTAGAAGTCACACAGTTTTCTTGATTTATTTTGGTTTATTTTCATTTTTACAGTATTAATTTTTATTGTACATGGTGTATCACATTTATGTCACATCTATAAGGCGTCATGTCTTATTGTCACTAGTGTACTATTGCCACGCAACGCTACTGCTATTTCTCAAAAGCAACTGTACTGACCATGGTGAGTTTCTATCTCAAGCTGAGGTTTTGACCAATCGTTTCTTAGAGAAAGGATATTCAAATACCTCCCTCACAAACACTCTGAGTGAGGTGGCCTTGTTAGATAGGAAGAACCTTTTAAAAGATAGGTCTCAGACGAATACGAGAGGACCATCCATTCCCTTCATTACTACTTACTCAGCTCAACACGTGAGTGTTAAGCTTATCAAGAAGCATTGGCATATACTCACCAACGACCAGGTTCTGAAGGCAGCTTTACCGGAGCATCCACAAGTTGTTTATAAAGGTGCCCCATCCCTCAGAGGGAGAGTGGCACCCAATATTCTAGACCCCCCTCCTACTAGGGGGACCTTCCTCGATCATTTGGTGGGTTTCTACCAATGTAGGAGGTGCAGGGTGTGTTCGGTTAGTGGATGCATGCATAGGCGCACGAATATGTTCACGTCCACTAGCACTGGTGCTGAGTTTGAGATAACCTCTTTCATCACATGCTCCACGGAGAGAGTCATTTACCTGCTGCAGTGCCCGTGTGGGCTGCAATATGTGGGCAGGACCAAACGACCTCTCTGCGTGAGGCTATACGAACATATTACAAACATACTTACCGGTTTCCCCAAACATCCAGTGTCACGACATTATTTGGAGGTCCACGCTAAGAACCCTGCTAAGACAATCTTTTTGGGTATAGATAGATATGCTCCACAATGGAGAGGGGATTCTATGATATGGAGTATATCCAGTCTCGAAATGGCCTGGATTCATGAACTAAGATGTTATACCCCGTTTGGGGTGAATGTAGAGGTAGACCTTAATGCCTTTATTGATAACTCCTAGGCATGCTTCTGTCATTTCCATACACCTATACATGTGTACTTGGTGTGATCCCATGGCAGTGTTAATTTAATCGACTAAAACGACTAAAACATTTTAGTCGACTAAATGAATACTATTTTAGTCAATTGAGATGACTAAAATACGACTAAAACTAAAATGGCATTTTAGTCAAAAGACTAAAATGGGACTAAAACTACAATGCCATTTTAGTCAAAAGACTAAGACTAAAACTAAATTGAGATTTGACTTCAAAATGTTCATACCTCAATACCATAAATAATAACATATTCAATTCTTCACTCCAGCAGTATATAATGAGTTTGGAAATGGTAGAGAAACGTTAACTAATGCATTACAATTTAATTACACACATTCGATTTTAGACGACTAAAATTAGTTTTAGTCGACTAAAATGTATTGGAAATTTTAGTCGACAAAAACATAGGACATTTTAGTCGACTAAAATCTACTGGAGATTTAGTCGACTAAATATGACTAAAACTCAAACAATTGCAGAAGACTAAAATGGGACTAAAACTAAAATGCCATTTTAGTCCTAAGACTAAAACTAAATCGAAATTTGCTGCCAAAATTAACACTGTCCCATGGTAGCGACTCTTTCGTTTTTGAGAGAGATTTTTTATTTTTTACATTTATTTATCCAATTTAGTTTTCTATATATGTTTTTGCCATCTGCCCCTTGGTTTATTTTATTTTACATACTCCAATTGATTTTTATGGTTCAGGACCATTCATTGGATGTGTGTTTTGCCCGGTTATATGTGCGTCTTTTTCTTTTACATTTGGTTTTTGGACCCACTTATTGGTCTGGGCATTTATTCACCTATCCACATGTTTTCCTATCTAATATATTCATTTTTTATTTATAATTTTATTTACATTGTAGTCCCTTCAATTAGGTGATTGCTATATGGCTTTGATTGAGACATCCACTTTCTTATTTAGTTACGAGAGTGATTGCCTCCTTATATAATTTATGTGCTTTTATACAACGTGGCTGCACGGCTTTGCTTTGTTCTGCAATTCATACTGTTTACCTGAGCCAGTCACATGATCGGAGGGACTGAATGTAATATCGAGTTCCTTCTGATTTTACTATATAATACTAGTATTTTCATTCCGTCTTCGGAGTTTGTGAGCTGCTGCCAGAGGATCACATTGAGCCTTGGTTTCACATTTGTACACTATATTAGAGTTATGCGTCAGTGCGTCGCCTGATTCCCCATTGACGACGTGTTGTTACACGAAACATACGTCGGGAGGTAAACGCGCTGACGTCATCACCAAGGGACAGGCGACTGCAGGCCGGCCGGCTTTTTACAATGAGATGATTTATCGTCTTTCCTCTGAGGTCAATTCCTGGTATATCGCTCTGGACTCGTTTTTCCCACTGGAGAGTGTGGACTGCTGATGGGCTTGATATCCCCTTGCCTCTGGTAAGCGGCACATTCATTTGGTGGTGGATCATGGGTGTTGCATGGAATATTGCACAAAGATCTTTCTTCAATATTTTCTCACCCTCCTTCATGGATTTTTTCCATCACAGATCATTTTTATTAGAAAGTTGGGACTGTATTATTGGTACCTCCATATTGGTTTCCTTCTTACATATCCTCTATACATATATCACCGTCACATATGGTCCATGGTATATGGTTTATGCACTTTGTTTAATTGACTGATTCCAATATCGGTCCTTAATGTTGTAGCGCAGGTGTTTATTGTTAAAAGCCAGATACACCTTGTGAAGGCTGACAGACTGTGTGCAAAGAAATGTAATTTCAGCCCTGTGTAGTGTGGGGGGGAGGAGCTGTATACAGTGCTGGGATGGGAAAAGAGCTCTGCCAAGTGACCTGCCAGCCAGGGGTCCCTGTCCTCTGATTCTCCAGTGGTGATCCCTGTCCTCTGATGTAAGGAGGAACTCTGGGAACTCAAAACTCTTAAGCCACTTTGAGTATCTTGTCGTGCTGTGGGTGTATCTGCACGCACAGTGAAAGTGGTGGGAGGTAGTGGGGGGGGGCCCAGGTCAACTTTTGCATCAGGGCCCACAAGCTTCAAGCTACGCCTCTGCCAACAGCCACTAAAGCTGTAAGGGCTTGTAGTTTTCCATTCATAGAACACTGTGAATGAGTGACGCGACCAAGCGGGTGGAGCATTTAAAAAAATTGACAGCTAGCAGGGGGAGAAGATCCCCGCTAGCTGTTAGAGCGGGGAGGGGGTATGGGGAGCGAGCACCGGTCCTTTCATAACATGTTACACCCAGAATATGGGTGCAACATGTAACATGTTATGAAAGGTGAACTTATCCTAGTGTATTTTTCCCTGAAAATTTGCATTTGGTAAACGGCTGCACAAACTTGTGACATAAAAAATTGCAACGTCCTCCATTTTATTCTCCAGGGCCATTGTTTTCCAAAAATATATAATGTATGAGGGTTCTAAGAAAAATTTTAGCAAAATTTTAACATGTACAGTATGTGAAAAATGCCCAAATTGCACTGGTAGGCAAGCAGTTGAGGGCTAATTAACAGTGTACCCTTAACCCACTACACTATTGGAGGCTTATTTCTCTCCCCCCCACTCTCGATCTGGTCGTATCTCTAGAGCTATCCGCCTTAGGTGAATGGACATCCATGTGAGCACTGGATATATAGGAGGAGAACAGTCGGGACATCCAGCAGGGAGAACCTAACACAGGAAGTAGGAGATTATAGTTGATGCCTATTTACTCTGTATAGAGGCGAGAGTTCTGGAAGACAGTTTTTGGATACCCTATTGGCACTGGGATTCACATATGTCACAGCCATTCTTATCTGGAATCAGATTTGATAGAATACCATTGTTTCTCACCCTGCCTTTTGAATACCCTATTGCACTAAGAGACTTTTGATATAGAGCCACCATTTACCTATCAGGACTCATATCTAATTTCTTTGGCATTTACCAGCACTTATTTAGCACTTATTGTATAGGTTCATATACCATTACATCACTAAATTTGCACTTATTGCTGATTTTGCACATATTGATTTTTACTTTTGATGTTGCACTTTATACTTATCCAATTTTGATCGTCTTATTATTTATTTATCATTGTTGCACTTTAGTGTATAGTTTACCTGTACCATTGAGGACACTGTTGCACTTTAGTGATTGGAGTTTGCCTGTTTTACTTTTAGCGCGAGAACACTTTATATTTATTGTATATACTGTATATTATATAATATAGCAAATAAAAGTAAGCCTGTTACTGTTACATTGTTCTACAATGTCATATTTCATTGGTCCATTTCTGGGTATTGACTATAGTTAATCCAGCAAATGTTTTTAAAAGGCTGGCGGAATTTAAAGAACAAGATTTCATTCTGATCTGTGCCCTTATTTCTAACTAAACAAATGTCTTTAGCCTTTTTGCCGATCTTGTACGAAGTAGACACCCGGGGGGTGTTATTTCAGGCCTCCCATAAACACCCACTTTTCCTGAAGACTGCAAGGCTCTATTCACACTTCTGTATTTCCCTGCAATAAACAGCATCCTTTCACCGCGGGGTATTAGCAGCTCACATCCAATATCCATCTAAGTCAAATGGAGTGCTTCACATCACTGTGTGGAAAAGTAATGTGTTCTTAAAAATCCTGCCTGCTGCATTTTGCTTTGTTAATCTGTATGTCACTTCTCCATAGGAATAAAGGAAAAGACATGTAATTTGCTTATAGTGTTTTAGTCAGTTTCACATAAAGAAAACCACATGTATTGACAGTAAAAGCCGTTTTTTTTTTCCTTCATTACAAACATAAATGAGACAAAAAGCATGCAAAAAATAAATATATGTAGCGGGGTCTCTAAATTTAGGTGGGGTACACCTGGGTGGTAGTATGATCCAGGTGTGTAAATTATGGGAGTAATTGGACCATTTGTATTCGTGGAGGATTGGGCGGTGTAATAGTCTCCTTGGCCTGTGGGTGGCGGGGTGCCCGCAGGCTCAAGGTAGATTTACTGCCAATAGTGCTGTCCTTTTTGTCCCTTCTCGGAGAGGGTACAGCGAGGAGCGGGGAACCTGCCGTGTCGTCAATAGAGGGCCTCCGGTAACTCCTTTGGAGGGACATCTTCCCCTGACAGGGGCCACAACGCAGCAAAGGTACTCCTATCTACGTTCTCTTGAGTCGCTGGTAGAGACTCTCAAGCTCTAAGTTCTCTCTAGCCAAGGCTATAGTAACCGCTGGTGAAATCACAGTGGTTTAGCTGACAATCAGGATAGTGCCTCGACCTGCTCATCCCACCGTATCAAACTGTTATTGGGTCTCAACCAGTTGGCTACTGAAGCACTGTTTATTGTGAGTTATGCAATAAAACAAGAGTTGGACTGTGATCGGTGTGTAGAACTCTGGTTAATGGGAGCAAAGGGAAGTGTTGGCACGGCAGAACTTGATCCTTGACTAAAACACACAGGCCCGAGAAAGATATCTGGTACTGGCCTTCACCTCACCCACAGCTATGGGGAGGACATGGGCCGTAGCGCATCTCACTCTGTCATATGAGATACCCCTAGACAAAAGAGATGGGGTGAGGCCGCTACACGTGGGGGCTCGTGAGTCCGGGATGATGTGTGTTTTGACTTTGGAAGTAAGAATGGCTGTGTCTGGACTTTGCTGCCCGGAGGAGTTCCGAGTGGGTCGGCCATGTGATCGGCCAAAGTGCATCCCTGCTCAAAGTCGTGGAAATGACCCTAAGACGGAAAAGGCCCATGCAGAAGAGCGAGAAGAGGGAGAAGTCCAGCCGTGTGACATACTACATGTGGGGGCTTTTACTGCACTGCGCCATGAGGCACCCCATGACTACACAGTTCGTGGGCGGAGTTCGATGGAAGCCCGCGCAAAACGTACAAGTCGTGGGAGGAGTCTGGCCATGTGCAGGAACTCACGTGGAGACTTTGGCGCATGGTCAGTGCGTGATAAGGCAGCAGACAGTCGGGATGGCCTCAAGCTCCTCGTGGATTCCGGTTCCCTACCCCACGAAGATGACTACTTTTGCTGCTCCCCTTACAGAAACGGGGAAAAGACACAGGCCCCGAGGACAGTTGGCTCTGTACACCTGCAGAGACACGGAGGCCCTCGGCGTGATCTGTCCCGGATGTTCGGGACTGGTGGTCCACCTGAAGCCATTCGGGCGTTGCGAGGCATGCAAAGAGTTCTTGTTCGAGGTGGAGCCATCCACAGTAAGGCCCCTGGCCTTTCGCCTCAACAGCCTCACAGGTACCGCTACTCCGGAAGGGGAGATCCAGGCCTTTGCAGAGGTTCCCGTACGCACTGACCAGGGCGATGTGACTGCCCAATCAGAGACTGAGAAAGAAAAATCAGAGGATGCTGCTTCGG
Source organism: Rana muscosa (assembly GCA_029206835.1). NCBI lineage: Eukaryota > Metazoa > Chordata > Amphibia > Anura > Ranidae > Rana > Rana muscosa. Next base: position 86,068,150 of record CM055128.1, on the reverse strand, counting down.
TCACCACAGATTCTCTGCTCCCACTTCCGAAGAGGAAAGTCGGCCTGGTGCAGGCCTCCTATGGTCGTGGAGGAGCTTCACCCCGCCGCTTGCCTGGCCTGGATGGATCTGGTTGGAAGAGTCCTGGACATCCCAGTTCTACGAAAGGTCAAGGTGAGCCAGGGGCTGGGACTGTGGTGGTGGTTGGGGGTGTCAGGGGTCCACAGTCGTTGGAGCCTGCTAGGGAGGGTAGTTCCACGTCTACTAGAGACTACCTTCCCGCGGAGATGTATGACACCTCCGATCTGAAGTCACTGTCGGATTGTGGAGATGACGGTGAGATAGATGAACTATTTCACCAGAAGGGCTGGGACAAACGCCCATTACCTGTGTTATGTGCACCCCAAGATTGACCTATGTCTATAGGAGATAGCACGCCCCGGGCGGAAGCCCCGGAGTCTACGAGGAAGCCTAGTCCTCAAATTGCTCTTCCACAATCCACAGCATCACCCGTTTTGTTGGCGGGGAAACAACGAGCATCATTACGGGCACCGAAAGAAAAGCCATCCGGTGTAGTAAAAGTACCTCGGCACCCGGAGGCCATTGTTCAACCAGGAGAAGGTGAGCGGGCCACAATGCCTCCCTTGGCCCGATTGCAACGACTCTTTTCTCAGAGGGTCGCTCACGAGTACGGATGGGAATATCCTTACTTGCCCAAAGACTTGCTGTTTGAGGTTGAAGTTCTGCTACAGCGATGGTACGATGAGTTCGTTTGGGAAAAACTTAAAGTGCCTCATGCCAGGCGATACTTGTCCTGTTCGCCACTTGTGTCGAAAAAGTTCAGAGACTGCAGAGCAGACTGGATGTGGGGCCGCCATATCCATGCAGACAAGGTGCGCATCTGCAGGAAAGATGGAGAGGACGCTGACTATTCGATTGAGGTTTTCGATAAGCATCTGAAGCCCTTGTTCTTGCCTGACCCGAAGTTTTACTTGTGAGAAGAGACTCACTTGTGGGTTTTTTTCTGCAGCAACTTTTTGGAAGTGTCCTTGTCGGAGCATCGAACTGTACCCTAGTTTTTTATTTGGGTTTTTGTTTTTTCTACTCTTTGGAGGAATGAGAGCTGTTTGTTTGTTCTTTCTTCTTTCACAATTTAAAGACAGGGACTTTTCGGGTTGAATCAGAGTAGGGACGCAGGAAGACTGAAGATTTCACCAAGTGTCATTACTGTGGCACTGTCACCAGGTGGCGGTGTTGCGCAACGGCTGTTGTTTTTACACTTGCATTACTTTACTCATTGGAGCGAGTGGGTCTCTCGGCTGATAGACCCATTCATTCCAAATTAACACAAAATGTCAGGATGTTGTTTTTTTTTGTGTTGTTTGTTTCCCTTCTGCAGGAGATTCGTCTGTCAAGACTACTGAGTATGGGGTGGTTCTTAGACAGTAAAGGGAGGGATTGTATATGTGTACATGCTAAGAGGGTTTTATGAAAAAAAGTTTATTGTTTATGTTCCCCTTCCTTTGAGCAGGTCTTGGCACGATTAAGGTTCAAATTTTTAGGGATAGCCTCTGGGGTCAGGCTTATGTCACCACTCCTTGGGAGACATAGGTTTGCACCAGACGCTGGGGACCAGCGTCAAATCACAGGGGGGAGTATGTAGCGGGGTCTCTAAATTTAGGTGGGGTACACCTGGGTGGTAGTATGATCCAGGTGTGTAAATTATGGGAGTAATTGGACCATTTGTATTCGTGGAGGATTGGGCGGTGTAATAGTCTCCTTGGCCTGTGGGTGGCGGGGTGCCCGCAGGCTCAAGGTAGATTTACTGCCAATAGTGCTGTCCTTTTTGTCCCTTCTCGGAGATGGTACGGCGAGGGCGGGGAACCTGCCGTGTCGTCAATGGAGGGGATAAAAGGGGGAGACGCCCTTGTCACGAGGTCTTGCTCTTTTGGAGTTTCTTCATCACGCGCCCAGGCACCTTAGGCCTGGGTGCGGGCGGTTCTGAGTTCCGGCTCAGGTGCCCTAGGCCTGACCGGAATGGAGTTGGAGTCCATCCCAGGCACCTTCAGCCTGGGGTGAGGTACTAAACCAGGAGGCCTGGGGCTCAGTGACTTCGACTGGGTCCCGCGAGGGTGGAGAATGCCGAGGGTCCCTGAAGTGGATGGGGCCCAGGTCTGAGGCGAGGAGGCCAGGGAGGTTACCCATTCGGAGAGTCTGGAGCAGCATCAACCCGGTGACGGATGGGCCTCCGGTAACTCCCTTGGAGGGACATCTTCCCCTGACAGGGGCCACAACGCAGCGAAGGTACTCCTATCTACGTTCTCTTGAGTCGCTGGTAGAGACTCTCAAGTTCTAAGTTCTCTCTAGCCAAGGCTATAGTAACCGCTGGTGAAATCACAGTGGTTTAGCTGACAATCAGGATAGTGCCTCGACCTGCTCATCCCACAGTATCAAACTGTTATTGGGTCTCAACCAGTTGGCTACTGAAGCACTGTTTATTGTGAGTTATGCAATAAAACAAGAGTTGGACTGTGATCGGTGTGTAGAACTCTGGTTAATGGGAGCAAAGGGAAGTGTTGGCACGGCAGAACTTGATCCTTGACTAAAACACACAGGCCCGAGAAAGATATCTGGTACTGGCCTTCACCTCACCCAAAGCTATGGGGAGGACATGGGCCGTAGCGCATCTCACTCTGTTGTATGAGATACCCCTAGACAAAAGTGATGGGGTGAGGCCACTACATATATATGCACATAAAACATTTGCACACAAAAATGTGTGATAATGTATATGATTTGTGAAAGCCCCTGTGCCAGTTTTTTTATGACATGGAAAATGATGAGGGTGTAGAAGATACATTTGGCTGTCGTAATGCGCCCATCAAGTCATTAATTGTTAAGCTACAGCCTTACTTTCATAATGCGATGAAACGACGCTGCTTAGGAAAAACATGTCTTTTTTACAGATCAAAGTTAAATTATTTAACCTGCAGTGTAAAATATTAATGAAGTATGTGTCATATTCAGTAATAATACTGAGATCTGTATGATATTCTGGAGAGCAACTTCATTCATGCAGCTGCCATCATGTGTCTCTAGTACTGATTGTAATAAAGTCGATCAAAGATAGCTGTTGCCTGTATCCAATCAGATGTCAGCTTTCATTTGCTTTTTTGGTAAAAAATAATAATAATGCCCACTCCTGTAATGTTCTTATTATAGCATTGTCTGTGTTTGTCTATTGGAGGCACAGTTAGGAGCAGGAGCGGCCCATGCATTGTGGGCACATAGGCGCCTCCCCCGTAACACTTCCGCCGCCCTCCCTATCCATGTGCCCGCCCCTTTCAGGACACCGGGCACATGAATTCCTATAGGGGGGGTTGTTTTTGAAGCAGCTAATTAGAGCCAGAGGCTCTAATGGGCTTCAAATTAGGGTGGGCTCGCGATGGTTACACAATTGTGTGGGATCAGGGCGCACTCTCTGCGCCCCGATCCCACCCAATTGTGTGACCATAGCGAATTAATTTTTGCTATTTTCACACTACAGTTACTCCCCGCCAATCAGGAGGCAGGTCAGTGAGACCTGTTTCCCAATTGGCCAAAGAGCCAGGCGATCCTATTGGATGACTACCGTTGTGGAAGAGGAGACATGCTGGAGCCAGACCCGCTGCTGCTGCTGCTTGGAGGACACAGGAGGAGAGGAGGACATAGCAGGAGAGAAGGGAAGGATACAGCCCGCTGCATAGTAAGTAGTGCTGGTTGTTTTCCGCCCCCCCAGAAGAAAAGCCCACCAGCCGCCACTGGTTAGGAGATCGTAGACATGCTTGCTTCATGAAACTGTATACTCAACATCTAACAGAGCTAAGATAGCTTCAACCTCACACTCAACCAACATGTAACTGTACGATATACACACTGACCTGTTACGTTGCCATCTAGTGTTCATCATGGTATATGTTACAACACCTAACTGGCCCCTAGCGGTAGGGTTATATTTACTCTACATCCCTTCCTTCCTTCAGTTTTCTTGCTGGAGCTTCAAGAAAATTCCAGAGGTAATGCAACAAAGGAAAATTTAAAAATGCATGTATACACTGTATCTGTAGGGAAGTGTTCTTTTGTACACTGTCTGTGAGGTTGTTTTCATTCATGCCTGGTAACTACCATAGAATTCTTGTTACAAACATATTCTTCCTGGTGTTGCAGGCTGATTTTGTGCTGTATCCATCCAAGCTGAAGTGTAGGGATGAGCTTCGTGTTCGAGTCAAACTTATGTTCGACTCGAACATCGTCTGTTCGGCCGTTTGCGGAATTTTGAACAATATGGGCCGTTCGTGCCAGATTCGAGTGGCGCGTCACGGCCCATAATTCACTGCGTCATCGCAGTGCATTGCTGGCTGATGATTGGCCAAGCATGTACTATGACCCGCATGCTTGGGCAATCACAGCGCCGTCAGTACAGAGAGCCGTAATTGGCCAATCATGGCTCAGGGGAGTAGGTACACGCTCCACACTATATAAGGCTGCCTGCATGTTGGCCTTGTGTATTGTGTGTTGCGGCATTGTGAGAAAGATAGATAGAGAGTCAGAGTGTCATTTAATTTCAGTTAGATAGAGCAGGCAGGCGATTGAGTTAGCTTTAGTCAGTGTATTTAGTATATATATGCATCCTAAGAGTTGTATATACAGTGGGTACGGAAAGTATTCAGACCCCCTTACATTTTTCACTCTTTGTTATATTGCAGCCATTTGCTAAAATAATTTAAGTTCATTTTTTTTCCTCATTAATGTACACACAGCACCCCATATTGACAGAAAAACACAGAATTGTTGACAGTTTTGCAGATTTATTAAAAAAGAAAAACTGAAATATCACACGGTCCTGCGCGTTATTCCAAAAGTTCTTTGGTGTGGGCCTTTTTTGAGACGTGTGCAGCAGATCGCACTTTTGCTATTTGCAGCATATGTCTGAAGCGTATCTCGCGTGGCCAAAACAGCAGCCGCTTGGGCACCACATGCTTGACCAGACATATGTCGACCTGCCATGCAGTCCATTGGCAAGCGTACATAAAAGACCCACACCAAAGAACAAAGCGGACTTCTCCTTGCTCCTCATCAGCTGGGATCTCCAACTCCACTATACCTTCAGTCCTCTCAGAAACCTGCACTGAGAGGAATGAAGGTGTAGAATTAGGTGTGTCACTGCCAAGTACTTGCGTTGCGGGCAATCTGCTATCGGTACACCAACGTCAGATTGTACCAGGCAAATTTCCCTGCCCCAGCTGCTGCACCGCCGAAAGAAGTTCGCTCCCAGCCATCCACATGCCTAGCTTGGCTAAATTGCTAGCACTTCAACTGCTGCCTTTTCAGTTGGTAGACTCTGCCCCCTTCCGTGAGTTTGTGGAATGTGCGGTTCCTCAGTGGCAGGTTTCCAAACGCCACTTTTTTTCACGGAAGGCGATTCCGGGCTCTCTACCGGCATGTGGAAGGCAATGTCTTGGCCTCGCTGGACAGGACGGTCAGCGGTAAGGTGCATATTACCACTGACTCATGGTCCAGCAGGCATGGACAGGGACGTTACCTATCTTTCACGGCACATTGGGTGACTCTGCTGGCAGCTGGGAAGGATACAGGACAGGGTGGAGTAATGTTGGAGGTTGTTCCGCCAACACGCCTCCAAAATGCTACTAGTGGTGATTCTGACACACCTCTCTCCTCCACCCCCTCCTCTTCTTCTTCCTCCATGGCCTCTTCCTGTGCTGATTTGTCCTCGGAACCAGCGGTGCTCCGTAGGCGTTCAAGGGGCTATGCAAGTATTCAGGCAAAAAGATGCCATGTGGTGCTTGAGCTGGTGTGCTTGGGGGACAGGAGCCACACTGGGGCAGAGATTCTGTCAGCTCTGCAGGGGCAGGCTCAGAGGTGGTTGACGCCATGCCAGCTTAAGCCAGGAATGGTGGTTTGCGACAATGGCACCAACCTCCTCTCTGCCCTCCGACAGGGACAACTGACCCATGTGCCCTGTTTGGCTCACGTCCTTAACTTGGTGGTGCAGTGGTTCTTGGGCAGGTATCCGGGCTTACAGGATGTCCTGAGGCAGGCCAGGAAGGTCTGTGTGCATTTCCGCTGATCATATAATGGCAGTGCTCGGCTGGCTGACCTCCAAAAGGAATTTAACCTGCCCAAGAACCGCCTAATCTGTGACATGCCCACCATGTGGAACCTCAACGTTGGCCATGCTGCAGTAGCTGCACACGCAGCAGAGGGCCATCAATGAGTATCTGTGCCAATATGGCACGAGGACAGGGTCAGGGGAGCTTGTTTTTTTTTGCCACGCCAGTGGGTCATGATCAGGGATGCATGCACTGTCCTGTCACCATTTGAGGAGGCCACGAGGATGGTGAGCAGTGACAGTGCATGCATCAGTGACACTGTCCCTGTTGTCCATCTGTTGGAGCACACGCTGCATGGAATAATGGACAGGGCACTTAAGGCAGAACAGAGGGAGAAGAGGAGGACTTCCTTATCTCTCAAGGCCCCTTTTATCCAGACAGTGTTCCTGCTGGCCCGCCTATCACACAGGAAGAGGAGGAGGAGGATTGTGTCAGCATGAAGGTGGAGCCTAGCACTCAGCATCAGCAGTAGTCTTCAAGGGATCAATTACAGTCCCAAGAAACCCATGGACTTGTACGTGGCTGGGAGGAGGTGGCTGCGGATCATGTCATCCTTAGTGACCCAGAGGACTCCGGATGGAATGCCTCAGCTAACCTACGCTGCATGGCCTCCCTGATCCTGCAAAGCCTGCGGAAGGATCCTCATATTTGTGGTATCAAGGAGAGGGATCATTACTGGCTGGCAACCCTCCTTGATCCACGTTACAAGGATAAGGTTGTGGACCTTATCTTTCCGTCGCAGAGGGAGCAAAGGATGAAACATCTTCGGGAGGCCTTGCAGAAAGGTTTGTGCAACGCGTTCCCAGAGCCTGGGAGGTTACAAATTCCTGGTCCTGGACAACGTGTTGCTGAGGCTTCGGACAGTCACAGAAGGAGCGGTGGAGAAGGTGGCCTGTCCTGCATCCAGCATTCTTTCAGAACGCACATTCAGTGCTGCTGGAGGCTTTGTAACCGATCACAGGGTGTGCCTGTCCACCGACTCGGGCGATCGGCTGACCTTCATAAAAATGAATCAGTGTTAGAGCACCACCAGCTACCAAGCACCTGATGCTGATGTAACCGAATAATTATTTTTGAATGTCAGATCCCTTCAAGACTGCCTATGTTGATGCTGAGTGACTATCCTGTTATGCAGAGTGACTATCCTCTTCCTCCTCAATGATCATGCTGATAGCTTGTAAGAACATTTTTGGTTCTGGGCACCGCCACCAGTGGCTAAAGCCCAATTTTTCTGCCCCTGTTCAACAGGGGCGTGTAATTACAATTTTTGCTGCAATACTTTGCAGCAGGGCTCATTCCTGCACTCCAACTAGAGTTTCTGTGAGGGGTTGCAGTGTTGTGGCACCAGCACCAGTGCCTAACAGGGGTGTTTAACAGGGTCATGTAATTACAATTCTTGATCTAATATTTCACAGCAGGGCCCGTTCCTGCGCCCACCAAGAGTAACTGTGAGGGCTTACAGTGTTGTGGCAACACCAACACCTAAGGCCCAAATTTCTGCAGAGTATATAGGGCAGGCGCCTACTTTCAAACATCCAACTTACAAACGACTCCTACTTGCAAACGGAAGGAGACAACAGGAAGTGAGAGGAAATCTACTCCTAGGAAGGGAAATTCTCTCCTGTAAGAGTTCCTTGTTTCACTAAAAAGTAGGATTTTTAAAACAGCTTACCTGTAAAATCCTTTTCTTGGAGTACATCACGGGACACAGAGCGGCATAGTCATTACTATGTGGGTTATATAGAATTACCTTCAGGTGCTGGCACTGGCAACTTCCAAAACAGGAAGTACCCTCCCCTATATAAGCCCCTCCCATCCGGGAGCACCTCAGTTTTGTAGCAAAGCAATACGTGTCCCCAAAAGAGGGGTGGGAGCTCTGTGTCCCGTGATGTACTCCAAGAAAAGGATTTTACAGGTAAGCTGTTTTAAAAATCCTACTTTCTTGTTCATACATCACGGGACACAGAGCGGCATAGTCATTACTATGTGGGACGTCCCAAAGCAATGCCAAATGAGGGGGGGGGATATACCATACATAAGCTGGGCGCCATCAGGCATGAGGATCTTTTGCGGCCTGCAACACACTGCGCCCAAAGGCGACATCCTCCTGACTTCTAACGTCCACCTGGTAGAACCTAGTAAACGTGTGTACCTTACAAATTTGAGCCAGGGAGGCCTGGTGATGCACTGCCCATGAAGTTCCAACTGCTCTCGTGGAGTGCGCCCTAACTTTGAACGGAGGCGGTCTACTTCTCAAGCCATAGGCTTGTATTATGACCTGTCGAATCCACTTGGCTAAAGTAGATTTTGATGCTGCCTGACCCTTTCTGGGGCCTTCCGGCAGAACAAACAAAGAATCCGTTCTACGAATCTGAGCAGTGGCTTTTAGATAAGCTTTAACTGCTCTTACTACATTCAAAGAATGCAATAACTTTTCCTCTACCGAGCTCGGTTTGGGGAAAAGAAGGAAGAACCACATCCTGGTTCAAGTGAAACCTCGATACCACCTTAGGAAGAAAGGCTGGGTGAGGACGTAATACTACTCTGTCCTCATGAATAACCAGATATGGCTCTTTACAGGACATGGCGGCTACTTCCGACACTCTTCTAGCCAAGCATATGGCTACTAAAAATATCAATTTTCTGGTGAGTAGAACCAAGGAAATGTGCCGCAAAGGTTCAAATGGCTGATTCTGCAGAACCGACAGAACCAAATTTAGATCCCATGGACATATGGGAGCTTTAATCGGTGGAATAATACGAGTCACCCCTTGCATAAAGGATTTGACAAGTGAATGCATAGCCAGGGGCCTTTGAAATAGTATTGATAAGGCTGAAACCTGACCCCTGATAGTACTTAAGGCAAACTTCCTGTCTATAGCCCACTGTAGGAAGTCCAGAATTCTGCCTATAACGTACTTACGTGGATGCCACTTTCTGGCCTCGCACCAAGTGATGTACGCCTTCCAAACTCTATAGTAGATCTGCCTGGATACAGGCTTCCTGGCATTGATTATAGTTGATACCACAGAGTTAGAGAGACCTCTCTTCTTTAGGATGTGGGATTCAATAGCCAGGCCGTTAAACTTAGAGTTAGTAAGGAAGGGTGGTATATCGGCCCTTGCGAAAGCAGGTCCGGACGACGTGGAAGGGTCCAAGGACTCCCCACAGACATTTTGATGATCTCCGCGTACCAGGCCCTTCGGGGCCACGCTGGAGCCACCAAGATCACGGCTTCTTTTCCAACCTGACTCTGCGAAGGAGTCAAGGCAACAATTGTAGCGGAGGGAATGCATATATCAGTCTGAACTGATTCCAAGGGAACACCAGAGCATCCGAGCCGCAAGCGAGGGGATCCCTTGTCCGGGAGACAAATCTGTCCACCTTTGCGTTGAATCTGGATGCTAGAAGATCTACATCCGGTGTTCCCCACCGCTGACATATTGCTCGGAAGACCTCGGGATGAAGGGACCATTCCCCTGGGCATAACTGTTGGCGACTTAGAAAGTCCGCCTTCCAATTCTCCACCCCTGGAATGAAGACAGCTGACATACATGGGACATGCTTTTCTGCCCATTCCAGGATGTGACTTACTTCCCTCTGGACTGCACGACTCCTGGTGCCTCCCTGATGATTGATATATGCCACTGCTGTGGCATTGTCTGATTGAATTCTGACAGGGGACCCTTGGAGTCTGGATGCCCAGGCTACTAGGGCATACCGGGCTGCTCGTATCTCTAAGAGATTGATGGGCAGGGTTTTTACTACATTTGACCATGTGCCCTGGAGAGACCATTGCTCCAGTACTGCCCCCCAGCCTATAAGGCTGGCATCTGTAGTGACCACCTTCCAGGATATCGGACTGAAGGGTTTTCCCTTCTGGAGATTCTGGGGGATCAACCACCAGCAGAGACTCTTCCGAACGGAAGGGGACAAAGCCATCGGGAAGTCTAGAGCCTGAATTTTTCCGTTCCAGGCTGACAATATGGCCCTCTGTAAATTCCTTGAGTGGAATTGGGCGTATGGCACAGCTTCGAATGATGCTACCATCTTTCCTAGCAGCCTCATGCACAGGCGTATGGACGGCTGTCTTTTTGCACAAAGCAGACGGACCAAGCCCCTCAAAGAGGATACCTTGTCTAGAGGTAAGAAAATCTTCCTCTGGTCTGAATCCAGCCGTAGCCCTAGATATACCAGGTTTTTCACTGGCTGTAGGGCTGACTTGTCCAGGTTGATGACCCAACCGTGAGATTCTAGATACTTGATTGTATCGACAATTACCACTTCTAGCTTGGCAACTGAGTGGTCCATCAACAACAGGTCGTGTAGGTATGCCATTATCGTTACACCTCGTGTTCTTAGATCGGCCAACAGTGGGGCCAGAATTTTTGTGAACACTCGTGGTGCTGTGGCCAGACCGAATGGTAAGGCTCTGAACTGAAAATGGCGCCGTTCTACTGCAAAGCGTAGAAATTTTTGATGACCTGGAAAGATGGGAACATGCAAGTAAGCATCTTTGATGTCGATCGAGGCTAACCATTCCTCCCCCTGTAGGGCAGCGGTGACCGATCGGATCGACTCCATCCGGAAGGACCGGACCTTTAGAAATTTGTTTAGACTCTTTAGGTCCAATATGGGTCTTATGTCCCCGTTTGGTTTCGGGACTGTGAAAAGGTTTGAGTAGAAACTCAACCCCCACTCTTCCATAGGAACCTCCATAATTACTCCTTGGAGCAATAGTTGTTCTAACGCCACTAGGAGACACCTTCTTTTCAGAGGGTCTTTTGGCATGCCTGACCACATAAAATGCGAAGGAGGAGACTCTTTTAACTCCAACTTGTATCCCCGAGTTACTGCGGAGAGCACCCATCTGTCTTTGATCGTCTCCCGCCAGGTCTCTGTGAACAACTGAAGTCTTCCCCCCACCCGTTTGAGTGGGGGCAGCCCTTCATAGGCTTGACTTGGAGGCTGGTTTAGTACCTCTTCGGATCCAGGGTTTTTTATTACCCTGTGACTGTCCCTGATTTTTACCTCCTGAGTTTGACCGAGGAGGCCGTCGGAACTGCTTAGTAGCAGACGTCCCAGGGATAGGAGAGGTAGTCCTTTTAAAAGACGGACCCCTAGACCTCTTTTTAATTGGTAAGAGAGTACTTTTACCACTGGAAATCTTCTGGATATATTTATCCAGGTCTTCGCCAAAAAGGCGTTCTCCATGAAATGGGAAGCTAACTAAGAGCTTCTTACAGGGAGCCTCAGCAGACCAGTTCTTGAGCCACAGAAGCCTACGCATATGTACCAAAGACAGCGTGAGGCGGGAGGCCTGATGGATAGAATCCTTGATGGCGTCAACCGCAAAGCATAATGCTCTAGGCAGATCAGCCAGAGCCTGGGCCTGCTGGTCTGGCAAATCCCTCAGGACCATTTTCATTTGATCCTTTAAAGCTTGGCAGACCCCAATAGCTGCCACTGCTGGCTGTGTAACAGCCCCTGCTGTGGAAAAAGCAGATTTTAATAAAGATTCCAATTTTTTATCTACTGGATCTTTGAACATTTGAACATTATCTACTGGACATGTCAGTGATTTGTTCACAGAAGAAATGGCTGCGTCCACCGTAGGAACATTCCATCTCTGGGTGAATTTTTCCTCCATGGGATAGATCACCTGAAATTTCTTAGGTGGAACAAATAGTTTATCAGGATGTTCCCAGTCCTGGTATATAAGTCCTTCCAATAATGGATGAATTGGAAAGGAGCAATTAATCTGGGGAGCTTTTAGCGACCCCAACGAGGAGACAGCAGTAGTTGATGGTTCAACAAGAGGCATTTTAAATGCAGATCGAACCATGTCAGTTAGGGTCTGGACCCACAATCTTTCAGTCTGTGATGCTGAAAATGGTTCATCTACTGTCGATTCCTCAAAAACAGAGTTAACCTCCTCGTGATCCCCTTCAGGAAGGTCAGTCCCTTCCTGGGACTATTGCTCTGCCAACAGGCACTCTAATGGAGGGGATGGAGATCTGGCGCGCTTTCTTTCCTGTAGAGAAGAAGCGATCAATGCTGCCAATCTCTGCTCCAATCCCTCCAGAGTTGAGGCAAAAACCTCCTCTGTTATATATGCAGGAGCAGGTGGACTGAGGACAGCCGCAGTACCTGGCACTCCCGGGGGTTCCTTATGGGTATTAACCTCTGATTTCTCAGGGGAGGAAGGTGCAGATGACTGCTCCAGATCCTCAGAGCCCGATGGAGACCCCCTACACTTCCTGAGAGGTATATCTCAGAGTTTTTTAGGCGGCATATTCCTTAGTTCAAAGCTGAGGTATTCCAGCCGCAATACACCCCTTTACTGAAATAGTCTAATGCAATTTGCTGCTATGTACATCAGTGGGTGTCTACTAATGCGTCTTTCTGGGGATGCCTGTATCAACCGCCCGCTGTAAGCCCCTATACCATGCTACCAGCTCCTTTTCATGCTCTGTGTCCATAGCAAACAGCGTGGACTGAGTCCTTTTATCTTGCTGGGACGCCCGCACATGCGCAGAAGCGCTGGGCGCACAGAGCGCGTCATCCGCCAGGCTCCGCCCCCTTTTTTTAAGCTAAATCTTATAAAAAGAAAGCGTGTGTGCGCGCGCGCGTGCACGTGTGCGCTCTTGGCGCCATGTAGGGAGAGGAGCCAGGGTCCCTGTTTCACCAGGACTCGGGGATGGAAGGAAACTACTTGGCAGCATGACAGAGGAATGCAGCTTCCCTGATAGAGAGCTCACTCATCTGCCTGGACTTTCACCATGGAAGGAATAGTCCCAAGAAAAAAATACGTTCCACAGCGGCCTCTAGTGGACAAACACAGGTACCGCACTTTTGTCTTTTTTTTTTTTTTTTTTAAAACCTCCTTTATGAAAAACATTTCTAGGTTTACAGTTTTTAAAACTTCCTTTATGAAAAGACATTTCTAGGATTTCTTAGGCATATACAGCTATTAGCGGGAATACCTCTAGGTAACAGGCAGAAAGACATATTAGGCTTGGGGGTCCCCTCAATAGAACCAAGTTCCTGAGGGGCCCCCACTTACCTTTTCCCCGCCGCAGGACTTTGTTTGGTCCACAGAAGCCCAAACTTCACCTCTCACGGCAGGCATTGTACTAGACCTTCAGGGACCGGGTTCCCAAGGATTCCACTCCCCTGGACCTGTATAGCACCCTGCACAGATAGCCTCTTGGTTTTGGGTATGACCAGAGCTCTGGATCCCAGGGTCCAGCCCTCCTAAGAGAGGCATTACAGGCAAAACCCTGCTCTTCTCTGCAAGGCCCGGGTACCGACCGTTTAGCTATGAAGCTTTTTTGGTCGGATCCGGAATAGCTTGCTAAGGCCCAGAGAACCTGTACACAAGCCCAGATGAATACATGTTAACCTTGGCCAACACCTTAGACACTGGCAAAAAACTGAGGTGCTCCCGGATGGGAGGGGCTTATATAGGGGAGGGTACTTCCTGTTTTGGAAGTTGCCAGTGCCAGCACCTGAAGGTAATTCTATATAACCCACATAGTAATGACTATGCCGCTCTGTGTCCCGTGATGTATGAACAAGAAACCCCAAATTTTCAAAATCCAATTGTCATTGGGGCAGAAAGTGAGATGAAATCTTCTGAACAGGTGTACAGACAGCAAAACAAATGTTACAGGGGTGATAAACCTTCCCTATGTTTTCCAAAAAGCTTAAAAATAGATTTTTTGGCTGGAGCTACACTTTAAAAATGTACCAGTTCAAAATTACAAACAGATTCTACTTAAGAACAAACCTACAGTCCCTGTCTTGTATGCACCGCCTGTATACGGCTGTTCAGAGTATATAGCGCTGGGAGCCCCACGCCTTTCCTTTTTTAAATTTGGGTGCGGGGTTCCCCTTAATATCCATACGAGACCCAAAGGGGCTGGTAATGGGCTGGGGGGGGGGGGTTACCCATGCCATTTTTCTCAATGATTTTAATCCATATTGCCGGGACCAGACATTACATTAAAGCCGCAAGCAGTTTTAAATTACTTTTATTCCTTTAGAATTGTAATTTTGTGCAGGGACTGTTCTAAATACGGGAAACACGCGCCACTTCACAGGCATACTATAGACACCCCCAGGTACGATCTTTAAAGGAATATTTCACTTTTATTTTTTCACTTTAAGCATCATTAAAATCACAGCTCCCGAAAAAACTGCCATTTTTAAAACTTTTTTTTGCATTGATACATGTCCCCTGGGGCAGGACCCGGCTCCCCAAACCCTTTTTAGGACAATAACTTGCATATTAGCCTTTAAAATTCGCACTTTTGATTTCTCACGTTCGAGTCCCATTAACAGGGTTTCGAAAGTTTGCGCAAACTTTCTGTCCGTTCGCAGGTTCTGGTGCGAACCGAACCGGGGGGGGGGGGGGTGTTCGGCTCATCCCTACTGAAGAGGGACAATAGGCAAGTATCACTGCATTGTGTAGTTCACTGTTTGGTATATTACTGTCACTCCTGTGTGGGAATCAGAGATAGCTGTCAGAGGCTTCTCTGATTCACTGAAACTTTCTATTTGCATACTGCAATATACTTGGGCTATTCACAAGTGTATGAGAGCAAAGCTTATTTGATTATAATATATCAAGTGACTGGTTTGTGTTAAAGTGTATATCTGCCACTTCATTATTTAAAACAACAGTGTCCCTTTTTGATCTAGAGGGTTCCTAGCTAGTATTCGCCTAGGGAATGGTAAACAGCTCAGGGTAGTGACAGGATAGGCTTCCGACAGCCATTTAGATATGCAGAGGTTCGGTAGCATTGATAAGTCAGGTTAGGGACCAATAGATAGGCTAGATAAGCCTGATTTGCCTTGCAGGTGGAGCGTTCCAGACTTCTTCGCCATTCGGGG
Organism: Rana muscosa; assembly: GCA_029206835.1. NCBI lineage: Eukaryota > Metazoa > Chordata > Amphibia > Anura > Ranidae > Rana > Rana muscosa. The sequence goes on along the minus strand of CM055128.1, from coordinate 86,053,103 downwards.
GGGGGGGGGTGGGGTTCGCCTGCATAAGCGTCCCTAAGAAGCCACTGCTCTACAGATGCATCAGCGTTTGTCCTCTCAAGCCAACTTGTGTTACGCCTCATCAGGAGCCCCTGCAACCGAACTGTGCCACATGGCCTAATTGGAGGTATTGGTGTTAAAGACCTTTAGTTATATATCCGGATTCATAGATACATATAAACACTGTTCTTTTAAGACATATGTACATTCTTCCTGTTATTGCTTTGGTTGTATGTAATGCCATCACTTTATCATATATAAAGTTACACTAATCACTTGCTGGTATGTTTGCATATCTTTACTCAATAATAAACTTAAATAAAAATTGTCAATTATATAAAAAAAATAAAAAAAAATCTATGCTGGGTGTATTAGTACTACTGCTGTCAGTTATTTTGGGTGAGTTACTAGCTATTGTCGTAGAGAGTTCATCTCTACATACGCTGGAGCCCTGTTCTAGGTACAGCCACCGCCAATTATATATTCATAGTCCTCTCTTCCTTTATAAAAGGCTGTGGCTCATTTGGTTAGCTGCAGGTTAGCGCCATCTCCTGTGTGGAGAGGGTAACTTCAAATTACCCCCCCCCCCTCCATTACAGGGCTACAAATGTATGTGTATATCATAGGCGTGCGCACAGGGTGTGCCAGGTGTGCCCAGGCACACCCTATTCACCCTATGCAGCACAAATCCCCCCTACTTCCCTAGCTCCTCCCCTTCTCCGTACAGCACTTCTGGCTTCTCTCCTCTCCTCTCCGGCCGGCTGTTGCTGTGGGGATGTTTTAGAATGAGTGGGGGAAGGGGCCTGGTAAGTAAGTACCGTATATACTCGAGTATAAGCTGAATTTTCAGCACATTTTTTTTGTGCTGAAAATGCCCCCTCGGCTTTTACTCGAGTCGCCTTTTTGCGCCTGATCTCCCGGACTTTGGGTACCCTGTACCGGCCTTGACCCCAAACTTGGCACACATGTAGCCCCACTCTTCTTCTACAAGTGTGCAAAGTTTGTTGTCCGGGGGACCTACGGCCGGGGAGCACCGATTTTTCAGACTCGAGCATCCCTTCCATAGACTCCCATGTTAAACGGTAATCTCTCCGGTGATTTTGGGGACCCGGTACCGGCAGGTCGTTGGTCCCTTGGACCCGGAACTTGGCACACATGTAGCCCCATTTCTCCTCTACAACCGGGAAGCACCAATTTTTAAAAACCAAGCACCCCTTCTATAGACTCCCATGTTAAACGTCAGTCTAGTCATGGACACAGTGAGGCATGGGAACAGTGAGGCATGGGCACAGTGAGGCATGGGCACAGTGAGGCATGCACATGGACACAAGTGAGGCACAGTGAGGCATGCAGATGGACACCCTAGGCTTATACTCGAGTCAATAAGTTTTCCCAGTTTCTTGTGGTAAAATTAGGTGCCTCGGCTTATATACGGGTCGGCTTATACTCGAGTATATACGGTATGTAATTTACTGGCCCCTTCCCTTTCTGAATGAAGATCGTGAGTGTGTTTGAGCTTTGGGGTGCACACCCTAATGCTATAGGCTCCGCACACCTATGGTCACAGTATATTTTCGGATGTGTGTCACTGTATATTTTTGGATAGGGGGTCACAGTATATTTTCAGATGGGGTCAAAAGTCATATTCTTATGATGATCCGTGTAGGTCACAGTATCTTTTCAGATGAGGTCACAGTATATTTTCGGATGTGGGTCACTGTATATTTTTGGATAGGGGGTCACAGTATATTTTCAGATGGGGTCAAAAGTCATATTCTTATGATGATCCGTGTAGGTCACAGTATCTTTTCAGATGAGGTCACAGTATATTTTCGGATGTGGGTCACTGTATATTTTTGGATAGGGGGTCACAGTATATTTTCAGATGGGGTCAAAAGTCATATTCTTATGATGATCCGTGTAGGTCACAGTATCTTTTCAGATGAGGTCACAGTATATTTTCGGATGTGGGTCACTGTATATTTTTGGATAGGGGGTCACAGTATATTTTCAGATGGGGTCAAAAGTCATATTCTTATGATGATTAGTGATGAGCCGAACACCCCCGGGTTCGGTTCGCACCAGAACCCGCGAACGGACCGAAAGTTCGCACGAACTTTAGAACCCTATTAAATACAATGGATGCGAACGTTCGAAATCTAAAGTGCTAATTATAACGACTATTATGCATGTTATTGTCCTAAAAAGGGTTTGGGAACCCGGGTTCTGCACCAGGGGACATGTATCAATGCAAAAAGAAGTTTTAAAAACGGCCGTTTTTCGGGAGCAGTCATTTTAATGATGCATAAAGTGAAAAAAAAAAAGAGTCAAATATTCCTTTAAATATCGTACCTGGGGGGTGTCTAAAGTATGTCTGTGAAGTGCCACGTGTTTCCCGTGTTTAGAACTGTCCCTGCACAAAATTACATTTCTAAAGGAAAAAAAACCATTTAAAACTGCTTGCGGCTTTAATGTAATGTCTGGTCCCGGTAATATGGATGAAAATCTTTAAGAAAAATGGCATAGCTACCCCATCACAGCCCCTACCCCAGCCCATTACCAGCCCCTTTGGGTCTTGTATGGATATTAAGGGGAACCCCACACACAAAATAAAAAAGGCCCTATATACTCTGAACAGCCGTATACAGGCGGTGCATACAAGACAGGGACTGTAGGTTTGTTCTTATGTAGAATCTGTTTGTAATTTTGAACAGGTACATTGTTTAAGTGTAGCTCCAGCCAAAAAAATCTATTTTTAAGCTTTTTGGAAAACATAGGGAAGGGTTATCACCCCTGTAACATTTGTTTTGCTGTCTGTGCAGTGTGCACCTGTTCAGAACAGTTCACCTCACTCTCCGTCCTAATGACAAATGTTTTTTGAAAATTTGGGGGTTTTATTGAAACAAGAATTGGTGATAAAGCATCAGTGGAGAGGAGACACTTTTTTTCCCATATTAACTCTTACAGGAGAGAATTTGCCTTCCTAGGGGTAGATTTCCTCTCACTTCCTGTTGTATCCTTCCGTTTGCAAGGAGGAGTTGTTTGTAAGTTGGATGTTTGAAAGTAGGGGCCTGCCGTATATACTCAGCTGAAATTTGCCCCTTACATGTTGGTGTTGCCACAACACTGTGAGCCCTCACAGTTACTCTTGGTGGGCGCATGAATGGGCCCTGCTGTGAATTATTAGATCAAGAATTGTAATTGCATGCCCCTGTTGAACAGGGGCTGAAAAATTGGGCCTTTGGTGGTGGTGGTGGTGTTGACACAACACTGTAAGGCCTCACAGTTACTCTTGGTGGGTGCATGAATGGGCCCTGCTGTGAATTATTAGATCAAGAATTGTAATTACATGCCCCTGTTAAACAGGGGCAGAAAAATTGGGCCTTAGGCACTGGTGCCACAACATTGCAACCCCTCACAGATACTGTACTTGGAGCACAGCAATGAGCCCTGTTGCAAAGTATTGCATCAAAAATTTTAATTACACGCCCCTGTTAAACAGGGGCTGAAAAATTGGGCCTTAGCCACTGGTGCTGGTGCCACGACACTGTAACCTCTCCCAGATACTCTAGTTGGAGTGCAGGAATGAGCCCTGCTGCAAAGCATTGCATAAAAAATTGTAATTACATGCCCCTGTTAAACAGGGGCTGAAAAATTGGGCCTTAGCCACTGGTGGCGGCACCCAGAAACAAAAATGTTCTTCCAAGCTATCATCATCAATCGGATCATTGAGGAGGAGGAGGATAGTCAGTCAACATAACAGGACAGTCTCTCAGCATCAGCATCAGTCTTGAAGGGATGTGACATTTGAAAATAAATTAGTCTGTTATATCAGCTTCAGGTGTTTGGTAGCTGGTGGTGATCCAAGACTGGTTCATCTTTATGAAGGTCAGTCGATCAACCGAGTCGGTGGACAGGCGCACCCTGTGATCCGTGACAAATCCTCCAGCAGCACTGAATGTGCGTTCTGAAAGAACGCTGGATGCAGGACAGGCCAGTAGCTCAATTCCATACTGTGCAAGCTCTGGCCAGTGATCCATCCTCAAGACCCAGTAAGCCAGAGGATTTTCGGTGGGGAAGGTGTCCAAGTCTGACCTTGCCCCTAGGAATTCCTGCACCATGTATATCAGACGCTGGTGATGGTTGATGGAACCGATCATACCTTGGGGCTGCGGACTAAAGAATTGTCTGAACGCATCGGTCAGACGGCCACCTTCCCCACCGCTCCTTCTTTGACTGACCGAAGCCTCAGCAACTCTTTGTCCAGGACCAGGAGTTTGTAACCTCCCAGTCTCTGGGAACGCGTTGCACAGACCTTTCTGCAAGGCCTCCCGGAGTTGTTTCATCCTCTGCTCCCTCTGCGACGGTAAGATAAGGTCCGCAACCTTACCCTTGTACCGTGGATCAAGGAGAGTGGCCAGCCAGTAATGGTCCCTCTCTTTGATCAGAAGAATACGAGGATCCTTCCGCAGACTTTGCAGGATCAGGGAGGCCATGCAGCGTAGGTTAGCTGAGGCATTCGGTCCGGAGTCCTCTGGGTCACTAAGGACGACATGATCCGCAGCCACCTCCTCCCAGCCACGTACAAGTCCACTGGTTTCTTGGGACTGTAAATCATCCCTAAAAGACTGCTGCTGATGATGCTGAGTGCCATTCTCCACCTCCATGCTGACACAATCCTCCTCCTCCTCCTCTTCCTGTGCGATGGGTGGGACAGAAGGAACACTGTCTGGGTAAAGGGGGCCTTGAGAGGCAAGGAAATCCTCCTCTTCCTGCCTCTGTTCTGCCTCAAGTGCCCTGTCCATTATTCCATGCAGCGTATGTTCCAACAGGTGGACAAGAGGTACAGTGTCACTGATGCATGCACTGTCACTGCTCACCATCCTCGTGGCCTCCTCAAATGGTGCCAGGACAGTGCATGCATCCCTGGTCATGCCCCACTGGCGTGGTGAAAAAATCCTGAGCTCCCCTGACCCTGTCCTGGTGCCGTAGTCGCACAGGTACTCATTGATGGCCCTCTGCTGCGTGTGCAGCCGCTGCAGCATGGCCAACGTTGAGTTCCACCTGGTGGGCATGTCACATATAAGGCGGTTCTTGGGCAGGTTCAACTCCTTTTGCAGCTCAGCCAGGCGAGCACTGGCATTATAAGATCTGCGGAAATGCACACAGACTTTCCTGGCCTGCCTCAGGACATCCTGTAAGCCCGGGTACCTGCCCAAGAACCGCTGCACCACCAGGTTAAGGATGTGAGCCACACAGGGCACATGGGTCAGTTGTCCCTGTCGGAGGGCGGAGAGGAGGTTCGTGCCATTGTCGCAAACCACCATTCCTGGCTTAAGCTGGCGTGGCGTCAACCACCTCTCGGCCTGCCCCTCTGCAGAGCAGACAGAACCTCTGCCCCAGTGTGGCTCCTGTCCCCCAAACACACCAGCGCAAGCACGGCATGGCATCTTTTTGCCTGCGTACATGCGTAGCCCCTTGAACGCCTACGGAGCACCGCTGGTTCCGAGGACAAGGCACAGGAAGAGGCCATGGAGGAAGAACAAGAGGAGGGGGTGGAGGAGAGAGGTGTGTCACAACCAGTAGTAGCATTTTGGAGGCGTGGCGGCGGAACAACCTCCAACACTACTGCACCTTGTCCTGCATCCTTCCCAGCTGCCAAAAGAGTGACCCAATGGGCCGTGAAAGAAAGGTAACGTCCCTGTCCATGCCTGCTGGACCATGAGTCAGCGGTAATATGCACCTTACCGCTGACCGCCCTGTCCAGCGAGGCCAAGACATTGCCTTCCACATGCCGGTAGAGAGCCAGAATCGCCTTCCGTGAGAAAAAGTGGCGTTTGGGAACCTGCCACTGAGGAACCGCACATTGCCCAAACTCACGGAAGGGGGCCGAGTCTACCAACTGAAAAGGCAGCAGTTGAAGCGCTAGCAATTTAGCCAAGCTAGCATTCAACCGCTGGGCATGTGGATGGCTGGGAGTGAACTTCTTTCGACGGTCCAGCAGCTGGGGCAGGGAAATTTGCCTGCTAGAATCGGACGTCGGTGTACTGCTAGCAGAGTGCCCACAAGTACTTGGCTGTGACACACCTAATTCTACACCTTCATTCCTCTCAGTGCAGGTTTCAGAGAGGACTGAAGGTATAGTGGGGTTGGAGATCCCAGCTGATGCGGTGCAAGGAGAGGTCCGCTTTGTTCTTTGGTGTGAGTCTTTAAGGTAGGCTTGCCAACGAGCTGCATGGCAGGTCAACATATGTCTGGTGAAGCATGTGGTGCCCAAGCGGGTGATGTTTTGGCCACGCGATATACGCTTCAAACATATGTTGCAAACAGCAGTTGTGCGATCTGATGCACTCGACTCAAAAAAGGCCCACACCAAAGAACTTTTTGAATAACGGGCAGAGGAAGCGCCCTGCACAGGCGGAGCTCTGCGGTGTGATTCCGTCGGTGTGCTGCCCTTACGCAGGCCCCCCGAGGGCATCCTGCCTCTTTGGAGATGTGCCTCCTCCTCATCCTCCTCCTCCTCTCTCCTATTAGGCACCCACATGGAGTCAGTGACCTCATCATCCCCTCCCTCCTCATCACTGGAGCCAATCTGGCAGTATGCTGCAGCTGCTGGAACATGACTGCCAGATTGGTGTCCTTCTTGAGCATCCCCTCTCTCTGCTCTCACGCTACTGCCTTCCTCTAGGTGGGTATCATCATCAGACCCTTCGAAACGCTGGGCATCCTCCTGGAGCATGTACCCAACACTGTGCTCAAACAGTTCGGGGGACTCCTCAGGAGGACATGGTTGGTCTAGGGAAGGAGTGACTGATGATGACATTGATACCAGGGAAGAGGACGCTTTGGCAGCTGCTTTGCCAGTACACTGAGCCTGGGTGAGAGAGGATGAGGAGGATGAGGAGGGCTTGGTCATCCACTCTACCAAGTCTTCGGCATGATGCGGCTCAACACGTCCAGCTGCCGAAAAGAAGGACAAGCGTGTCCCATGGCCACGTGCTGATGGCGATGCACTGCGTCCACGACCAGCACTGTTGAATCGTTCGATGTTCGCCGAACGGTCGAACAGCCGATGTTCGAGTCGAACTTATGTTCGACTCGAACACCGAGCTCATCCCTAATGATGATCCGTGTTGGTCACAGTATTTTTTCAGATGGGGTCACAGTATATTTTCGGATGTGGGTCACTGTATATTTTTGGATAGGGTGTCACAGTATATTTTCAGATAGGGTCACAGTATATTTTCAGATAGGGGGTCACAGTATATTTTCAGATAGGGGGTCACAGTATATTTTCAGATAGGGGGTCACAGCATATGTTTTAGATGAGGGTCACAGCATATTTTCAGATAGGGGGTCACAGTATATTTTCAGATAGGGGGTCACAGCATATTTTTTAGATGAGGGTCACAGCATATTTTCAGATAGGGGGTCATAGTATATTTTCGGATAGGGGGTCAGGGTATATTTTCAGATGGGGGGGTCACAGTATATTTTCGGATAGGGGCAGTGCCGGCCCAAGACATTGTGCTGCCTGGGCCCAGGATTAAAATGTTGCCCCCCCAAAAAAATATAATCACCAAAAGGCCCACACATTTAATATTTAATATCATGAGAATTAAAACCAAAATAAAATTTATTAGGAAGTCCGATTTACACGCAACAGTGGTGGTGGGGTTCAGACAGAGGCAGCGGCGGTTGGGGGGAGGGGGGTTAGACGCAGGCAGGGGTGGTAGGAAGGGTTTAGACACAAAAAAAAAGACTGGCCCACCTCTCTGGGCCATACTTTTGTAGCAGCCTCATGGGAATTTGATCCTATGGTCATTCAGCACAGCACTGGAAGTCTGGCTTCTTAACCATTAGGCCATGAGACGCTGCCCAATTTCAGTTGAGAAATTGACAGTTAAAAGATCATTTACTCTGTCAGATTGCTGCTACTGCGTCTCGTTTTTTCTATAGCGGATATACCCAATCAGTATAACTTGTTGCTGTCAAAAGTCATATTCTTATGATGATCCGTGTTGGTCACAGTATCTTATCATATGGGGTCACAGGCACACCCTATTCACCCTGTGCAGCACAAATACCCCCTACTTCCCTAGCTCCTCCCCTTCTCCGTACAGCACTACTGGCTTCTCTCCTCTCCTCTCCGGCCGGCTGTTGCTGTGGGGATGTTTTAGAATGAGTGGGGGAAGGGGCCTGGTAAGTAAGTACCGTATATACTCGAGTATAAGCTGAATTTTCAGCACATTTTTTTGTGCTGAAAATGCCCCCTCGGCTTATACTCGAGTCACCTTTTTGCGCCTGATCTCCCGGACTTTGGGGACCCGGTACCAGCCTTGACCCCAAACTTGGCACACATGTAGCTCCACTCTTCTTCTACAAGTGTGCAAAGTTTGTTGTCTGGGAGACCTACGGCCGGTGAGCACCGATTTTTCAAACCCGAGCACCCCTTCCATAGACTCCCATGTTAAACGGTAATCTCTCCGGTGATTTTGGGACCCGGTACCGGCAGGTCGTAGGTCCCCTGGACCCGTAACTTGGCACACATGTAGCCCCATTTCTCCTCTACAACCGGGAAGCACCAATTTTTCAAATCCAAGCACCCCTTCTATAGACTCCCATGTTAAACGTCAGTCTAGTCATGGACACAGTGAGGCATGGGACAGTGAGGCATGGGCACAGTGAGGCATGGACACAGTGAGGCACAGTGAGGCATGCAGATGGACACCCTAGGCTTATACTCGAGTCAATAAGTTTTCCCAGTTTTTTGTGGTAAAATTAGGTGCCTCGGCTTATATTCGGGTCGGCTTATACTCGAGTATATACGGTATGTAATTTACTGGCCCCTTCCCTTTCTGAATGAAGATCGTGAGTGTGTTTGAGCTTTGGGGTGCACACCCTAATGCTATAGGCTGCGCACACCTATGGTGTATATATATATATATATATATATATATATATACACACACACACACATACAGTATCTCATAAAAGTGAGTACACCCCTCACATTTTTGTCAATAATTTATTATCTTTTCATGTGACAACACTGAAGAAATTACACTTTCCTACAATGTAAAGTAGTGAGTGTACAGCTTGTATAACAGTGTAAATTTGCTGTCCCCTCAAAATAACTCAACACACAGCCATTAATGTGTAATCCGCTGGCAACAAAAGTGAGTACAAATGGCCAAATTGGGCCCAAAGTGTCAATATTTTGTGTGGTGACCAATATTTTCCAGCGCTGCCTTAACCCTCTTGGGCATGGAGCTCACCAGAGCTTCACAGGTTGCCACTGGAGTCCTCTTCCACTCCTCCAAGATGACATCGCGGAGCTGGTAGATGATTGAGACCATGCGCTCCTCCACCGTCCGTTTGAGGATGCCCCACAGATGCTCAATAGGGTTTAGGTCTGGCCAGTCCATCACCTTTACCTTCAGCTTCTTTAGCAAGGCAGTGGTCATCTTGGAGTATACTGCCCTGCGGCTCAGTCTCCGAAGGGAGGGGATCATGCTCTGCTTCAGTATGTCACAGTACATGTTGGCATTCGTGGTTCCCTCAATGAACTTTTCGCTCCCCAGTGCCGGCAGCACTCATGCAGCCCCAGACGATGACACTTCCACCATCATGCTTGACTGTTGGCAAGACTCACTTGTCTTTGTACTCCTCACCTGGTTGACACCAACACACGCTTGACACCATCTGAACCAAATAAGTTTATCTTGGTCTCATCAGACCACAGGACATGGTTCCAGTAATCCATGTCCTTAGTCTGCTTGTCTTCAGCAAACTGCAGGCTTTGTTGTGCATCATCTTTAGAAGAGGTTTCCTTCTGGACGACAGCCATGCAGACCAGGTTGATGCAGTGTGCGGCGTATGGTCTGAGCATTGACAGGGTGACCCCCCACCCCTTCAACCTCTGCAGCAATGCTGGCAGCTCTCATAGGTCTATTTCCCAAAGACAACCTCTGGATATGATGCTGAGCATGTGTACTCAACTTCTTTGGTCGACCATGGCAAGGCCTGTTCTGAGTGGAACCTGTCCTGTTAAACCGCTGTATGGTCTTGGCCACCATGCTGCAGCTCAGTTTCAGGGTCTTGGCAATCTTCTTATAGCCTAGGCCATCTTTATGTACAGCAACATTTCTTTTTTTCAGATCCTCAGAGAGTTCTTTTTCATGAGGTGCCATGTTGAACTTCCAGTGACCAGTATGAGAGAGTGAGAGCGTTTAACACGAAATTTAACACACCTGCTCCCCATTCACACCCAAGACCTTGTAACACTAACGAGCCACATAACATCAGGGAGGGAAAATGGCTAATTGGGCCCAATTTGGACATTTTCACTTAGGGGCGTACCCTTGAAATTTTCCATATTTTGTCACGTTACAACCAAAAACATAAATATATCTTATTGGGATTTTATGTGATAGACCAACACAAAGTGGCACATAATTGTGACGTGGAAGAAAAATGATAAATGGTTTTCAAAACGTTTTTACAAATAAATATGTGAACAGTGTGGCATTTGTTATCAGCCCCATTGAGTCAATACTATGTAGAACCACCTTTCGCTGCAATTACAGCTTCAAGTCCTTTTAGGTTTGTAGTCTGAGTTTTCAAGTGTGAAATGCGATAACCCTAATCAACCAAGGCCTGAGGTGTGCCTTGGCTTAGCTGGTCAGTATGCCTGAAAATAGGACATACCCTGAATGTTATGCCCCGTACACACAATCGTTTTTAATGTCATTTTTTAAACCGATGTTTTTCTCCTCATTTTTTTTCATGTTTCCTCTCAAGCCTGCCTTGCGTACACACCATCATTTAAAAAAACGATCAAGCAAAGCGCAGTGACGTTCAACACGTACGACGGCACTATAAAGGGGAAGTTCCGTTCGAATGGCGCCACCCTTCATGTTAGTAAAGTTTTTTGGGCGACGATTCGCGCTTTTCAGTCCGTTACTGTGTAATGAATGTGCTATCTCCATTACGAACACTAGTTTTACCAGAACGAGCGCTCCCGTCTCATACTTGATTCTGAGCATGCGCGTTTTTTTTCACGTCGTTAAAGCATACACACTATCGTTTTTCACGTCGTTAAAAAAAACGACATGAAAAACGACGTGAAAAAAGAGAGCATGTCCGGAATTTTTAATGGCCGTTTTTCACGTCGTTAAAAATGCTCTGGAGCATACACACGATCATTTTTCATGGGCATTTTTTAAAATGGCAGTTTTAACGGCATGAAAAACGATCGTGTGTACGGGGCATAAGAATAAGAAAAATGCAATGAGTATGAGTATACATGAAATCTGGGGGAAATGGGTGGATGGGAACCCAGAAAGCGACGTCAACCCAGACCCGACAGAGGAGGAGGCTTATGTAGCCCTCTCAGACTCCTCCCACAAACACAGGCTAGCCTCCGGCCAGCCTTACACTTGTAGTCAGAGTCTTCAAGTGTGAAATGCGATAACCCTAATCAACCAAAGCCTGAGGTGTGCCTTGGCCTAGCTGGTCAGTATGCCTGAAAAGAGGGCAAAAAAAACACAAATGTAGGTGAAGAAGGGAAGGTAACAATCCGTCAATTGGAGTAGTGTGCGCCCGGATAGCAACAGTATATGTATCCGGTAAGTATCCGCTATAACAGGACAAACCCACCGACTCATGAGTTAGTGATGAGAAGGAACCCCCCATGGAACCTGTGACGCTACCCAGAACCCAACAAAACGCCCCATGAAAGAATGGAATGAGCCTGATGTCCAAGACAACCCAGACATGAGAATGACCTGCTAGTGAATGAGAGGATACGTGGGGGAAAGGGAGCAAGGGCTGGCCCGAGGAGCCCCTACAAATGATGGCCGAGAAGATCAAAATACTTCAACCGGACACCCGAACACCAGAGAAGTAGCTCAGTGAAATGCGCCCAACCCCTGGCCTACCCATACTTGGTATGGGGAAGTGAGAGGGTGAGTGCAAAAATGAACAACTGGCAGGAGTTTGCAGTGCTGGATACCTGATGGATGGGTTGCTGGAGTAGGCAGATAAGGCCAATGCGCTATGGCAATAAGCATTGTAAAACATGGAGAAGCATGCCAGACACAGAACACTGGTCCCACCTGACTCGATCGGGTCATGCTTCTGCCTGTGACCTGACAACCGAGTCTGAATCCTGAACCGAGAAAGGAGGGTCAGACTCCATCCCAGGGAAATAAGTCTCATGGCATGATACAGACATACCCAAAGTAACTGAAAGCCCCCCCTTACTTGGAACAGGCTGGGGATTGGAAAAAGATGACTGGACTGACATCCCTGGGCAGTTCTGCAGGCAACATCCCAGACAAGAGATCAGAGCCAATAGTGGAACCCAGAATCATGACAACGTTTGCCCAAACCCACCACTTATGGCCGACAAGGGGACGTGGCTCAGAACACACCCTGAGAGCAGGGCCGGACTGGGAATAAAATCCAGCCCTGGAAAAAAATTCATACCAGCCCCATAGCATTATTATACCAGTGCAACAGCATAACGTCATTATTTTCTTGTTCATGAAAGGGAAAACCATACATTTTAAAGCACATTTGAAGAGTGTATTATATATAGATAAGACAGATATGAAATCACATAGGGCTTTATATATATATATATATAAAAGCAAATTCCAGTTAAAAGTGGTCAATCATCAAGGGGGACCCCAGGAACTCAGAACGTGGGGAGGGGACCACCGTCCGCAGAAAGAATACACTAAGGTAAGGGGTGGGCTACTGATATAAGGGGGAAACCTTTATATCAGCGCCCCCTTACATTAGTGTATTCACTCCCCCCTTACATCAGTGACCCCACCTTCAGACTGGCCTAGCGGAGCTGTCACTGACTTCCTCTCAGGTGTACCTTGCAGGGCTCAGTCAGTCGGCTCCAGCTCGGTGGCTCTGGTTTTATCCTATAGTCTTCTCTCCACAGTCCACACACGTCTGACTTCTCCCATGACCCCCATCCCCACTCTTGACTCCTCTCCAGACTCCCTCAGAGACTGCAGACATGATACAGGAGATGGTCAGAGACTGCAGACATGATACAAGAGCTCAATGCAGCCTCACCAGTGCCAATCAAATGCAGCCTCACTGTGCCCATCAATGCAGCATCACTGCGCCCATCAAATGCAGCTTTACTGTGCCCGTGAATGCAGTCTCACTGTGCCCGTGAATGCAGTCTCACTGTGCCCATGAATGCAGCCTCACTGTGCCCATGAATGCAGCCTCACCGTACCCATCATTGCAGCCCCTCCTGTGCCCCATGTCCCAGTCTGCAGTCCCTGTCTGTGGGAAGGTGTGTTGTTGATGCTCGGTACAGTACCTTCCATGCCAGCAGGATATCCATGATGGCCAGTAGTGATGAGCCGAACACCCCCGGGTTCGGTTCGCACCAGAACCCGCGAACGGACCGAAAGTTCACACGAACTTTAGAACCCTATTAAATACAATGGATGCGAACGTTCGAAATCTAAAGTGCTAATTATAACGACTATTATGCATGTTATTGTCCTAAAAAGGGTTTGGGAACCCAGGTTCTGCACCAGGGGACAGGTATCAATGCAAAAAGAAGTTTTAAAAACGGCCGTTTTTCTGGAGCAGTCATTTTAATGATGCATAAAGTGAAAAAAAAAAAGTCAAATATTCCTTTAAATATCGTACCTGGGGGTGTCTAAAGTATGCCTGTGAAGTGCCACGTGTTTCCCGTGTTTAGAACTGTCCCTGCACAAAATTACATTTCTAAAGGAAAAAAAGCCATTTAAAACTGCTTGCGGCTTTAATGTAATGTCTGGTCCCGGTAATATGGATGAAAATCTTTAAGAAAAATGGCATAGCTACCCCATCACACCCCCCCCCCACCCCAGCCCATTACCAGCCCCTTTGGGTCTTGTATGGATATTAAGGGGAACCCCGCACACAAAATAAAAAAGGCCCTATATACTCTGAACAGCCGTATACAGGCGGTGCATACAAGACAGGGACTGTAGGTTTGTTCTTATGTAGAATCTGTTTGTAATTTTGAACAGGTACATTGTTTAAGTGTAGCTCCAGCCAAAAAATCTATTTTTAAGCTTTTTGGAAAACATAGGGAAGGGTTATCACCCCTGTAACATTTGTTTTGCTGTCTGTGCAGTGTGCACCTGTTCAGAACAGTTCACCTCACTTTCCGTCCTAATGACAAATGTTTTTTGAAAATTTGGGGGTTTTATTGAAACAAGAATTGGTGATAAAGAATCAGTGGAGAGGAGACACTTTTTTCCCATATTAACTCTTACAGGAGAGAATTTGCCTTCCTAGGGGTAGATTTCCTCTCACTTCCTGTTGTATCCTTCCGTTTTCAAGGAGGAGTCGTTTGTAAGTTGGATGTTTGAAAGTAGGGGCCTGCCGTATATACTCAGCTGAAATTTGCCCCTTACATGTTGGTGTTGCCACAACACTGTGAGCCCTCACAGTTACTCTTGGTGGGCGCATGAATGGGCCCTGCTGTGAATTATTAGATCAAGAATTGTAATTGCATGTCCCTGTTGAACAGGGGCTGAAAAATTGGGCCTTTGGTGGTGGTGGTGTTGACACAACACTGTAAGGCCTCACAGTTAGTCTTGGTGGGCACAGGAATGGGCCCTGCTGTGAATTATTAGATCAAGAATTGTAATTACATGCCCCTGTTAAACAGGGGCAGAAAAATTGGGCCTTAGGCACAGGTGCCACAACACTGCAACCCCTCACAGATACTGTACTTGGAGCACAGCAATGAGCCCTGTTGCAAAGTATTGCATCAAAAATTTTAATTACACGCCCCTGTTAAACAGGGGCTGAAAAATTGGGCCTTTGGTGGTGGTGGTGGTGGTGGTGGTGGTGTTGACACAACACTGTAAGGCCTCACAGTTAGTCTTGGTGGGCGCAGGAATGGGCTCTGCTGTGAATTATTAGATCAAGAATTGTAATTACATGCCCCTGTTAAACAGGGGCAGAAAAATTGAGCCTTAGGCACTGGTGCCACAACACTGCAACCCCTCACAGATACTGTACTTGGAGCACAGCAATGAGCCCTGTTGCAAAGTATTGCATCAAAACTTTTAATTACACGCCCCTGTTAAACAGGGGCTGAAAATTGGGCCTTAGCCACTGGTGCTGGTGCCACGACACTGCAACCACTCCCAGATACTCTAGTTGGAGTGCAGGAATGAGCCCTGCTGCAAAGCATTGCATAAAAAATTGTAATAACACACCCCTGTTAAACAGGGGCTTAAAAATTGGGCCTTAGCCACTGGTGGTGGCACCCAGAAACAAAAATGTTCTTCCAAGCTATCATCGTCAATCGGATCATTGAGGAGGAGGAGGATAGTCAGTCAAAATAACAGGACAGTCTCTCAGCATCAGCATCAGTCTTGAAGGGATGTGACATTTGAAAATAAATTAGTCTGTTATATCAGCTTCAGGTGTTTGGTAGCTGGTGGTGATCCAAGACTGGTTCATCTTTATGAAGGTCAGTCGATCAACAGAGTCGGTGGACAGGCGCACCCTGTGATCCATGACAAATCCTCCAGCAGCACTGAATGTGCGTTCTGAAAGAACGCTGGATGCAGGAGAGGCCAGTAGCTCAATTGCATACTGTGCAAGCTCTGGCCAGTGATCCATCCTCAAGACCCAGTAAGCCAGAGGATTTTCGGTGGGGAAGGTGTCCAAGTCTGACCTTGCCCCTAGGTATTCCTGCACCATGTATATCAGACGCTGGCGATGGTTGCTGGAACCGATCATACCTTGGGGCTGCGGACTAAAGAATTGTCTGAACGCTTCGGTCAGATGGCCACCTTCCCCACCGCTTCTTCTTTGACTGCCCGAAGCCTCAGCAACTCGTTGTCCAGGACCAGGAGTTTGAAACCTCCCAGTCTCTGGGAACGCGTTGCACAGACCTTTCTGCAAGGCCTCCCGGAGTTGTCTCATCCTCTGCTCCCTCTGCGACGGTAAGATAAGGTCCGCAACCTTACCCTTGTACCGTGGATCAAGGAGAGTGGCCAGCCAGTAATGGTCCCTCTCCTTGATCCGAAGAATACGAGGATCCTTCCGCAGACTTTGCAGGATCAGGGAGGCCATGCAGCGTAGGTTAGCTGAGGCATTCAGTCCGGAGTCCACTGGGTCACTAAGGACGACATGATCCGCAGCCACCTCCTCCCAGCCACGTACAAGTCCACTGGTTTCTTGGGACTGTAAATCATCCCTAAAAGACTGCTGCTGATGATGCTGAGTGCCAGGCTCCACCTCCATGCTGACATAATCCTCCTCCTCCTCCTCCTCTTCTTCCTGTGCAATGGGTGGGACAGAAGGAACACTGTCTGGGTAAAGGGGGCCTTGAGAGGCAAGGAAGTCCTCCTCTTCCTGCCTCTGTTTTGCCTCAAGTGCCCTGTCCATTATTCCACGCAGCGTATGTTCCAACAGGTGGACAAGAGGTACAGTGTCACTGATGCATGCACTGTCACTGATCACCATCCTCGTGGCCTCCTCAAATGGTGCCAGGACAGTGCATGCATCCCTGATCATGCCCCACTGGCGTGGTGAAAAAAACCCGAGCTCCCCTGACCCTGTCCTGGTGCCGTAGTCGCACAGGTACTCATTGATGGCCCTCTGCTGCGTGTGCAGCCGCTGCAGCATGGCCAACGTTGAGTTCCACCTGGTGGGCATGTCACATATAAGGCGGTTCTTGGGCAGGTTCAACTCCTTTTGCAGCTCAGCCAGGCGAGCACTGGCATTATAAGATCTGCGGAAATGCACACAGACTTTCCTGGCCTGCCTCAGGACATCCTGTAAGCCCGGGTACCTGCCCAAGAACCGCTGCACCACCAGGTTAAGGACGTGAGCCACACAGGGCACATGGGTCAGTTGTCCCTGTCGGAGAGCGGAGAGGAGGTTGGTGCCATTGTCGCAAACTACCATTCCTGGCTTAAGCTGGCGTGGCGTCAACCACCTCTCAGCCTGCCCCTGCAGAGCAGACAGAACCTCTGCCCCAGTGTGGCTCCTGTCCCCCAAACACACCAGCGCAAGCACGGCATGGCATCTTTTTGCCTGCGTACTTGCGTAGCCCCTTGAACGCCTACGGAGCACCGCTGGTTCCGAGGACAAAGCACAGGAAGAGGCCACGGAGGAAGAAGAAGAGGAGGGGTGGAGGACAGAGGTGTGTCACAACCAGTAGTAGCATTTTGGAGGCGTGGCGGTGGAACAACCTCCAACACTACTGCACCTTGTCCTGCATCCTTCCCAGCTGCCAAAAGAGTGACCCAATGGGCCGTGAAAGAAAGGTAACGTCCCTGTCCATGCCTGCTGGACCATGAGTCAGCGGTAATATGCACCTTACCGCTGACCGCCCTGTCCAGCGAGGCCAAGACATTGCCTTCCACATGCCGGTAGAGAGCCGGAATCGCCTTCCGTGAGAAAAAGTGGCGTTTGGGAACCTGCCACTGAGGAACCGCACATTGCACAAACTCACGGAAGGGGGCCGAGTCTACCAACTGAAAAAGGCAGCAGTTGAAGCGCTAGCAATTTAGCCAAGCTAGCATTCAACCGCTGGGCATGTGGATGGCTGGGAGTGAACTTCTTTCGACAGTCCAGCAGCTGGGGCAGGGAAATTTGCCTGCTAGAATCGGACGTTGGTGTACTGCTAGCAGAGTGCCCGCAAGTACTTGGCTGTGACACACCTAATTCTACACCTTCATTCCTCTCAGAGCAGGTTTCAGAGAGGACTGAAGGTATAGTGGGGTTGGAGATCCCAGCTGATGCGGTGCAAGAAGAGGTCAGCTTTGTTCTTTGGTGTGGGTCTTTAATGTAGGCTTGCCAACGAGCTGCATGGCAGGTCCACATATGTCTGGTCAAGCATGTGGTGCCCAAGCGGGTGATGTTTTAGCCACGCGATATACGCTTGAGACATGTGTTGCAAACAGCAGCTGTGCGATCTGATGCACTCGACTCAAAAAAGGCCCACACCAAAGAACTTTTTGAATAACGGGCAGAGGCAGCGCCCTGCACAGGCGGATCTCTGCGGTGTGATTCCGTCGGTGTGCTGCCCTTACGCTGGCCCCCCGAGGGCATCCTGCCTCGTTGGAGATGTGCCTCCTCCTCATCCTCCTCCTCCTCCTCCTCCTCCTCTCTCCTATTAGGCACCCACGTGGAGTCAGTGACCTCATCATCCCCTCCCTCCTCATCACTGGAGCCAATCTGGCAGTATGCTGCAGCTGCTGGAACATGACTGCCAGATTGGTGTCCTTCTTGAGCATCCCCTCTCTCTGCTCTCACGCTACTGCCTTCCTCTAGCTGGGTATCATCATCAGACCCTTCGCAACGCTGGGCATCCTCCTGGAGCATGTACCCAACACTGTGCTCAAACAGTTCGGGGGACTCCTCAGGAGGACATGGTTGGTCTAGGGAAGGAGTGACTGATGATGACATTGATACCAGGGAAGAGGACGCTTTGGCAGCTGCTTTGCCAGTACCCTGAGCCTGGGTGAGAGAGGATGAGGAGGATGAGGAGGGCTTGGTCATCCACTCTACCAAGTCTTCGGCATGATGCGGCTCAACGCGTCCAGCTGCCGAAAAGAAGGACAAGCGTGTCCCATGGCCACGTGCTGATGGCGATGCACCGTGTCCACAACCAGCACTGTTGTCTCTAGACACAGAGCCTGCTTGCCCTCTTTTTTTGGCTCCTGACTGTCTGCCTCTCCTTGTTTGCCTTCCAGACATTCTAATGGCCTGCAGGGAAATGGGAAAAGCAGCAATACAGGCTAAGTTAAGGTGTAATATGGTCAGGAGGCACACTCCGCCCGCTGTAAGTGCCGCAAAATCCTGTTGGTGTAACACACCAGGAAAAAGCAGCAATACAGGCTAAGTTAAGGTGTAATATGGTCAGGAGGCACACTCCGCCCGCTGTAAGTGCCGCAAAATCCTGTTGGTGTAACACACCAGGAAAAAGCAGCAATACAGGCTAAGTTAAGGTGTAATATGGTCAGGAGGCACACTCCGCCCGTTGTAAGTGCCGCAAAATCCTGTTGGTGTAACACACCAAGAAAAAGCAGCAATACAGGCTAAGTTAAGGTGTAATATGGTCAGGAGGCACACTCCGCCCGCTGTAAGTGCCGCAAAATCCTGTTGGTGTAACACACCAGGAAAAAGCAGCAATACAGGCTAAGTTAAGGTGTAATATGGTCAGGAGGCACACTCCGCCCGCTGTAAGTGCCGCCAAATCCTGTTGGTGTAACACACCAGGAAAAAGCAGCAATACAGGCTAAGTTAAGGTGTAATATGGTCAGGAGGCACACTCTGCCCGCTGTAAGTGCCGCAAAATCCTGTTGGTGTAACACACCAGGAAAAAGCAGCAATACAGGCTAAGTTAAGGTGTAATATGGTCAGGAGGTACACTCCGCCCGCTGTAAGTGCCGCAAAATTCTGTTGGTGTAACACACCAGGAAAAAGCAGCAATACAGGCTAAGTTAAGGTGTAATATGGTCAGGAGGCACACTCCGCCTGCTGTAAGTGCCGCAAAATCCTGTTTGTGTAAAACACCAGGAAAAAGCAGCAACACAGGCTAAGTTAAGGTGTAATATGGTCAGGAGGTACACTCCGCCCGTTGTAAGTGCCGCAAAATCCTGTTGGTGTAACACACCAGGAAAAAGCAGCAATACAGGCTAAGTTAAGGTGTAATATGGTCAGGAGGCACACTCCGCCCGCTGTAAGTGCAGCAAAATCCTGTTGGTGTAACACACCAGGAAAAAGCAGCAATACAGGCTAAGTTAAGGTGTAACATGGTCAGGAGGTACACTCCGCCCGCTGTAAGTGCCGCAAAATCCTGTTGGTGTAACACACCAGGAAAAAGCAGCAATACAGGCTAAGTTAAGGTGTAATATGGTCAGGAGGCACACTCCGCCCGCTGTAAGTGCCGCAAAATCCTGTTTGTGTAACACACCAGGAAAAAGCAGCAATACAGGCTAAGTTAAGGTGTAATATGGTCAGGAGGTACACTCCGCCCGCTGTAAGTGCCGCAAAATCCTGTTGGTGTAACACACCAGGAAAAAGCAGCAATACAGGCTAAGTTAAGGTGTAATATGGTCAGGAGGCACACTCCGCTCGCTGTAAGTGCCGCAAAATCCTGTTTGTGTAACACACCAGGAAAAAGCAGCAATACAGGCTAAGTTAAGGTGTAATATGGTCAGGAGGTACACTCCGCCCGCTGTAAGTGCCGCAAAATCCTGTTGGTGTAACACACCAGGAAAAAGCAGCAATACAGGCTAAGTTAAGGTGTAATATGGTCAGGAGGCACACTCCACCCGCTGTAAGTGCCGCAAAATCCTGTTTGTGTAACACACCAGGATAAAGCAGCAATACAGGCTAAGTTAAGGTGTAATATGGTCAGAAGGTACACTCCGCCCGCTGTAAGTGCCGCAAAATCCTGTTGGTGTAACACACCAGGAAAAAGCAGCAATACAGGCTAAGTTAAGGTGTAATATGGTCAGGAGGTACACTCCGCCCGCTGTAAGTGCTGCAAAATCCTGTTGGTGTAACACACCAGGAAAAAGCAGCAATACGGGCTAACTTCAGGTGTATAATGTGCAGGAGGCTTAGCAACAATGACACTGACACTGTCCCCTGCCTATCCTTCTCTCTCCCTGCACACAAGGTTTATCAAAGAATATGACACTGACACTCTCCCTGCCTATCCTTCTCTCTCCCTGCACACAAGGTTTAGCAAAGAATATGACATTGACACTGTCCCCTGCCTATCCTTCTCTCTCCCTGCACACAAGGTTTATCAAAGTATATGACACTGACACTCTCCCTGCCTATCCTTCTCTCTCCCTACACACAAGGTTTAGCAAAGAATATGACACTGACACTCTCCCTGCCTTTCCTTCTCTGTCCCTACACACAAGGTTTAGCAAAGAATAGATTTGACAAGATTTGACACTGTCCCTGCCTATCCTTCACTTTCCCTGCTCCGGAACACACTACACAAGGACGCTGCGCTGGCGGCCTTTTATAGTGTGGGGCGTGTACTAAACCCCCTCAGCTATAATTGGCCACAGGCATCCTGCCTGTGGCCAATCATTGCTCTCCTCGCTGCCAGCGCTGTGATTGGCCAAGCATGCAGGGTCACAGTGCATGCTTGGCCAATCACAGCGCCGGGATTACACTGCGATGGTGCAGTGTATTGTGGGCCGTTCGCGTCACTCGAATTTGGCGCGAACGGCCCAAATCGTTCGTTGTTCGCCGAACGCTCGAACAGCCGATGTTCGAGTCGAACCTATGTTCGACTCGAACACCAAGCTCATCCCTAATGGCCAGCAGCAGGCAGGGTCTGTTCTCGTTTTGGATGGGGACAGTGCTCCTTCCAGAGGATCTGTTTGCTGTGAGATGGAGTGGTCCCTGGCCACCTGCACCTTCAGCCGTCCTCATTTTCCAGCCCCAGACAGCCTGTCCTCTGGTCCTGGGGAAGTGAGAGCACTGGGTGGGAGCTGGAGAGAAGGGGGAGCGGAGAGGACTGGCGGGGTTGGAGAGCAGGGGGGAGTGGAGATCACAGGGGTGGGGAGCGGAAAGCGCTGGGGGGGAACTTGAGAGCACGGGGGGAGCCAAAAAGAACAGGGGTGGAGAGCACAGGAGGCTGAGAGCACTGGGGGGCTGGAGAGCACTGAGGGGGCTAAGAGTGTGTGGAGGTGAAGAGTACTGGGGGGAGCTTGAGAGCACTGGGGGGGCAGAAAGAACAGGGGTGGAGAGCACGGGGGCTAGAGAGCACAATGGGGGTTACAAAGAGCAGGGGGGAGTGGAGCGCACTGGGGGGTGGAGAGCAATGGGGGGAGCTTGAGAGCACCAGTGGGGGTCAGAAAGAACAGGGGTGGAAAGCACGGGGGGCTGGAGAGCACTATGAGGGGTGGAGAGCACTGGGGAGTTGGAGAGCATATGGGTGGGGGCAAAATGCAGGGGGGAGCAGACAGCACTGGCAGGGTTGGAGCGCACATGGGTGGAGGCAAAATGCAGGGGGGAGTGGAGAGTAGAGGGGTGGGGAGCTGAGAGGAGCCAAAAAAGAACAGGGGTAAAGAGCATGGGGGGGCAGAGAGCACTGGGGGAGGCTGGTGAGCGATGGGTGGAGCTTGAGAGCACCGGGGGCTCTGAAAGAACAGGGGTGGGGAGTCCGGGGGCTGGAGAGCACTGTGGGGGGCGGAGAGCACTGGGGTGGGGGCTGGAGAGTGATGGGGAGAGCTGGAGAGCACTGGAAGGGAGAAAGAACAGGGGTGGAGAGCACTGGGGGGAGTGGAGAGCACTGTGATGGTGGCTAGAGAAGGATGGGGAGAGCTGGAGAGCAAGGGGGGCAGAAAGGACAGGGGTGGAGAGAACTGTGGGGGGGGGCTGGAGAGTGTGGTGGTGGGGGAGGAGAGCACTGGGGGGGAGCCAGGGAGTACAAGGAGAAGCACTGGGAGGGGCCAGCCAAAGAAGTATAGGATAGGAGGATCGGCAGGGGGGGGCTCATATAGAGGAAATTAGCTTTCTATATTCCTCCATGCAGTCGCTAAATGCTTGCTTCTCCTCCTCTTCCTCCTGCAAGCATTTAGCGGCTGCATGGAGGCACATAGAAAGCTGCTCATTTCCTCTATATGCGGCCCCCCCTGCCGATTCTCCTATCCAGGCACACAGGGCGGGCTGTACAGGCAGGCATCTCCTTATGTGTCTCACGGAGCTGGCTGGGTCTGTGTTCGGCGGCGGCGCTGTAACACGGTCCTGCCCCCCTAGGCCGGCTCCTGTGATAGGCGGAATACTAATTCTATCTACTATCACAGGAGCCGGTCTAGGGGGGCGGGACGTGTTACAGCGCCGCCGCCGAACACAGACCCAGCCAGCTCCATGAGACACAGGAGCAGGATAGAGGGGACTAAGGGAGCACTGCAGCCGCAACTCAAAGCGGCCCCAGCGTGGGCGGCCTACCGGGAAATCTCCCGATATCCCGGTAGGCCAGTCCGGCCCTGCTTGAGAGAGACTATGAATCCCTGGGCAGTGACCAGGGCCTCTGCAACCGGACGTCAACTGAAAGAAAATTGATGACTGCTTCCGACCCAAGGGTGAGCCCAGTGGTGAATGACATCTGCGCCAATCAACTAGCCCTGGCAACGGGCAGGACTGATGGAAGTGAGTGCAAGCATGGTTGATATCGGTGTGGATGCCAATGCACCCCAACCTGAGAACACAAACTAGAGAAAATGACAGACAACCAGACATGAGAATAACAACGCCCCTCTGTGCCTACCCAAGTATGAGAACATGAGCAGAAATGTCAAGACCACCGCGCGTAAATGAACCTGAAGACAGCCGCCCCCTCGTGTAAGTAAGTAAGTGAGTCCCAGTAACCTGCAGCGCAGAGACAGGTAATTAAACTGAACACTCAGGGCTGGTGTACCCACAGACCATGGTGGGTTGTCGTATAAGTGTAATAAATGAACGTGCATCGTTTGACGTATGGTATACGGGCGAGAAGATTGTGGTCAACAATCATTTAATAAACGAGGTAATGCTGCGCTGTATAGAATGGGGATGGGTGAAGGTGCAAACACACAATAGATAATGAGGTAGCTAATAATCAAGATAAATGGTGAGCATATGTGACATAGAAAACATCTGTGAATAAAGTAAATAACTCTAATAAATAAGTGACAATAAAAATGACATCAATCCAAAGTGAATGAATAATAAAGTGCTGTGTGCAACTGTGATGAAGCAAGCACTGCTATCATCAATCCTCAAAAATCCATAAATAAAAATGCATACGAATCCAAAGTGAATCAAATACAAAGTGCTGGGTGCAACTATGATGAAGCATGCATTGCTATCACAAGTCCTCAAAATGCATGAATGCGAAATACACAAGTGATTCCAATAATGACAAAGGAACATGGATCAGTGTTCATGCGTAGACACTAGACAGCAAAGCAAATGCTGGTTCTGGTGGTGTAAATCAAAAGTGCTGGTGCTTGTGCCAAATTTCCAACGTAGAAAGTGCTGAGAGAAAAAGGAAAGGATTCCTGTTTCCTTTTAAAATTGATGAGAGTGTCCCCTTACCTTACTGCTGTAAGGTAACAGCATGTATAAAGAACTATCTGTGCAGATGTAGCAACAGGGTTCCGGCCGCTTCCCAGTATGGTGTATCCTAATACTGTTCAGCCTCTATCTGTGGACAGAGTCCCCCTAGGAAGTCCCGTCTGATAACCAGAGGTACCGGAGGTGACGTGTGCGAGCTCGCTGCTCGTTTTTATATGCCGGTTTTCATGCATTTTATGTGAGTACCCATATGTATGCTTTTACTGTTATTAAACATTTTAAAACCATACTACACTATTGGCGCATTTATCTCCCTGTGCGAGGGTCACTGCTGTTTATCAGACGGGACTTCCTAGGGGGACTCTGTCCACAGATAGAGGCTGAACAGTATTAGGATACGCCATACTCGGAAGCGGCCGGAACCCTGTTGCTACATCTGCACAGATAGTTCTTTATACATGTTTTTACCTTACAGCAGTAAGGTAAGGGGACACCCTCATCAAGTTTAAAAGGCAATAGGAATCCTTTCCTTTTTCTCTCAGCACTTTCTACATTGGAAATTTGGCACAAGCACCAGCACTTTTGATTTACACCTCCAGAACCAGCATTTGCTTTGCTGTCTACGCATGAACACTGATCCATGTTCCTATGTCATTATTGGAATCACTTGTGTATTTCGTATTCATGCATTTTGAGGATTTGTGATAGCAATGCATGCTTCATCATAGTTGCACTCAGCACTTTGTATTTGATTCACTTTGGATTCGTATGCATTTTTATTTATGGATTTTTGAGGATTGATGATAGCAGTGTTTGCTTCATCACAGTTGCACACAGCATTTTATTATTCATTCACTTTGGATTGATGTTATTTTTATTCTCACTTATTTATTAGTTATTTACTTTATTCACAGATGTTTTCTATGTCATATATGCTCACCATTTATCTTGATTATTAGCTACCTCATTATCTATTAGGTGTATGCACCTTCACCCATCCCCATTCTATACAGCGCAGCATTACCTCTTTATACTATTTACTTTGGGTTCTGATATACCTTCAGTGCTGCAGCAGTACTCCCTTGCCCTTACATCTTTGATAGCGCGGTAATACCTTTCCCATACATTTAATAAAAGAACCTCAGCCCGTATGGATCTGTAGACGTGACAGATCTCGATATATGAGCCCTAGCTAACTAACCCAGGTACAAACATGAACGAAGATATGATGAGACATGGCAACCAATGAAGATGAGAACAGCTACCGGAGCATATGCTGTGACTGAACCACAACGCCCCTCTGAAAAACACTAAGGCTGAAACGTTATCACAGAAATGCTGAGACTGAACGCTGAGGCAGAAATGCTACGACAGAAATCTTGGGGCAGAAATGCTGAGACTGAAACGCTGAGGCAGAAATGCAATTACAGAAATGCTGAGACTGAGACGCTGAGGCAGAAATGCAACGACAGAAATGCTGGGGCAGAACGCTATGACAGAAATCCTGAAACTGAACACTGAGGCAGAAACGCAATGACAGAAAACCTGGGGTAGAACGCTATGACATAAATGCTGAAACTGAACGCTGAGGCAGAAACGCAATGACAGAAATCCTGGGGCAGAACGCTGAGGCAGAAATACAATGACAGAAATCCCGGGATAGAAATGCTATGACAGAAATGCTGAGACTGAATGCTGAGACAGAAATGCTGGGGCAGAACGCTACGACAGAAACCCTTTGACAGAAATCATGGGGCAGAGACGCTATGATGGGAATCCTGGGGCAGAGACACTATGACAGAAATGCTGGGGCAGATACTCTATGACAGAAATCCTGGGGCAGAAAACACTATGACAGAAATCCTGGGGCAGAAAACGCTATGACAGAAATCCTGGAGCAGAAAACGCTATGACAGAAATGCTGGGGCAGAAAATGCTATGACAGAAATGCTTGGGCAGAAAACCCTGACAGAAATGCTGGGGCAGAAAAACGCTGACAGAAATGCTGGGGCAGAAAACGCTATGACAGAAATCCTGGGGCAGAACACTATGACAGAAACGCAGGGGCAGAACACTATAACAGGAACGCAGGGGCAGAACGCTATAACAGAAACGCCAGGGCAGAACGCTCTGACAGAAATCCTGGGGCAGAACGCTATGACAGAAATCCTGGGGCAGAAATGTTATGACAGAAACGCTATGACAGAAATGCTGGGGCAGAAACAAAATTACAGAAATGCTGGGGCAGAAACACAATGACAGAAATGCTGGGGTAGAAACGCAATGACAGAAATGCTAAGGCAGAAACTAAATTACAGAAATGCTGGGGCAGAAACGAAATTACAGAAATGCTGGGGCAGAAATGTTATGACAGAAGCGCTATGACAGAAATGCTGGGGCAGAAACGCTGTGACAGAAATGCTGGGGCAGAAATGCAGTGACCGAAATGCTGGGGCAGAAACGCAATGACAGAAATGCTGGGGCAGAAACTAAATGACAGAAATGCTGGGGCAGAAACGAAATTACAGAAATGCTGGGGCAGAAATGCAATGACAGAAATGCTGGGGTAGAAACGCAATGACAGAAATGCTGAGGCAGAAACGAAATGACAGAAATGCTGGGGCAGAAACTAAATGACAGAAATGCTGGGGCAGAAACGAAATGACAGAAATGCTGGGGCAGAAACTAAATGACAGAAATGCTGGGGCAGAAACTGCCAGCGTGACCCGTGGATACTTTGGTGGACAGTCCCCCCCACCCCATGTTGCCAGCGTGAGCCCGGAGAACATAGGCGGACAGTCCCCCCCTCATACTGCCAGCGTGACCCCGGGAGAAATGGTGGACTGCCCCCCCATGCTGCCAGCGTGACCCCGGGAGAAATGGTGGACTTGGACTGCCCCCCCATGCTGCCAGCGTGACCTCGGGAGAAATGGTGGACTTGGACTGCCCCCCCATGCTGCCAGCATGACCTCGGGATAAATGGTGGACAGCCTCCCCCCCATGCTGCCAGCGTGACCCCGGGAGAAATGGTGGACTGCCCCCCCATGCTGCCAGCGTGACCCTGGGAAAATGGTGGACTGCCCCCCCATGCTGCCAGCGTGACCCTGTGAGAAATGGTGGACAGCCCCCCTCCTTGCTGCCAGCGTGACCCCGGGAGAAAAATGGAGGACAGCCCCCCTCCCTTGCTGCCAGCGTGACCCTGGAATGGTGGCCAAACCCCCCCCCAGACACCGAAGTGAGCCCGGAAGGAGGAGTTGGTGGACAACCAGTCGGCCCTGCCGACGGCACTGGCGATGAGCAAGGAGGAGTGGGTGGGTGGATGGATGGATGGACGGCTCCCCCCCATCCCAATGTGAGCCCGGAAGGCAGATAGGGTGGACGAGCGGCCCTGTCGAAAAAAAATGGCTTGAGCCCAGAGAAGTGGGTTGGTGGATGGCGGGCTCCCCCCCCCATGACGCCCGGTGCGGTGTGGAGAAACGGGCGGTGCAGCCCCCCTTTTCTGATGCCGGATGAGCAATGGAGAAAAACACATGGACGGCGGCCGGCCCCCCTCTCTGCTGCCTGTATGAGATTCAGACAGTGGATGGACAAATTAGCGGGCGCCCCCTCCTTCCTCCGAAGCCGGCATGCTAACAGGAAACGAAGATGGATGAATGGCTGGATAAGCAGGCGGCACCCCCTCCAACGATGCCCGGCGTGAACACCGGCAGAGGTACCGCCATGACACTGCTGCAGCCGGCCGCCGCTCTGCTAACCCAGAAAGCGACGGCAACCCAGACCCGACAGGGGAGGAGGCTTAAGTAGACTCAGACTCCTCCCACAAACACAGGCTAGCCTCTGGCCAGCCTTACACATGTCTCTCTATTTGCACATCTAGGAGAGTGAAATTTTTGCCCATTCTTCTTTGCAAAATAGCTCAAGCTCTGTCAGATTGGATGGAGAGCGTTTGTGAACAGCAATTTTCAAGTTTTGCCACAGATTCTCAATTGGATTTAGGTCTGGACTTTGACTGGGACATTCTAACACATGAATATGCTTTGATCAAAACCATTCCATTGTAGCTCTGGCTGTAAGTTTAGCATCGTTGTCCTGCTGGAAGGTGAACCTCTGTCCCAGTCTCAAGTCTTTTTCAGACTCTAACAGGTTTTCTTCTAAGATAGCCCTGTATTTGGCTCCATCCATCTTCTCATCAACTCTGACCAGCTTCCCTGTCCCTGCTGAAGAAAAGCATCCCCACAACATGATGCTGACACTACCATGTTTAACGGTGAGGATGGTGTGTTCAGGGTGATGCGCAGTGTTCATTTTTTGCCACACATAGCATTTTGCTTTTAGGCCAAAAAGTTCAATTTTGGTCCCATGTGACCAGAGCACCTTCTTCCACATGTTTGCAGTGTCCCCCACATAGCTTCTCGCAAACTGCAAACAGGTCTTCCTATGTATTTCTTTCAACAATGGCTTTCTTCTTGCCACTCTTCCATAAAGGCCATAATTGTGGAGTGCACGACTAATAGTAGTTGTACTGTGGACAAATTCTCCCACCTGAGCTGTGGATCTCTGCAGCTCCTCCAGAATTACCATGGGCCTCTTGGCTGCTTCTCTGATAAATGCTCTCCCTCCCGGCCTGTCAGTTTAGGTGGACGACCATGTCTTGCTAGGTTTGCAGTTGTGCCATACTCGTTCCATTTTCATATGATGGATTGAACAGTGCTCCGTGAGATGTTCAAAGCTTGGTATATATTTTTTATAACCTAACCTTGCTTTAAATTTCTCCACAACTCCTGACCTGTCTGGTGTGTTTTTTGGCCTTCATTATGCTGTTTGTTCACTTAGGTTCTCTAGGAAACCTCTGAGGGCTTCACAGAACAGCTGTATTTATACTGAGATTAAATTACACACAGGTGGACTCTATTTACTATTTAGGTGACTTCTGAAGGCAATTGGTTCCACTAGATTTTAGTTATGGGTATCAGAGTAAAGAGGGCTGAATACAAATGCACGCCACACTTTTCAGATATTTATGTAGCGGCCTCACCCTCTCTCTCTTCTTTAACGGTTACTTTGGCTTCGGTCTAGGAGTACCTTGAAGGGGAGAGCGAGGTGCGCCACGGCCCATGTCCTCTAGATTACAGCATGTAGAGGTGAAGGCCAGCATTAGATTACACCCGGGCTGTGTATACGTTCAGAGCCAGGTCTGTTCTGCTGATAACCCCCTTTGCTCCCAGTAATTGGAGTACCACACACTGAAAAGGTCCAACACTTATTTATTCCATAACGGCAAACAAATAGTCCTTTGCGAGCAGACAGTTTGAGACCCATAGAACAGTTCAGTATTGGTGGGGAGTAGGTCAAGGCACAATCCTCAAAGAAACTAAACCGTTGAGGTTTCACCAACGGTTGCTAAGCACAGTGGCTGTTAAATGGACTTTTTGGCTTCAGAGTCTCTTCCAGCGACTCTAGTGAACAGGAACTGGAGTTACCTTCGCTACGTTGCAGCCCCTGTCAGGAGGAAGACATCCCTCCAAGGTAGTTACCAGAGGCCCCGCCGTCACCGGATTAATGCTGTACCAGGCTATTCGGAGGGGTTACACTCCCCGGCCTCCTCACCTCAGATACGGGTCCCAACACCTTAGGGCCCCTTGGACTCCTCCACCCTCGCGGAACCCAGTCAAAGTTACTGGGTCCCAGGCCTTGGCCGTAGTACCTCACCCCAGGCTTAAGGTGCCTGGGATGGACTCCATCCCTCGCCCAGGCCAGGTCAAGGGCACCTGGGCCCGGAACTCCGGAACGCCAGCACCCAGGCTGAAGGTGCCTGGGCGCGGCCGCGTCCTCCAACTCTGAACCCCAAGGTCAGGGCGTCCGCCCCTTTTATCTCCTCTCTCTTTGCGTCACAGCGGGTTCCCCGCCCCGCTGTACCGGCGCCAGGAAAGGACAAAAAGGTACAGTCTTGCGGTGCAGGTTCAACTCCGACCCAGGGCGACCACGCCACCTGCAGGCCACAGGGAACCTTGCACCACCAGAGTCCTCCAAGAACCACAAAAGGGATTCTCAGATTCCCTAACAATTAGTACATCTGGGTCAAATAACCCAGATGCTCCCCCCCAAATTTAAATACCGGCTACATTTATTTGTAAAAAAAAAAAAAAAAAAAAAAACTTATTTTTTTTCCTTCCACTTCACAATTATGTGCCATTTTGCGTTGGTCTATCACATAAAATCCCAATAATATACATTTACGTTTTTGGCTGTAACATGAAAAAATGTTTAAAATTTCACGGGGTATGAATACTTTTTCAAGGCACTGTATATGTAAAGTGCTGCATAAATTGAAGGTGCTATGTAAGAAAATATAATAAATACAGAGGGTATTGAGTAAAATTACAGGGGTCTAATAATGTTGAGTTATGTATATATATAACCTGTAACTTTAAGAGCTTATATCTGCACTTGTTTTTTCTTTACACAGGAAACAAAACTTCGGAGCCGGTGAGGACATGCATTGCTGATAAAACTTCAAGAATATACTTTTTTATCAAACCAGTTTGAGCCAGCAACTGTCATGGTGAGTTACGTCTAAAGTTTCACTTTCTGTTGGTCACATGGTGTTAACATCACCATTTAACTGTTATGCCGCGTACACACGATCGGACATTCCGACAATAAAACCGTGGATATTTTTCAGACGGATGTTGGCTCATACTTGTCTTGCATACACACGGTCACATAAATGTTGCTCGGAAATTCCGAACGTCAAGAACGCAGTGACGTACAACACTACGACGAGCCGAGAAAAATTAAGTACAATGATTCCGAGCATGTGTCTAATTGATTCTGAGCACGCGTAGAATTTTTGTGTGTCGGAATTGGATACACACGATCGGAATTTCCGACAACAACTTTTGTTGTCGGAAAAATTGAGAACCAGCTCTCAAACATTTGTTGTTGGAAATTCCGACAGCAAATGTCTGATGGAGCCTAAACATGGTCCGACCAAAAGCTCCCATTGAATATTTATTGTCGGAAATTCCGATCGTGTGTACGTGGCATTAGTGTGCTATTAATAAGAAATGGACTCTGATTGGTCTAACTATAGTATACGATCACACCTAGATTACAGCCTAGAACACTGTTGTGTTACACTATGTGATTATTCTTGCTCTGTGTCTTTAAGATCTGTCCCCTTCTTTCTAGCTGAACTCTGTCTCTCACCGTAGTTCTTTATATATCTCCTCCACTTCCTGATTCTGGTCATTACTCCTGTATATCTTCCATGCTAAACATCTTACATGTGGCTTACAACTGCAACGTTTTTCTACCTATGAATATCCATCATTAAACTGAACATTCGAAAGGATTCATCGTCTGTCGTCCTAACTGTGAGTTTATTCATTGAGTTAAACTGCCTGTATCGATGCAAGGGATGAATATCAAACCAGCTTGAGTAAGGCCTACTTAAACCTGGAGATTAACTTTATCGCTTTGTAGTTGAGACAGAACAGTAGAAAAACGGAGTTTCACTGCCTAATTACAAGATTTCTGCATGTCAGTACTGAAACAGACAAGATTTACTGCCCTCATAGCAAGACAGAAGGGACAGAGCAGCACATGGCAGCCTTATAGCCTGAGACAATCTGCACAGTGTCATATTTCAGCACACAGATCCTGCCTGCTTTCACAGTCAGTCTGCTATCATGAGTGACCAAGCTTCTATATGTGAACTCACATCTCCTTCCTCACAAGTTCCTGAAGAAACTGAGTTACCCAAACGCTCAGTTAAACCCACTTGGAAAGTAATGGAGAATTATGAAGCCTCAAGGACTGAATTGTCAAATAGCTTGGAATTAGTCTGGGAGAAAATCCTTGCTGAAGCCAATACAGTGTCTGTTGAATGTGAACTACTGACACTAGAGGGCGCCATTAAACAACTTTCTGCCTCATATGAGCGTTATCAGCTTACCAGCATCAAATTCACTAATGTCTTACAAAACATGAAGTCAGAAAATGTGATGATGCAATTAAAGCGCGTCAATGCTCTCAATATTGAAAGAGACAGTTTTATCCAGCAAACCAGATTAAAGGCAGAAGCAAAAATAAAGCTGTTACAGGACACTGCATCTCACAGATCTGTTTCCACCAGACGTTCTAAAAACTCGTCAAGATCCCATAGTTCAAGATACTCAACGCTCAGTGAGCGACTTATTAATGCCCGCGCTGAAGTGGAAGCCAGCAAAGTGCAGGTGGCATATGCAGAAAAAAGAGCAGAGTTGGAAGCGCAGTCAGCACGTCAAAGGGCAGAGTTGGAAGCGCAGTCAGCACGTCAAAGGGCAGAGTTGGAAGCGCAGTCAGCACGACAAAGAGCAACAATGGAAACCTTAAATGAACAGTGTAAACATGACGCAGCTATGGCAAAGCTAAGGGTCCTACAGCAAGCTATCAGTGCAGACGAAGGTGCAAGTGAGAAAGACAGCATTAACCTAAACATAGCAGATATGGAAGACCCCCTCAAACGCACTAAAGACTATGTCCTAAGCCACTGCAGTGCACACTCCATCGTCTTCAATGCTCCCAACTACATAGAGACTCCTTCACAGCTTCAAGTTAAAGAGGTTCCAGCAACTTCCTGCACTCAAAATCACTCCACTGCATTTCCTACCTGCCTACCTTGCCTGCCTTCATACGTCACAGAGCATCAGCGCAAGCTTCAAGCAAGTCATCAATCTCCAGTCATCGGTACAGCCTTGAATCAACGTACCATTGGAACAACTGACTTCAAGCAAGCAACTCACCTGGATGCATCTGCTGCACCATATTTCCCTGTGTCCTTTAACAACAATGTCAAAGATAACGCAATCAGCACCATACAGCCAACAGCATCTCACATAAAGGCGGAGACAACTGAGACAGAAGAGTTTGTGAGGTACATGCTTCGCAGAGAGCTCACAAAGACTGGTCTTACAAGTTTCGATGACCAACCTGAGAACTACAGAAGTTGGAAATGTGCCTTCAGAACTACAATCAGCAATATTGGCATTACAGCTGATCAAGAATTGAATCTGCTGATCAAATGGCTTGGTCCTCTATCTGCTGCACGTGTTAAGCCATTAAGATCGGTTTTCATGGACAATCCTACTGCAGGCCTCACAGCTGCATGGGAGCGACTAGAGCAAAGTTATGGCAGTCCAGAAGCTATAGAAAATGCTTTGTTCATGCATCTGGAAACTTTCCCAAAGATATCCGGTAAGGACAACAAGGAGTTCCAGAGACTGAGTGACCTTCTCCTTGAGCTTCAGCTAGCCAAGACAGACCCAAAACTACCTGGACTCAGTTACCTTGACACTCCAAGAGGGGTAAACCCAATTGTCTCCAAGCTCCCGTATGGTTTGAAAGAGAAATGGACTGCACTAGGGTCATCATACAAAAGAGAGAACAAGGTTTCCTTCCCTCCATTCTCTTTCTTTTGTGAATTCATCAGGGAAATTGCAGAGACCAAGAACGATCCAAGTTTTTCCTACGGTTAGTACAGTCTCTTCTCACCCTTTCCTAAGAGTACCAGTCTTCAGGGCAACTACAGAAACCATAGAGGCCCAGTGTCCGTGAAAAAGACTGACATCCTTCCCACTCCTACCACAGTTCTGGCCACGAACAAACAGAGTAGGAAGATTGAAAACCCTAACAGAGAGTGTCCCATACACAAGAAGCCACACCCCCTCAAAAAATGTATCGGCTTTAGGAAAAAGCCTCTGGAAGAGCGCAAGGAGCTTTTAAAGACATTTAGGGTATGTTTCAGGTGCTGTGCTTCTACAGAACATTTTGCAAGGGACTGTAATGTGTCCATCAAGTGCATAGAGTGTGGCTCTGAAGAACATGTGCAAGCCCTCCATCCTCTTGAGCCCAGCTCTGCACAACCTGCCAACACTCCTCCCAGGTTAACGCACGGCGGGGAGAATACAGACCAAGTGCCTAATTCTACCATCATTTCTTCATCCTGCACAGAAGTTTGTGGAGAAGACCGCTGTGGTAAGTCCTGTGCTAAGATATGCTTGGTGAACATATACCACAAGGATCAACCAGAAAAGTCTCTAAAGGCATATGCTATCTCAGACGATCAGAGCAATCGATCACTTGCAAAATCGGAATTGTTCAATCTATTTGAAATAAAAGGCGAAGCTCATTCTTACACCTTGGGTACCTGTAGTGGAACTATAGAGGTTTCTGGAAGAAGGGCTCATGGACTCATGGTATCTTCTCTCAAAGGTAACTTGCAATTACCCTTACCTACACTTGTTGAGTGCAATCAGATACCTGCTAACAGGGAAGAAATCCCTACTCCAGCTGCTGCTTTCCATCACCCTCACCTCAAGGTAATAGCAAATGAGATACCGCCGCTTGACAAAGATGCTCAGATCCTTCTTCTGTTAGGAAGAGACATTCTAAGAGTTCACAAGGTACACCGACAAGTCAGTGGACCCCCAGATGCCCCATTTGCCCAGCGCACGGATCTAGGGTGGGTCATCATAGGCAATGTCTGCATAGGCAAAATGAAAAGACCTACCAACATTTCGTCATTCAAGACAAATGTTCTGCCAAATGGCCGAAACACTTACTTCGAGCCATGCTCACATCACTACTGGGTGAAAGAGAAGATAGCCAGCCACGAATGGCAACATGGTATCTCAGGTGACACAAGCCCTTTCTCCTGCCATGATGGCGACTTCGGCTCTACAGTGTTTAATGCAACCAGTGAAGATGACATACTGGCTCCTTCAATGGAAGACAAAGAATTCATCAAGGTAATGGACAAGGAGTTCTTTCAAGATGACTCCAATAACTGGGTAGCACCCCTACCCTTTCGTCTCCCAAGAGAGAGATTGCCCAACAACTTACAGCAGGCCATCAGTAGATTCTCCTCCTTAAAGCGAAACTTAAGCAGGAAACCAGAGATGCAAAAGCACTTTGTGGACTTTATGCAAAATGTATTTGACAGAGATCATGCAGAGCCTGCTCCCCCACTAAAGGAGGGAGAAGAATGCTGGTACCTTCCATCCTTTGGCGTGTATCACCCACGCAAACCAGACCAAATCAGAGTTGTCTTTGATTCCAGTGCTCAGCACGAAGGTGTTTCTCTTAACAACATGCTCCTTACGGGACCCAACTTGAACAACAGTCTAATAGGAGTCTTGATTCGTTTCAGACAAGAGCCTGTAGCAGTAATGGCCGACATTCAACAGATGTTTCACTGCTTCATCGTCAGAGAAGACAACAGAAACTACCTCAGGTTTCTATGGCACAAGGACAATGACCTCAACAAGGAAGTTATAGATTATCGCATGAAGGTACATGTCTTCGGTAACAGTCCTTCCCCAGCAGTGGCAACTTATGGGCTAAGGAAAACAGCTCAGACTGGAGAGGTTGAATATGGATCTGATGTACGTCAATTTGTTGAAAGAAACTTCTACGTTGACGACGCAATTAAGTCCTTTCCAACTGCTAAAGAAGCAATTGATCTTCTCACCAGAACAAAGGAGATGCTGTCTGTAGCAAACCTTAGACTGCACAAGATTATATCCAACAGCCAGGAACTTATGAATGCCTTTCACTCTGAGGACTATGCCACTAGTCTAAAAAACCTTGACTTAGGTACAGATGTGCCTCCTGTACAGCGAAGTCTGGGTTTGTTGTGGAACATCAAGCAAGACAAATTCACCTTCCAAGTGTCAACTTGTGACAAACCCTTCACTAAGAGAGGAGTCCTGTCCGTGGTGAATAGAATCTATGACCCACTGGGTTTCCTTGCTCCAGTTACCATTCAAGGTAAGATTTTACTAAGACAATTGTCTACTGAGAACATAGACTGGGATACTCCCTTGCCTAGTGAGAATCAACACAAGTGGGAAGGGTGGAGATATTCTTTGAAGTCACTAGAAAAACTTCAGATTCCACGTTGCTATGTTCCAGGATCCACTTCAACTGCTAACCGGAGAGAGATTCATATTTTCTCTGATGCATCAGTTGAAGCTATTGCTGCAGTAGCCTATTTGAAGACCTCTGAACTGAATGGAGAATCACACTGTAGTTTTGTCCTAGGCAAGGTAAAACTCACTCCCAAGCCTGCACATACCATACCAAGACTTGAACTTTGTGCAGCCGTGCTAGCAGTAGAAATTGCAGAGGTCATATGAAGTGAAATGGACACTAAAATTGATTCTTTCACCTTCTATACAGACAGTAAGGTAGTACTTGGTTACATAAACAACCAAACAAAACAATTTTATGTGTTCGTCAGCAACAGGGTTGAACGTATCAAGAGATTCTCTCTACCAAGTCAATGGCATCACGTTCCCACTGAACTCAACCCAGCTGACTGTGGGACCAGAGCCGTGTCACCTGCCGCTCTTCAGGACAGCTTATGGCTGTCACCTCCAAGGCTTCTGTGTGAGGACTCTTACTTACTCCCTATTGACACCACCCATGGGCTAGTAAACCCTGAAGATGATAAGGAAATAAGAACTGTGAACACCTCACTCCACACTTCTGTAAGTACAAAACAGAAGCTGCGGTCACACTATTACGAGCATCAATGGAAGCAGGTGCAGCATCTAGCCAATGTGTTCTGGCATCGCTGGAAGAAAAAGTAACATAAAAAGTAACAAATGGCAAGCATCTAAGCCGAATCTTAAGGTTGGAGACCTCATCCTTCTAAAAGACAAGGAAGTTTGTCGGAATGAGTGGCCTATGGGTCTTATTACTAAAAGTTATGCCCAGCGACGATAACAAAGTCCGGAAGGTAGAAGTCAAGGTAACCAAGGGAGGATCGACACGAACCTTTAGTCGACCAATTACAGAGTTAGTACTCTTTTTGCCAGGTGAGTGACTTGTGCAAGGACTAGCCATGCTGTTGGCACGGCGGGGAGTACATTGCTGCCATCTACAGGTTCTACTCAGAACTTTGGAATTATTTGAAGACATCATACTGTGACTTTATGTTCTTCATCCTGTTGAACTTACGTTTATTATTTGCTTGTTGCATGTTTTTCATTACAGG
The DNA here is from genome assembly GCA_029206835.1 of Rana muscosa. NCBI lineage: Eukaryota > Metazoa > Chordata > Amphibia > Anura > Ranidae > Rana > Rana muscosa. The sequence continues at coordinate 86,015,950 of CM055128.1, read as the reverse complement.
TTCCAGGACATTCGTCAGTATTGGACTTTTTGAAAATATATATTTTAGTTCGAGGTTATGAAATCTAAAGATTTCAGACGGGGAGTGTTGTGTTACACTATGTGATTATTCTTGCTCTGTGTCTTTAAGATCTCTCCCCTTCTTTCTAGCTGAACTCTCTCTCTCACCGTAGTTCTTTATATATCTCCTCCACTTCCTGATTCTGGTCATTACTCCTGTATATCTTCCATGCTAAACATCTTACATGTGGCTTACAACTGCAACGTTTTTCTACCTATGAATATCCATCATTAAACGGAACATTTGAAAGGATTCATCGTCTGTCGTCCTAACTGTGAGTTTATTCATTGAGTTAAACTGCCTGTATCGATGCAAGGGATGAATATCAAATCAGCTTGAGTAAGGCCTACTTAAACCTGGAGATTAACTTTATCGCTTTGTAGTTGAGACAGAACAAACACGTCTAAATCTTATGCACATTCATGACTATAAATTGTATAGCCTGTAGTTGTAACGGCAGAAAGACACTTTTACTTCGTTCATATGAGCTCATATGAGCTGAGTTACTGTGTACTGTATATCTGCACTGCAGTGAATAAACGCACCTTTCTTTCATCAATTTAGACTTAAAAGGGTTGTAAAGGTTTGTTTTTTATTTTCTAAATAGGTTCCTTTAAGCTAGTGCATTGTTGGTTCACTTACCTTTTCCTTCGATTTCCCTTCTAAATGTTTTTTTTCTTTGTCTGAATTTCTCACTTCCTGTTTCTCCTCAGTAAACTTCACACCATCATCTGAGTGGTGTTTAGTCAGCCAGAACAGCTTACTGAACAGCTTACTGAGGAGGAACAGGAAGTGAGAAATTCAGACAAAGAAAACAAAGAAAAAAAATATTTAGAAGGGAAATCTAAGGAAAAGGTAAGTGAACCAACAATGCACTAGCTTAAAGGAACCTATTTAGAAAATAAAAAAATGAACCTTTACAACCCCTTTAATATCTCAGCTAGAAGGTTGTTTTAAGACTCCTTAACCTGACTGAACAGCTGGTGCCTGCAACTCGGATCCAGTCCAGTGGATCCCGACCAGAGAGACACGAAACCCATGGTTGGCAGACCAGTGGCCACGGTAGGAAACCTTTGTCTTACTTATTCTGCCCTCCGTGGTGAGTAGTCGTTTGTGTCTGAAGTCTAATGGGAGGAGGAGTCTTATGCTGTTGATGACATGGTGAGATTTGAGATAAAACAAATGTAAGCCAGAATAATGTTAAGGTTACACGGTTAGACCCAGATAACTCCTTTACCCTACCTGTTGCAAAAATAATAGAGCCTATAATTAATATTTTTGGTGGACTGCTGATGTTTTGTTTCTATGTTTGGGGTGTCAATAGATTTTTGAGACTTGTGAGAAGACCAGAGGACTGTAGTGTAAGCCTGTGTGGCTAGTGTAATAAAGTGCAATTTGATGGCTGCTGTGTGTGGCCCAGAGAAACTATTTGGGTGATGACCCAAAATTGTAGTAGAGACTCAAAAGGAGGACTCTAGGAATGGGAGCATTGCGATCCCATGGACCTCTCAATGCCGGGATAGGTAAAAATGGCACAAGTAAACTAAGTCCTTTGACAGAAATGACAGACAGATATGGACAGTGGTTAAGAAATAACACCAAGACTATTATAGGTTGGACTAAAAATAGACCAGATCCAATTCCAGCAGGTGTTTACGGTGTATCAACTTGGGTCTCTGTGTATGTTAACTTCCATGGTAGACTGACAGAGTTGGATAATGGAATTAAATGTGTACAATATTGGATTTTTGAAAGTATGCAACGTGATGAAACTTTGACTAGTTATGAACCTATAAAGATTTTTCTAACGCAAATCAGTGAGGGGCCTAGCAAAAGAGAATTAGATCAGGCAATGCAAGTGTTCTGGAAATATGGGGAAAAAACTGCGCTAGAACCCAAAAGACAAAACTAAAAGCTGCTGGCACTCAAACAAACAAAGTCAAGCATGAATAATAAATAAATAGTGCAGCGCTAAAAAATCAACACTGTGAGATGTGGATATTGGAAATAACACAACGTGAATGGTGAAATAATACACAAATATGAATGGAAACTAATAATGAAAAAGTTCAAGGAAGCCAAAAGGCTTCAAAAGGTGATGTGAGAACAAGTCCATATGAATGGAACACAATATAAAAAGTTCTTCCCAAAGGAAATAAAGTTGTCTGCTGTGACTCTCACACTCTTCACAAAGTGAACAAATGAGATACTCTTACCAGATCAGATGGACTCATCTGTTATACAACAGTGGGTCATGTAGGCTTGTGATCCCAGATGGTCTGGATAAATGTTAGAAGGATCCTGGTGGTCCCAAAAAGCCTGGATCGATCCTGGAAATGATGGTCCGGTAAGCGGGGATATGAATTTCACACTCCTCCACTGGTAGATGGACATCAAAGTGGATCCGTGCGAACTCCAAATGACGGAAAGAGGAACAAAAGAAGATGCTCCCAATGGTGCAGGTCAAACCAGGTGAGGTTTATTGGTAAAAAATGTCATAAAAATTACAAAAATATAAAAGTGATCACAATAAAACATGTAAAAAGCAACGTGGGGTGCAGTAATGCTCGCTCGTCGCGTTTCGACACCAAAGGTCATCAACTGGGGCATATTTCTGTACCCCCACATTGCTACTGAATTTATAACTTCAAACAAACCGGGACCACCCAGGGTGAGGGGCGGGACCGGACGTGAAACAACCAATATGCTTCCCAAGCCCCAAGATGTTTTGAAAGGGACCTGGATGATCCCATGTATAAACAAAGTACATCAATGAAGCATACAGTATGACTACAAAGGAATTGGAAACTTTGACATCTCCACATTAATTTGACATGCATAACTTACATTATAAAAGGCAAGGCCGTTTGCACTCCAAGCCTCTCTATAAAAATGTTTCCCGCTCCTTCATATTGACCAATCAAGGTCTATGCAATCAGAACACATGATTCTGAAGGAGTCAGATACCAATTAGCTGCAGGGACCTCTCGGAGGGGCGGCGTTATACGAGCCAACGCTCCCAAAACAGGGAGCCACAGGAGTGCGACATTGCGTAAGGCGGCATCATACGAGACAACGCCCCTCAGACCAGGAGCGTGACGTCGCCACGCACGCCTCTCATGATTCACATGTCCCAGAGCGGCCAATAGCGTCACATTGATCCAGACCATCTGGGATCACAAGCCTATATGACCCACTGTTGTATAACAGATGAGTCCATCTGATCTGGTAAGAGTACCTCATTTGTTCACTTTGTGAAGAGTGTGAGAGTCACAGCAGACAACTTGATTTCCTTTGGGAAGAAATTTTTATATTGTGTTCCATTCATATGGACTTGTTCTCACATCACCTTTTGAAGCCTTTTGGCTTTCTTGAACTTTTTCATTATTAGTTTCCATTCATATTTGTGTATTATTTCACCATTCATGTTGTGTTATTTCCAATATCCACATCTCACAGTGTTGATTTTTTAGCGCTGCACTATTTATTTATTATTAATGCAAGTGTTATCTAAATGCTTAATAAATGGAAAGATATATGATCGAAACCTGTCAGAGATGGTTGAAGCTTTAGTTTTGACGGAGCAAGAGAGGGAAAAATAAAGGGAAGGGAAGGGAGGTTAAAGTAGAGAGTGAGGATGGGGAAAGAGACAAAGACCCTTCCTCTGTCCAAAAGGTCACCCAAAGCTCACCCCTTAGCATCCCTACCTCTTATAGCACCCTCTTACTCAGATCCTCCTCCTCCAAGTTACCAGGCACACCCTGCACTTAATATTGCAGGGCAAGGACCTTACAAGAAATCCATAAGATATAGCTGCCCAGGAAGAAAATAAAGCTGAATTAGGCATAAGATACAGTGCATAAAGCAAAGAGAAAGTGGAGAATGACCTGGTTGATTTAGTATGCCAGCATGTCAGAATATTAAAGTAACGCCTCGTACACACGGTCGGACTTCCATCTGACTTTTCCGTGTTTTTTTGTCCGAATGGAGTTGGTTGGGAACACCCATAGCATACACACGCTCTGACTTTTCTGCAAACTTTTCTTAAAACTTCTTACAACATCGCGTGTTTTTTCTGCTCTTTTCTGCTCTTTACTGCCACCCTTTGGTCAACTTCTGCTATTGTTGGTTGATTTTAACATTAGTTGTTTTGTCCATTGGACTAAAGTCCGATGGTTATCTGTACACACGGTTGGACTTTGCTCCATCGGACTTTTGTTGGGCAAAAGTTTGTCCGTTTGCAGACCCAACTTTTGTCCGATGAAATCCAAAACCAAACAAAAAAAGTTTGTCCGATAGAGCGTACACACGGTCGGATTGTTGGTCCAACTTGCTTAAAACGAAGTTTGTTGGGCAAAAGTCCGACCGTGTGTACGGGGCTTAACTGTGCGAGTTAAAGCAGTAGTTGGACAAGGAAAGACACGCCAGAAGGGAGAAATCAGAAGATTATTGATGATTTAAAGAAGCAGATAGAAAACATGAAAGTGGAGAAGAATAGACTGATGGAGTAGCTTACTTCTCAAGGGTCTGGAATGTAGAGCTTGGAAGGTGAATTGCATAAGAAGAAAGTCTGTCCAGGAATCAACTGTATCTAAATGGCTATTGGCAGAAAGGCAAGTTTCTTTAGAAGAGGAAATAAGTATGTTATCGCCTATGGGCCTGAGGATCCAAATGTTTCCTACTATCAAAAACACTTCACAGGACCTCAAAAGTTCCTGAGAAGGTGACTTGAACAAATGTAGCAAAGATTGTATGCAGTTGCTGCTCATACAGTATCAACTGGACACAAATATGTTGGATCAGGAACTGGTTATTCTCAATACACAATGTGAACAAATTAAAACACACACTAAATATGCTGATTAAACAAAAGTATAATTTCTAAAAAACAGGCTAAAATCGCCAAAGACAGAATGGCCTTTACAGAAGGCTATGCCTACAGATGGGATAATCCAACTAGAGGGAGAGGTTTTGGACATCGAAATCGATCTCAAACAAACTGTCGAAATGCATATGTATCAGAGGATGACTCTGAATCTGCTACTTCCTTGTCTTCATCTTTTTCGCAGGCACAACAAACTCAGCCTATGACAAGCGAGAGGTGACTGAACCAGAGAGGTGACTGAACATCAGGTCCGCCAATGGCAAGGCGAGAGACACCCTCCATCTGGTGTTCTCTCAAGTACTTCCGCCCTCACAGCACCGGGACCGATATCTGCGGCTCTTCGGTGTGCATGCGCCAGACGGCGCATGCGCGGTGTACATTCTGGCCGACTCGGGTGACGTTAGACGTCAGTCTGACGCACACCCGAGTGGGGTGCACAAAACCGTGAGGCTGGGACGCCATTCTCCAAATGCTTTGGGGAGTGGAGTCTCCCAGAACACCTCGCATACACGGCAGCTTGGTTTACTGCATGCATGCATACTTGGAGAGATTTTTTCATCTATACTTAGTGTAGCGGGGTCTTCAGATTTAGTGGGATACACCTGGGGGTAGTGTGACCCAGGTGTGTAATTATGTCAGGGTTTAGACCCCTTTTTGTTATTCGTGGAGGATCGGGGGATGTAATATTCTCCTTTGCCTGTGGGTGGCGGAGTACCTACAGGCTTCAGGTAGAATCGCCACCACAGTGCTACCCGTCTTTGTCCCTTCCTGGAGATGGTACAGCTGGGGCGGGGAACCCGCCGTGGTGTTGATGGGAGGAGATAAAAGGGGGAGACGCCCTCGCCACGAGGTCTTCGGGGATCATCTCTTCACGCACCCAGGCACCTTCGGCCTGGGTGCGGGCGGTTCAAGGTTCCGGCCTAGGCGCCCTAGGTCTGGCCGGAATGAAGCTGGGATTCCATCCCAGGCACCTTCAGCCTGGGATGAGGTACTATCGAGGAGGCCTGGGACCCAGTGACTCCGACTGGGTCCCGCAAGGGTGAAGTGAGTCCAGGGTGCCCCTTGCGAGGGGACCCGCATCTGAGGTGAGGAGGCTGGGGAGGTCACCCGTCCGAAGATTCCGGTGCAGCGTCAACCCGGTGACGGATGGGCCTCCGGTAACTCTCTTGGAGGACATCTTCCCCTGATAGGGGCTGCAACGCAGCGGAGGTATTCGAATTAAGACTCCTGCAACCCTTGGTCATAGCACAGGGGGTGTAGGGACCCAGATCAGTATGGTGCCTCGACCTGCTCATCCCACCGTATCCTGCCATCGCATTGCCTGTATGTGGAGATACGAAATAAAACCAACAGTTGGACTGTGATCGGTGTATGGACTCTGTTAATGGGAGCAAAGGGTGGTTTGGTGGTTTCTGCACAACAGACTCGGTACATGCCCAAGACACACCGGCCCGAGGAAACATCAGATATTGGCCTTCACCTCACCCACAGTTATGGGGAGGACATGGGCCGTAGCGCACCTCACTCTGTCGCGTGACATACCCCTAGCTAAAGAGGACGGGGTGAGGAGGCCGCTACACGTGGGGGCTCGTCCGGGATTGTGTGTGTCTCAACGATGGAACTGAGAACGTCTGTGTTTGAACTTTGCTGCCCGGAGGAGTTCCGAACAGGTCGGCCATGTGATTGGCCAAAGTGCATCCCTGCTCGGAGTTGTGGACATGACCCTAAGTCGGGAAAGGCCCACGCGGAGGAGCGTAAAAAGGGAGAGGTCCAGCCGTGTGAAGTACTACATGTGGGGACTGTTAATGCACTGCGCCACGAGGCACCCCATGACTGCGCAATTTGTGGGCGGAGGCTGGCGGAAGCCCGCGAAAACGTGCAAGTCGTGGGAGGAGTCTGGCCACATGTGGAGATACACGTGGAGACTCCGGCGCGTGGTCAGCGCGTGATGGAACAGCAGGTGGTCGGGATGGCCTCAAGCTCCCCGTGGATTCCGGTACCTTACCCCACGAAGATGACTGCTTTTGCTGCTCCCCTTACAGACACGGGGATAAGGCTCAGGCCCCGAGGACAGTTGGCTCTGTATTCATGCAGAGACACAGAGGCCCTCGGTGTGATCTGTCCCGGATGCTCGGGACTGGTGGTCCAACTAAAGCCGTTCGGGCGATGTGAAGCGTGCAAAGAGTTTCTTTTTGAGGTCGAATCATCCACAGTAAGGCCCCGGGCCCTTCGCCTCAACTGCATCACAGGAACCGCCATTCCAGAGGGAGAGATCCAGGCCTTTGCGGAGGTCCCCGTACACGCTGACCAGGGCGACGTGACTGCCCAACCAGAGACGGAAAGAGAGAAATCCGAGGACACTGCTTCGGTCACCACAGATTCCCTGCTGCCACCTCCGAAGAGGAAAGTCGGCCTGGTACAGGCATCCTATGGTCGTGGTCGAGCTTCACCCCGCCGCTTGCCTGGCCTAGATGGCGCCGGTAGAGAAGAGAGTCCCGGACATCCCAGTTCTTCAGAAGGTCCAGGTGAGCTAGGGGCTGGGACTGTGGTGTTGGTTGGAGGTGTCGGGAGTCCACAGCTGGTGGAGCCCGCAAGGGAGGGTAGCCTTCCGTCTACTAGAGACTACCTTCCCGCCGAGATGTATGACACCTCCGACCTAGAGTCGTTGCCAGACTGTGGTGATGACGGAGAAATAGACAAACTGTTTCACCGGAAGGGCTGGGACAGACGCCCACTACCTGTGCTGTGTAAACCGCAGGATTCCCCCATGTCCATAGAAGACAGTACGCTCCGGGCGCAGGCCCCGGAGTTCCCGAGGAAATCTAGTCCTCCGACCGACCTTCCACTTTCAACCACATCACCCGCTCCGATAGTGGGGACGCAGCGTGCTTTGTTGCGGGCACCAAAGGCAAAGCAACTCGAGATGGTGAAGGTACCTCTGCACCCGGAGGCCATCGTACAGCCAGGAGAAGGCGAGCGAGATGTGATGCCACCTCTAGCCAGATTGCAGAGACTTTTCTCCCAAAGAGTCGCCCGTGAATATGGGTGGGAGTAACCCTACTTGCCTCGGGACTTATTGTATGAAGTCGAAGTTTTGCGACAAAGGTGGTACGATGAGTTTGTATGGGAAAAGCTCAAAGTGCCTCATGCCCGGCGATACCTGTCGTGTTCGCCGCCTGTATCTAAAAAGTTTAGAGACTGCAGAGCTGATTGGAGACTGGGGCGCCATATTCATGCCGATAAGGTGCTCATCTGCAGGAAAGAAGGAGAGGATGTCGAATATTCGGTGGAAGTGTTTGACAAGCACCTGAAGCCCCAGTTTCTGCCGGATCCAAGGTTTTACTTGTAGGAGAAGTGAGCTCCTATTTTGTTTGCTGTTGAACTTTCTGGAAGGAACATTCCCAGACGCTCAGAACTGCGCCCTACTTTTGTTTTGATTTGGGCTTTTCTTTCATTCACTGGAGACTTGGGAGCTGTTGTTTTTCTCCCTCTTCTTCATGTGCCAAAGGCAGAGACTCTGGGGGTAAAAGTTAGCGTAGAAAATCAGGAAGGAGGAAGATCTCGGCAAGTGTCATGACCGTGGCGCTGTCACCAGGTGGCAGTGTTGTGCAACGACTGTTTGAAAATTTTACACATGCATCACTTTGCTTATTGGAGTGAGTGGGTCTCTCGGCTGACAGACCTATTCATTCCAAGTTAACACAGATTGTTAGGATGTTGTTTTTGTTTCCTTTCTGCAGGAGATTCATCGGTCAAGACTACTGAGAATGGGGTGGTTCTTAGACAGTGATGGGAGGGATTGTACATGTGTACAGAATAGATGTTTTATGCAAAAGTTTATCGTTTTATATTTTCCCTTTCCCTTTTGAGCAGGTCTTGGCACACTTAGTATTCACAAATTTGGGGACAGCCTCTGGGGCTTGCTCCATGTCACCACTCAATGGGAGACATGGGTGTGCACCTGACGCTGGGGACCAGCGTCAAATCACAGGGGGGAGTGTGTAGCGGGGTCTTCAGATTTAGTGGGATACACCTGGGGGTAGTGTGACCCAGGTGTGTAATTATGTCAGGGTTTAGACCCCTTTTTGCTATTCGTGGAGGATCGGGGCATGTAATATTCTCCTTTGCCTGTGGGTGGCGGAGTACCTACAGGCTTCAGGTAGAATCGCCACCACAGTGCTACCCGTCTTTGTCCCTTCCTGGAGATGGTACGGCTGGGGCGGGGAACCCGTCGTGGTGTTGATGGGAGGAGATAAAAGGGGCAGACGCCCTCGCCACGAGGTCTTCGGGGATCATCTCTTCACGCACCCAGGCACCTTCGGCCTGGGTGCGGGCGGTTCAAGGTTCCGGCCTAGGCACCCTAGGCTTGGCCGGAATGAAGCTGGGATTCCATCCCAGGCACCTTCAGCCTGGGATGAGGTACTATCGAGGAGGCCTGGGACCCAGTGACTCCGATTGGGTCCCACAAGGGTGAAGTGAGTCCAGGGCGCCCCTTGCGAGGGGACCCGCATCTGAGGTGAGGAGGCTGGGGAGGTCACCCGTCCGAAGATTCCGGTGCAGCGTCAACCCGGTGACGGATCGGCCTCCGGTAACTCTCTTGGAGGACATCTTCCCCTGATAGGGGCTGCAACGCAGCGGAGGTATTCGAATTAAGACTCCTGCAACCCTTGGTCATAGCACAGGGGGTGTAGGGACCCAGATCAGTATGGTGCCTCGACCTGCTCATCCCACCGTATCCTGCCATCGCATTGCCTGTATGTGGAGATACGAAATAAAACCAACAGTTGGACTGTGATCGGTGTATGGACTCTGTTAATGGGAGCAAAGGGTGGTTTGGTGGTTTCTGCACAACAGACTCGGTACATGCCCAAGACACACCGGCCCGAGGAAACATCAGATATTGGCCTTCACCTCACCCACAGTTATGGGGAGGACATGGGCCGTAGCGCACCTCACTCTGTCGCGTGACATACCCCTAGCTAAAGAGGACGGGGTGAGGAGGCCGCTACATTAGCATCCCATGTACAAGTCTTGGCCTCCCCCTTTGTTACCACCCTGCTCACGCCTGTGCCTGCATTCTTTTACCAGATCTCTCATACTGCTTGCATTTCAATCGGCTCAGTATTGATTGCAGCAGTGAAGGGACCCCGAGATGCTGTTGGTAATTCCAAAACCAATTTAAGGTATATCCTTTTATTTTTGTTCCATATAGGTTTATTCAGTAGTGCCCTCAATAGACATATTTGCTAGCAATCCAAACAGCTACCTCCTCCCCTTTTTTCCTTCATAGAGACATTTCTATTGAACCAGGCTCTACTGAGAGTCCCTTGTGATTCCAGTATTGTTCGCAGGGGTCAAAGTACGCTACAGGCAGTATTGAATCTAACCAATGTATGTTTTAATATGCCTATACATCAGTAATCTAAGATGTATGGACTTACAGCAACTCAGTTGATAATTTTGGTACAATTTTACAAGCAACTATGTATTTTTTACCACAGAGAGATCCTCATTCTATCCAAGGATTCTGCTTCCATTTTCCTAGGCTGCCTTTTAGCTATCATATTAGTATTAATGTGAGTAGCTGACATATTTGTTTTTACAAAAACATCTGTGTCTATCAATACTTTCAGTACAGCAATCTAATATACTCTACATTTTTTATTACATTTTAGCTACCTGGTGCAGCCCCATATTCCAATTGCACATTGTCTGTATGCGCCTCTTTGGTTTGCGTTGGGGCCTGGCGATCTACCTCCCGATAATTTTCTTGGGGGGTGTCTGTTTCAGCTGCTGCACTTATAGAGCAAGGGCGACTGTTAACACTCTCTATTTGCACCAATTCATTGGTGAGTTTCACATGTATCAATGTAGATTAATGTCAATATGTATTATCATGTACTGTATGTTTCATATTATATTCTAATTGAAGCATGTTCTCTCAGAATTTAGAAGCTCCTGAGGAAGCGACAACTTAGGTTGCGAAACATGTAGAGCTATTTTTTAATCCCTCAAGGGCCTCGTGGATACACCCAGGAAATACTTTATACTCGGCGTGGGCTTCATTACCGTCTACACCCTCGCAGCAAGTTTACAACACATTTATTGAGTATTCTCTCTGGAAAAAAACACTTGGCCTTTTTTTCTATTTACATTTTTTTTGTATTTCTATCTATTTATTAGATGCATCATGTGTATATGTGATACTTTGTGAAATATTAAAAGTTGCTATAATTTTCATGTGTCTATAAAGTAAATTTTTTCTATAAACTTAAATTCCAATTACTATTAGGATGTGGCACTTTGTTAACTAGGGTGTTGATTACCACCCAAGGGCACTTGTAATCAATATAGAATTGTCACAAGTAAGTGATTTACTGACAGAAAAATCTGAGAGTGAACAGAAAACGCTCTAACCTAGGTTTCAGAAAAGGCTGAAGATGTTTTTGATTACTTTAAGCATGTCCAGACTATGGCAGAGACAGTGGGAGTGGATGTGACTGATCGCACTAACATTACTGCCATAGGTTGTGCAGCAGTATCCCCGTAGGGGCTGCTGAGTTTAGTTGTCCGTCTGTCACCCTGCCCAGCCAGGCACACACTTTTCAAGCATCCGAAGACATGAAAGCAGTCCTTGCACTTGTTTTTTTTTATTTTATTGAGGGGAATTTGCCCAGATAATCGACAGTCAATAGTGGGACCAACTATATACACCACAGTATATACGATCTCCTCTTCTCCTCCTGCACTTTCTTGCTTGCAGACTATTACTCCTCACTCCTCCAGCACATCACTTGCTTGCACTTCCCAATCTAGCTAGCACTGTAGGCCTGACACTGGCTCAGCCAGGCCCAAAGCAGATGCCCTTTGCAGGCAGGGACCGCGGGCCCCCTATGGTGTAGCAAAAATAGAAAGTTCCAGTGCTGTCTCTGTGGCTACTGCTCCCAGCACCACCACAATCCTCCAGACTGGCTCTGCATCCATCCCAGACTGCTGCATCTCAGTCCTGTCAGGTGTGCCTCCCAGTCCTCCCGATTGTGTGAACACTCACCAGCCCTCCTGGCTGCCTCTGTGAAAATCCTGGAGACTTGCCCGGCAGTGTTCTCCCGCTGTCCTCTTTTGCTCCTCCTGTGCCTCCTGGACAGGACACCTATGTGGGTTGTAAGAGGGTCCTGCCGCACCCGAGCCCAAGGTCACCCCCCTAGACTGGGGAACTACCTTAGAGGCCCTGACAGCCTAGCACTCTATCTCCATCTTCCACTTGATCAACTCCTCCCCAGCTGGGCTGGCCCTGGGTATTTAGGGAGGCCTGCCCCCTGCCAATCCAGATTGGGGATTGGTCAGGGCTCCTTAGAATACCCCAGGTGGCTCCACCTCCCCTCTCCACTTCTCTTTCCAGAAAACACCAGAAGATTCTGAAAAGAAGTAGGAGGTCCTAGTGACACATCCTAGTGACACCACCTGCGAGTCACCCAGCTCTATTCTGAGTCACTCCATTCACAGATCACAAAAACACACCCAGGCTTGGATGGCAGCCAAGCCTGGAAATTTACCTGTTCTCACAAAATGCACTACTCTTCTAGCACACTAGAGGGTGCTACACTTGTAAGAATGCTGTTGTGATGGGATTTAAAGAATCAACAAGGAAACGGTTAATGGCAACAGAGCCAGAGTGGAGGGGATTGGAATGGGCTTTGCAGAGAGAGGTGTGCAGTAGCATTGAGACTCAGGAAGAAGAAAGGAAAGAGAAAAGACCTAATGCTTTTGTGGCCCAAGATGATGCTCAAGTAGCTAATGCTTTTCAAAGTAACCAGGAAATGTTTAAATTGTGGTAACATTGGGCATCTTGCCAAGAGGTGCATACACAAAGGAAAATTGTGAACATGATTCTCTTTCTCTGTTGAAATATCTCAGTGAACATAATTGTAGGGTGTCAAAGGAAACGGTACAATGGTGTAGGCCTCATGTGAAATTTATTGATCATTGTCTAGGCCCTGAAACCAAACACATTGACATTGAAAGAAAATGGACAATAACCAAATGCTAACACCAAACTGAAATCCTTGTATACACTAACGGTCCCCGCTGCAGCTATCCTCCCTCGTGGACAAAATGGCACCCAGAAATGTCTACGCTAAGTCAGGCCTGACTGTACTGTGTAGAAGATCTGTAGGGGAAAATCTTCGCTAGCAAACGGTGGTACACTTTTTGAAGAAATAAACTGTAATCCACAGGGTAAAAGGGGTTTGGATAACTTGGTGAATTTAGAACAAATCTCTAAGGTTACTCCAATGCACTGTCTCTCCAGCGCGCAGCAACAAACACTAGTGATAACTCCGGATAACAGTTATTGGGCCTAGAGATCCTATATAGTTCTCTGAGCAGGTGCTCTCTCACCCAACCGGACATGTCCGTGTCCGTATCTTCCGCTGCTGTGTCTTGGTACACAGATCTCACGACCTCCGGGTCTTCGGTCCTCCTGACGATTGCCAGGTTGCTCTCACGAAAGTTTCACAGTAGCCTTCAGTTTGTCAGGGTCCGTAGATACCCCCTCTTCAGACACCATGTGTCCCAGGTAATGGACTGAGGATTGGTAGAACTGACACTTCTCCCTTGAGAGCTTAAGTCCTTCATCACTGAGTCTCTTCAGGACTTTCTCCAGCCTTTCCTCGTGTTCCTCCAGTGTCTTTCCAAAAACAATGATGTCATCTAGGTACACCAAGACTTCAATGAGATTCATGTCCCACACTGTCTTCTCCATCAGTCGCTGGAAAGTGGCATCCGGTTAAACTCGTAGAATCCCACTGGGGTGATGAATGCCGTCTTCTCCCTATCATCTGGATGCATTGAGATTTGGTAATACCCGCTCTTTAGGTCCATGACACTGAACCACTTGGCTCCAGACAGACTCTGTAGGGCATCCTCTATCCTAGGGGTGGTGTACTGGTCAGGTATGGTCCTCCTATTGAGAGTCCTGTAGTCTATACAGAGTCTCAGTGACCCGTTCTTCTTCCTGACTACTACAATAGGGGAGGCATAGGGGCTTCTGGACTCTCGAATAACCCCAGTTCTCTTGAGCTCTGCCAGTTGCTCACGTAAGTCCTCCAGATCAGCCAGGGGGACTCGCCGGACCCTCTCCCGGAAAGGCTTGTCTTATTGCAGACGGATCTTGTGGGTGGCACTCCTCGCACACCCTACGTCAAATTCGTCTTTTGAGAAGATCTTCCTCCATCTGGTCAACTGGGCCCTGGCTCTCTCTTTACACACCGGTGGTAGGGTCGTGTTCTCCAAGCAGAGTTTCTCCAGCATGGGTTCTCCTCCCTCCGCCTTTTCTAGGTCAGACAGGGCCACTGGGGTAGCAGGGTTTACTTTGCCCAGCAACATCCGGGCCGGAATCATCACAGGTGAGCCAGTGATATTTCTGATGCTCACTGGTATCCGTCCATTCGCCTTCTTCAACGCTCTCAGCGGGACCACCTCGGGGATCACTTCCAATCCCGGGTGGGTGTCTAAGGGGTCTGGTTCCAGAACCACAAAGGGGCCAGGTTGCTCTCACGAAAGTTTCACAGTAGCCTTCAAACAGGTCATTTCACCAGGCTGCAACACTCTCTCCTTCTTGGACAGTCTCCAGACTTTTCCTACCCCCTCTTCCGGGGGCCTTTTGTTCCAGGACCAATTGCCGGTAGGCCAACTGTAACATTGGGTGGATCCTGGCTGCTGAAGTACCCTGCTCCTGTGCTAGGGGAGCCAGTTGTCTCCTGACCAGGTCAGTATTGGTCCCTATAATCAGGGAACTCTTGTTGGCTCCTGGTGGGCGAGGGCAAACTACTGCCAGGGTGTCAAAGACCTCTGTCTTTCCTGCTACAGAGGGGTCGAAGGCCAGTCTGATGGAAATATAACCGTCGTAAGGAAAACTTTGGGTGCCAATTCCCCATATTTCTAGGTCTTCCAGTTTCTGCAGGGGCAAATGACTCAGGTGTCTTTGATAAAAGTCTCGATATAGAAGGGTTACTTGGGTCCCTGTGTCCAGGATGGCCCTCGTGTAGACTCCCTCCACTTGAATGGGGACCACAGGGGAGGGTCCCACCAACTTGGCTGGAAAACTCCTCGGGGAGGCCTCTTTCTTTGGACTCACAGACTTTCCCTTCGGGGTTTTCTTATTTTTCCACCTTTTTCTGGATCTTAATCCTTGTTGGGCCTGGTATGCATTGATTTCCTGCGGGTTTTGTGGTTTTAACTCCTGACAAGTGGTGTTGAGTATTTTGGGAGGGGCATTGTTTCCCTTCTCCCTTATCTCTTCTGACTTCAGGGTTTTAGTGGAGCTTTCTGCAAATAGTGGGCACCCGGCTGACTCCTTCTCCGGGGCCCTCTGAAGTTTCCCGCCGGCTGATGATAGGCCATTAGAGAGGTCAAAAGATCCAGCACTTGAGTCATCTGAGACTTTAAGATCTCCACTTCCGAGTCCCGTTCAGTGGCTATGGCTGATCTGACTCCCACTGAGGGGGGGGGGCGTGGTCTTCTCGACCTCCTGTTGGTCCTTCAGCAGAGCATCTTCATCCCTTATGATCCGCAAAAGGTCTGGGTAGTTCAGGGACATGACTCCTTCAGAGGTCTTCAAGTGGAGCCAGCCTGGGTCCCCTCAGGATCTGCTTCATCTTGGTTGCGTCTATGACTTTTAAGCATCCCCTTTTTAAGAACAATTTGGCAAAGCATCTTATTTAACCTTCTGACATATTCAGACAGTCTCTCTCCCGGCTGTTGAAGGGTATGCTCAAACTGGTATACTAGTTCAGTCACCTTTTCCAGCTGGCCAAATTCTTCCTGTAACATAGCCAGATAATCAGTACAAGCAGCATTGCTAAACCTAAGATTCTTTACAGCTTCAGCAGCAGTACCCTTCAAACTTTCACTTATGCACTGCTTCTTCTGGCTTTCTGGTACTTCTCATCCCTCAATAGCCTGCATCGCTTGCTCAATCCAGGTGTCAAAGTCTTCTTCTCCGAGGGGGACTGGTTGTTTCCCGGAGAAAATCCTAAGCTTCCGATACCCAGCTTCCACATGTACCGTATTGCTCTTCTGGCACTTTGTGACAAAGTCTCCCAGGGCATTCAACAGTTCAGGCCCTATAGCGGCCAGGGGTGTCCCCGAGGTTATCGTCTCCTGAGACTTTTCTGCTTTAGGGGATATTGGTGGAGATAATGGCGGTGGTGATGACAGGGGGTTTGTAGAGGTTCCCCCTTCACGGCCTCCGTATGCGCCAAGCGATATATCTGGTTATCTATGGCCTGTATGTTCTGACCTCTAAAGTCTTCTGGTATTCCGTTTCTCCATTCCACTAATGCGCAAGTAAACAAGGTCTCTGGATCTGGCTTTAAATCCATCACCCATGCCTTCTGGCTTGGAGACAGCCACCGTATAAGCTGCTTTACTTCCTCTTCCGGACAGTTTTCCCCTGGGAGTTGGATAACTACCGCCATGGTTGGATCGGCGCCAACTGTTGCGCACCACCGTGTCACTGCTAGCGAGTCCATGCTGGTGCTTCTGGCAGGCTTGATTGCGGCGTGCAGTGTACAGGAATCCCGGACTCAAGCCCCCACGTGTAGCGATACCCCCAGCTAAGAGGGCTGCCAGTATAATTTTTGGGCCCTGTAGTGCACCGCTGTCAACCCCCAGTAATTGAGCCACTTTGAGTCACTTTTGAGCCACTTTTAAACCACTTTTGAGCCGCTTTTGAGACACTTTTAAACCACTTTTGAGCCACTTTTGAACCACTTTTAAACCACTTTTAAACCACTTTTGAGCCACTTTTCAGTCACTTTTGAGCCACTTTTAAACCACTTTTAAGACACTTTTGAGACACTTTTCAGTCACTTTTGAGCCACTTTTAAACCACTTTTGAGTGGCACAGTTAGTAGGGGATAATAGGAATGTGTGGCCTGTAAATCGTGGAGACACAATCCTATAATAAAACACACAGCAATAGAGTATAGCTATCCTTAACCGTCTCTTCTGCAAAGTAAATGACACAAACACCAGTATACTTAACCCTTGCACTTTTACTCAGATTTGTTGGGTAAGCATGTAATCAACAATGTACGTATCATGTGCAGAGCCCTGCAATAAAAGAGTATCTCAACAAACAGATAGGTATACAGTACTATGCAGAACACTAACGGTCCGCGCTGCAGCTATCCTCCCTCGTGGACAAAATGGCGCCCAGAAATGTCTACGCTAAGTCAGGCCTGACTGTACTGTGTAGAAGTTCTGTAGGGGAAAATCTTCGCTAGCAAACAGTGGTGCACTTTTTGAAGAAGTAAACTGTAATCCACAGGGTAAAAGGGGTTTGGATAACTTGGTGAATTTAGAACAAATCTCTAAGGTTACTCCGATGCACTGTCTCTCCAGCGCGCAGCAACAAACACTAGTGATAACTCCGGATAACAGTTATTGGGCCTAGAGATCCTATATAGTTCTCTGAGCAGGTGCTCTCTCACCCAACCGGACCAGTCCGTGTCCGTATCTTCCGCTGCTGTGTCTTGGTACACAGATCTCACGACCTCCGGGTCTTCGGTCCTCCTGGCGATGATACAGCAACAGCAGGAAAAGACGTCCCTCAGGTTCCTCAGCGAGAGCAGAAGGCTCTTTGGAGAAAGGCCCAGGCTTCAGGCCTTGTATCTCAGCAAGCTCGATCGGGAGTTCCACTTGCTGGGCGGCGGTGTCCAAAGAGACCGAATTCAGCCCCGCCCTCCGGTTAAATAACCCACCCCAGCAGTCCTTGCGCGGGGCAATGCACCCTGAGTGTCCCGTTGCTCACTGGGTACTGTAGTCTCTGGGAGGTTAAAGGGCAATACCCCGCTACACTTGCTTATTTGTTTTTCAGGTGTGCTAAATGTGGAATACAAAATTACTACAATGGCAGTTAGAGCTGAGTAAGATGACCCCAAGGAAAATATAGTGTTATCAGATAGTCAATCTAGCAGATTCATAAGATGCCGATGAGTAAAGATATGTATCCACATACACCCTAAGATGAACTTTACTCCACTTAATAGTGAAGTAGTGCTGTGGACCCTCTGGTATCATATTACATAGTTACATAGTAGGTGAGGTTGAAAAAAAAGACACAAGTCCATCAAGTCCAACCTATGTGTGTGATTATATGTCAGTATTACCTTGTATATCCCTGTATGTTGTGGTCGTTCAGGTGCTTATCTAATGCCGCGTACACACGACCGTTTTTCATGACGAGAAAAATGCAATTTTTAAAAATGGTCGTGAAAACGGTGGTGTGTATTGCTCCAGAGCATTTTTCTCGACGAGAAAAATGCCCAAATTTTTTTTAGAACCTGCTCTATTTTTTCTTGTTGTTTTTCACGTTGTGAAAAACGGTCGTGTGTATGCTTTTACGAGGGGAAAAAAATGCACATGCTCAGAATCAAGTATGAGACGGAGCGCTCGTTCTGGCAAAAATAGCGTTCATAATTGAGATAGCACATTCGTCACGCTGTAACGGACTGAAAAGCACGAAGACTGAAAAGCACGAATCGTCTCTCACCAAACGTTATTAACACAAGGATCAGCAAAAGCGTCCCAAAGGGTGGTGCCATTCGAATGGAACTTCCCCTTTATAGTGCCGCTCTTACAGTAAAGAACCCTCTACGTAGTTTAAGGTTAAACCTCTTTTCTTATCATTTTAATAAGTGGCCACATGTCTTGTTAAACTCCCTTCCGCAAAAAAGTTTTATCCCTATTGTGGGGTCACCTGTATGGTATTTGTAAATTGAAATCATATCCCCTCTCAATCGTCTCTTCTCCAGAGAGAAGAAGTTCAGTGCTCGCAACCTTTCCTCATAACTAATATCCTCCAGACCCTTTATTAGCTTTGTTGCCCTTCTTTGTACTCTCTCCATTTCCAGTACATCCTTCCTGAGGAGTGAGGACTGGTGCCCAGAACTGGACAGCATACTCTAGGGTGTGGCCGGACCAAAGTCTTGTAGAGCGGAAGAATTATCGTTTTTTCTCTGGAGTTAATCCCCTTTTTAATGCATGCCAATATTCTGTTTGCGTTGTTAGCAGCAGCTTGGCATTGCATGCCATTGCTGAGCCTATCATCTACTATGACCCCCAGGTCCTTTTCCATCCTAGATTCCTACAGAGGTTCTCCCTCCAGTGTATAGATTGCATTAATATTTTTTCCACCCAAATGCATTATTTTAAATTTTTCTACATTAAACCTCATTTGCCATGTAGTTGCCCACCCCAATAATATGTTCAGAACTTTTTGCAAGGTTTCCACATCCTGCGGAGAAGTTATTGCCCTGCTTAGCTTAGTATCGTCCGCAAATACAGAGATTGCACTGTTCACCCCTTCCTCCAGGTCGTTTATGAACAAATTAAATAGGATTGGTCCCAGCACAGAACCCTGGGGGACCCCACTACCCACCCCTGACCATTCCGAGTACTCCCCATTCACCCCCCTCTGAACTCACCCTTGTAGCCAGTTTTCAATCCATGCACTTACCCTATGGTCCATGCCAACAGACCTTATTTTGTACAGTAAACGTTTATGGGAAACTGTGTCAAATGCTTTTGCAAAATCCAGATACACCACGTCTACGGGTCTTCCTTTATCTAGATGGCAACTCACCTCCTCATAGAAGGTTAATAGATTCATTTGACAAGAACGATTCTTCATGAATCCATGCTAATTACTGCTAATGATACCGTTCTCATTACTAAAATCTTGTATATAGTCCCTTATCATCCCCTCCAAGAGCTTACATACTATTGATGTTAGGCTAACTGGTCTGTAATATTTTGGGCCCTTTTTAATTATTGATGCTACATTGGCCTTTCTCCAATCAGCTGGTACCATTTCAGTCAGTAGACTGTCAGTAAAAATTAGGAACAATGGTCTGGCAATTACTTGACTGAGTTCCCTAAGTACCCTCGGGTGCAATCCATCTGGTCCCGGTGATTTATTAATGTTAAGTTTCCCAAGTCTAATTTTAACCACTTAAGCCCCGGACCATTTTGTAGCTAAAGGACCAGGCCCTTTTTGCGTTTCGGCACTGCGTCGCTTTAACTGACAATTGCGCGGTCGTGCAACGTGGCTCCCAAACAAAATTGACGTCCTTTTTTTCCCACAAATAGAGCTTTCTTTTGGTGGAATTTGATCACCTCTGTGGTTTTTATTTTTTGGGCTATAAACAAAAATAGAGCATCAATTTTGAAAAAAAAAACAATATTTTTTACTTTTTGCTATAATAAATATCCCCAAAAAATATATATAAAAAATAATTTTATTTTTTTCCTCAGTTTAGGATGATACGTATTCTTCTACATATTTTTGGTAAAAAAAAAATCACAATAAGCGTTTATTGATTGGTTTGCGCAAAAGTTATAGCGTCTATAAAATAGGGGATAGTTTTATGGCATAGTTACATAGTCAGGTTGAAAAAAGACACAAGTCCATCCAGTTCAACCATAAAAAAATAAAATAATAATATCATACAATCCCATATACCTAATTCTATACCCACAGTTGATCCAGAGGAAAACCCCAGCAGAGCATGGTCCAATTTGCTACAGCAGGGGAAAAAATTCCTTCCTGATCCCCCGATAAGCAATCGGATATTCCCCGGATCAACTTTACCTATAAATGTTAGTACCCAGTTATATTATGTACATTTAAGAAAGAATCCAGGCCTTTCTTAAAGCAATCTACTGAGCTGGCCAGAACCACCTCTGCAGGGAGTCTATTCCACTGTCAAGGTCACCTGTGGCCAGGTGACAGATGCACACCGTAGGGGGACAGGAGTGCACCGCAAGGTAGTGAACCCTATGGCTGGCTTCTGCGGATAGGAAACTGGGTGGTTGTGGAAAGCGGGACCAGAGGAGCACAACCGGGATCCTAACGGAAGCTAGAGCCAAGATTCCCCAGGGCGCGGAGTCTAAGACCCAGCAGGTCTTCTCCGGAGCCTCTAGTGGTGAGGATGTTATGCTGCAGGCAGGGACCAGGTCGCGGCCCCTGGAGTTTCCTAGCTCACGCCCCGTAGGATAAGGGGAAAAGAGGGGAAGCAGCAGCACAAGATATGAGAGAAACGAATAACAAGCTGAAGGTCAGGGGCCACAAGCAGACAAGGATAACGAAAGAACTAGCCGAAGGTCAAGGGTCACGAGCAGACAGGGATAGTCGGGGACAAGCCAAATATGTAACAGAGAGACAGACGTAGCACACGGCAGGCAGGAACCCAAACACACAATGCCTAACAAACACGTTGATCAGCAAAGCAGGCTTGCAGTGCACAGGTTAATATAGTGTTCTGTGATAGGGCCTGGGGTGGAGTCAGGCTGGGAGGAGATTATAAAGGAAGCCAGGTGAAAGGGTTCTGGCCTCTAAGATGAACACATGGGAAGGAAGGTAAGCTGACAGACAAACACTACTGCATATCCATGACATCCACATTTTCACAGCTCTTACTGTGAAGAAACCTTTCTGTATTTGAAAGTGAAATCTCTTTTCCTTTAGACGTAAAGAGTGCCCCCTTGTCCTTTGTGTTGACCGTAAAGTGAATAACTCGACACCAAATTTACTATATGGACCCCTTATATATTTGTACATGTTGATCATATCCCCCCTTAATCTCCTCTTCTCAAGAGTGAATAAATTCAGTTCCTCTAATCTTTCCTTATAGCTGAGCTCCTCCATGCCTCTTATCAGTTTGGTAGCCCTTCTCTGCACTTTCTCCAGTTCCCCAATATCCTTTTTGAGAACTGGGGCCCAAAACTGAACTGCATATTCCAGATGAGGTCTTACTAATGATTTGTACAGGGGCAAAATTATATCTCTCTCTCTGGAGTCCATACCTCTCTTAATACAAGAAAGGAAACCGCAGCTTGGCATTGCATGCCATTATTGAGCTTATGATCTACCAAAACCCCCAGATCCTTCTCCACTACGGATCCCCCCAGTTGTACTCCCCCTAGTTTGTATGATGCATTCATATTCTTAGCCCCCAAGTGCATGATTTTACATTTATCAACATTAAACCTCATCTGCCACATAGTCGCCCAATTAGACAGGGCATTGGGGTCGGCTTGTAAATTGGCGACATCCTGTAAGGACGTTATTCCACTGCATAGCTTGGTGTCATCTGCAAAGACAGAAATGTTACTTTTGATCTCAGACCCAATATCATTTATAAAGATATTAAAAAGTAAGGGTCCCAACACTCAACCTTGGGGTACACCACTGATAACCTTAGACCATTCAGAGTAAGAATCATTAACCACGACTCTCTGAATTCTGTCTTTTAGCCAGTTTTCTATCCATTTACAAACTGATATTTCCAAGCCTGTAGACTTTACCTTGCACATTTACCTATATGGCAGATGAGGTTTAATGTTGATAAATGTAAAGTTATGCACTTGGGGGCTAAGAATATGAATGCATCATACATACTAGGGGGAGTACAACTGGGGGGATCCATAGTGGAGAAGAATCTGGGGGTTTTGGTAGATCATAAGCTCAATAATGGCATGCAATGCCAAGCTGCGGTTTCCAAAGCGAGCAAAGTCCTTTCTTGTATTAAGAGAGGTATGGTCTCCAGAGAGAGAGATATCATTTTGCCCCTGTTCAAATCATTAGTAAGACCTCATCTGGAATATGCAGTTCAGTTTTGGGCCCCAGTTCTCAAAAAGGATATTGGGGAACTGGAGAAAGTGCAGAGAAGGGCAACCAAACTGATAAGAGGCATGAAGGAGCTCAGCTATGAGGAAAGATTAGAGGAACTGAATTTATTCACTCTTGAGAAGAGGAGATTAAGGGGGGATATGATCAACATGTACAAATATATAAGGGGTCCATATAGTGAACTTATTGTTGAGTTATTCACTTTACGGTCAACACAAAGGACAAGGGGGCACTCTTTGCATCTAGAGGAAAAGAGATTTCCCCTCAAAATACGGAAAGGTTTCTTCACAGTAAGAGCTGTGAAAATGTGGAATAGACTCCCTGCAGAGGTGGTTCTGGCCAGCTCAGTAGATTGCTTTAAGAAGGGCCTGGATTCTTTCTTAAATGTACATAATATAACTGGGTACTGACATTTATAGGTAAAGTTGATCCGGGGAATATCCGATTGCCTCTCGGGGGATCAGGAAGGAATTTTTTCCCCTGCTGTAGAAAATTGGATCATGCTCTGCTGGGGTTTTTTGCCTTCCTCTGGATCAACTGTGGATATAGAATTGGGTATATGGGATTGTACGATATTTTTTTTTTTTAATTATTATTTTTTTTTTTTATGGTTGAACTGGATGGACTTGTGTCTTTTTTCAACCTGACTAACTATGTAACTATGTAACAATATTACTGTGAAAATGACACTGGCAGTGAAGGGGTTAACCTGTAGGGGGCGCTTAAGGGGTTAAGTGTTTCCTTGGGAGTGATTACTACTGTGTGGGGGCATGGCTTGGCGTGTGACATCACTGATCGTCGTTTCCTATGACAGGGAACAGACGATCAGTGACACTCACACTAGGAAGAACGGGGAAAGGTTTGTTTTCACTTACCTCTCCCCGTTTTTCAGCTCTGTGACCCGATCTCGGGACACCGGCGGCGATTGGGTCCGCGGGTCCTGCGGGCGCGGTCACGGAGCTCAGGACCAGGTCGCGCGCGCGCCGACGGCGGCGCGCGCGCGACCTACGGCTGGGCTCTTAAAGGGCAACGTACCTGTATGTGCTTGTGCCCAGCCGTGCCATTCTGCCGACGTATATCGGTGTGAAGGGATCCTTAAGTGGTTAATTATGTCCTCTGTTAACCATGGAGGTGCTTCATGTGATGTGTAATGAGGATAGACACTGCAGTTTTGGTTACCGAAGCCCCCCGATTCCCTCTTGAAGACTGAGGAGAAGAATAAATTCAATACCTTCACTATCTCCCCATCCTTTGTAACCAGATGTCCTTCCTCATTCTTTATGTGTTTTTCATGTTCTATCTTAGCCGCCCTAATTGCACCCTTACATTTCTTGTTGCATTCTTTATAAAGTCCGAATGCTGATGATGATCCCTCAACCTTGTATTTTTTGAAGGCCTTCTCCTTTGCTTTTATATGAATTTTTACATTGGAGTGAAGCCATCCAGGACTTTTGCTCGCTCTTTTAAATTTATTACCCAATGAGATGCATTGGCTAATGCCCTTATTTATTATGCTCTTAAAGCAAACCCATCTCTCCTCTGTGTTCTTTGTTCCTAAGATTTTATCCCAATTAATGCCTTCTAGCAAGGTTCGTAGTTTAGGGAAGTTGGTTCTTTTGAAATTCAGTGTCTTTGTATTCCCCTTATGTTTCCCATTTGTGTGATTTATACTGAAGCCAATTGACCTGTGATCGCTGTTACCTAAATTGCCCCGTAATTCCACATCCATGATTAGGTCTATATTGTTGGTAATCAGTAGATCCAGTAACGCTTTATTTCTAGTTGGTGCATCTACCATCTGACCCATAAAATTGTCCTGCAAGACATTTAGGAACTGGCGAGCCTTAGATGAATGCGTGGTTCCCTCCGCCCAGTCTATGTTTGGATAATTAAAATCCCCCATTATGATAACACTTCCTATTCTTGGTGCTAATCCAATTTGTGATAGGAGATCTGTCTCCCCCTCCTCCTTCAGGTTAGGGGGCCTATAGCATACTCCCAGTATTATTTTCCCCTTAGCTTCATCCCTTTGGAGCTCTAGCCATAAGGATTCCACCTTAGTGATGTCATCTCTCACATTCACTTGTACATTATTCTTGATATACAGGCATACCCCTCCCCCTTTTTTACCCTCTCTATCCTTGCGATAAAGGGTATACCCTTGAATGGTTGCCAGCCAATCATGAGAGCTGTTGAACCAGGTCTCTGAAATTCCCACAAACACCCAAATCCTCCTTGTACAACAGTATCTCTAGTTCACCCATCTTGTCCGCCAGGCTCCTGGCATTGGTGAAAATGCCACGTAGTTTAGACCGGTCGCATACTATCCTCTCATTGGGTGTTCCGAGATTGCAACTAGGACTTGCTACTATACTTACGCTGGGTTTATGTGCTTTGGTTACCCTACCACTAATGCCCCTAATACTACCCTCTGGAATATATTCCGCGCTGACTATCTCTACCTCTGGACCCCACCATCGCCTAGTTTAAAAACCGCTCTAACTTTTTAACTCTGTTAACGAGCGTTTTGCAATACGAGCACCGTATTTGAAAAAATCGGTTTGTGAGTGTTGTCTCGCAAAACGAGCAGGATTCAGGCTAAAGCGGTGTGCAGTACCGCGTTTGGCCTGAGGTGGGAGGGCGCCGGAGCCGAGCGGAGCCGATCGCAGCCGTTCGGAAATACTCGGAAAGACACGGAAATACTCAGTTTCCGAGGTTTGCCAAGGTTTTCTTCGGGCCTTTCCGGCTGTTTCCGAAGCTCTCCGGTGCCCCCCCACCTCTGGCCGCATGCAGTATTGCATGCCATTGAAGTCATTGCGGAATTTCTTTTATTTTTGTTTACATTGGCTTCATTGGGGAAACTCGCTTTGATATGCGAGTACTTTGGATTACCAGCATTCTCCTGGAACGGATTATGCTCGTAATCCGAGGTTCCACTGTATATATATATATATATATATATATATATATATTACCTGTTACTTTAAGAGCTTGTATCTGCACTTGTTTTTTCTTTACACAGGAAATTAAACTTCTGAGCCTGTGACCACATACATTGCTGATAAAATTCCAAGAATGTGAGGAAAAGGGGATAAGACGGTTTTAAGGCTCCCCTTTTCCTTATGGGATTCTTGGCAGGAGCAGTTTCAAGGTTCCCCTCTTTTGAATTTAAGCGGGAAGGCTCAGAATAGGTCAGGTAGCTTGTTGCTGGGGAAAGATTCCTGAGCCTAGGATAGGTCAGTTAGGTCATTTAGGCGGGAAAGACAGGGATTGGGGCAGCTGGCCAGTTACTGGGGAAAAAATTCAGGGCTCCTTGGGTACAGGATTGGTCAATTGGGGTCATCTGACCCCACAGAACCTTCTGGAAGCCTAAAGGGTCCTATTTAAAGGGCTAGTCCGGGAGGTCCGGGGCCAGTCACCCTGAAGAGGATCAACAGCGGAACTTCCCACCCCCCCTTCCCCTTGTCGCGGCTACACTATGTGGTAGGGTCCTTTTTGTCATTATTACAAAAAGGGACATGTTTGTTTGGGAAAATTTTAATAGCTGATTCTTTTCAGCTCGAGTCGTAGAGGCTGAGCTGGTTTTTATTTCATATATGTGATTGGAGTTATTTATTGATACAGTTTATGATGATATCTTTTCAAATTAAACCAATAGTATAAGCCGCGGCCAAATTTTATCCAAAAAAATAAATAGATAAAAAATATATATATATATATATATATATATATATATATATATATATATATATATATATTTGTTGTTGTTTTTTATTTAAATAAAATTTTATAAAACATCTTTGGTGTTTGTATTTGTGGTATGTCCAGGCATCCTGCCTAAAATCCCATAGACTTTCTTATCAAACCAGTGTGAGCCAGCAACTGTCATGGCAACTTAAAGGGGTTGTAAAGGTTCGTTTTTTATTTTCTAAATAGGTTCCTTTAAGCTAGTGCATTGTTGGTTCACTTACCTTTTCCTTAGATTTCCCTTCTAAATATTTTTTTTCTTTGTTTTCTTTGTCTGAATTTCTCACTTCCTGTTCCTCCTCAGTAAGCTGTTCAGTAAGCTGTTCTGGATGACTCCACACCACTCGGATGATGGTGTGAAGTTTAGTGAGGAGAAACAGGAAGTGAGAAATTCAGACGAAGAAAAAAAACATTTAGAAGGTAAATCAAAGGAAAAGGTAAGTGAACCAACAATGCACTAGCTTAAAGGAACCTATTTAGAAAATAAAAAACGAACCTTTACAACCCCTTTAAGTCTGAAGTTTAACTTTCTGTCGGTCACATGATGTCAACACCCATTTAACTGTTAGCTTGCTATTAAGAAGAAATGGACTCTGATTGGACTAACAGTACGATCACACCTAGATTACAGCCTCGAACACGCCTAGATCTTATGCATATTCATGACTATAAATTGTATAGCCTGTAGTTGTAACGGCAGAAAGACACTTTCACTTTCACTCAGTTCATATGAGCTGAGTTACTGTGTACTGTATTTCTCCACTGCAGTGAATAAACACACATTTCTTTCATCAATTTGGACGGACTTACTATCTCATCTAGAAGATAGTAAGTCTATCTTTGTTTTAAGAGTCCCTAACCTGACTGAAGAGCATAGAAAAGAATCACCCTCTCCTTTAAAATAATAACATTTTGTTGCTTCGCAGCCTGAAATTAAGACAGAAACCATTTTCCTTTTATTAAGCTGTGTTTATTCAATGCAATTTAACATCCAAGTGAAAGATATAACACCAACATGTCAGAACTTAAAAAACAAAACAAAAACAGAATCACTGAGTTGGAAAAAGGGAAAAAGGATCACCCCCTTATGTCAGTATTTTGTCGAAACCACCTTTTTCTTAAATTACAGCCTTTAGTCTGTTGGGATCTGTCTCTACTAACTTTGCACATCTAGACAGATCTATGTCTGATGGTGAAAGTTTTTATGACTGCAATCTTCAAGTCATTCCACAGATTTTCATTGGGATTTAAGTCTAGGGTCTGACTAGGCCATGCAAGGACATTCACCCTTTTCTCCTTCAACCACTCTGTGGTCATTTTTGCACTGTGTGTCATTTTCATGTTGGAAGGTAAACCTTCTTCCCATTGACAACTTTCTGGCAGAGGGCGGCAGATTTTGCCCCATCCATTTCTCCTTCTATCCTGACAAATGTTCCAGTCCAGTCACATGACGTCTGAAGGGGGCAGGGTGACCCCGTTACATCACCGCATATTGAGGTGGAGTGTTTTCCATTTTTCCTATTCTTCAGGTCCATCCGGCAGCGTGATTGATGGTGGATTTACATCGCGGGACACTTTTTAAAAAAAAAAAAACGCTCGTTTCCCCCCCTTTTCCTGACCTGCCAGGCTGCATGCTTGGATAAGGGCCTGGCATGATTTTTGGGGGGACCCCATGGCATTTTACTTTTAAATTTTCGTGTGGGTTTCCCCTTAAAATCCATACCAGACCCGAAGGGCATGGTATGGACTGGGGGGGACTCCACGCTGTTTTTTTTTTTTTAATCTGTATTGCCGGGAGACAGCAATACATTACAGCTGCGTGCAAGTTTAAATTATATTTTTTCTTTTAGAAATCTCATTATTTCTGCGGCATGTTGTATACATCGCCACTTTACAGGCAGACTAAGGAGACCCCCCAGGCACTATATTTAACGGAATATTTCATTTTTATTGTTTCACTTTAAGCATCATTAAAATCACTGCTCCTTTAAAAACAATCATTTTAAAAACTTTTTTTTGCATTCATACATATCCCCTAGGACAGTACTCAGGTCCCCATACACTTTTTTATGGCAATAACTTGCATATATGCCTTTTAAATGAGGACTTTTGATTTTTCATGTTCGTGTCCCATAGACTTTAATAGAGTTAGCATGTTCGCTAGAACTTTTTGCCTGTTCGAGATGTTCTGGTGCGAAACCGAACCGGGGGGTGTTAGGCCCATCCCTAATTAAAATGACCACAGTTGATCATAGTTGAAAGTCAAATGGCTTTGTGTGCCATTGAAAAGGTGATTAGCTACACCTGATTGAGTTTACAAGTCATTTGAGGAGGGGGGGGTGTGTTTTTGAATTTTGGGGTTATATATTTCACTTGGATGCTATAAGTTGCCCTGAGTAAATACAGCTGGATAAAACAAAAACTGTATCTGTATTCATTTCAGGCCACAAAGCAACAAAATGTGATTATTTAAAGGGGGGCGATTATTTTATATACCCACTGTAAATAATGTTCTAATGCACATAGCTTTGAGCCACCTGTTTGTTTTCTTGACATCATTTGGTAGGTATTGCTCAATGCTCAGACATGTTTTAAGCAGACTGCAGAGTGATGGTCAAAAGGTGAATGTACAAGTGATGGGATTGTAAATTACAACAAACTAGACCTTAAAGGATCTAGAAGAGATTGGAGAAGCAAAGGATCTAAGTGTAATGCCGCGTACACACGATCATTATTCACGGCGGTTAAAAAACCGCCGTGAATAATGACATTAAAAACGAGGGAACAGCTTGTTCCCCACACACGGTCGTTTTTCACGTCAATTTTTCTCTTGTCGAGAAAAACGACCGTCTGTGGGCTCCGCGGCAGTGTTTCCCTATGGGAAAACTGCCGCGGAAACAATGTCGAAAAAAAAACGACGAGAAAAATTAGAACATGTTCTAATTTTTCTCGTCGTTTTTAATGCCGTTTTTCTCGTCGAGAAAAACGACAAAAAGCCCACAGACTAATGTTTTTCTCGTCGAAAGGAAAAAATTTAATTTTTCTCGACGAGAAAAACAGTCGTGTGTACACGGCATAAGAACTGTGGTATAATGTATTGGTACTTCATCTCAGTTGTATTGTTGAATGAATTCTTCTGGATATGACAAGTCTTCTCCCCCTACACGATGAAGGTTTTCTTGTCACCATAAGCCCATTATGCTGACCCACTCTTGGCAAATTTCTAACTTTCAATCTGCTTTCAAGTGACCAAATAATAGAAAATTGAATGGGAAATCAATCTAAATAAGTAATTTTGGTTTTGATTGATATTCAGCTTAATCCCATAGAACAAACTAGAAAAGCAAAGGATCTAACTGTGAGAACTATGGTGTAATGTAACGGTACTTCATCTCAGTTGTTTTGTTGATTGAACGGATTCCTCTGGATACGGTAAGTCTACATGATGAAGATCAAACAAGTCCATTATGCTAACCACACCCTTGACAAATTTCTTGCTTTCAGTCTTTCAACCACAAACATTTCCTAATTTCATGTGACCAAATTATAAAAAATTGGGTTGGAAATAATTTGAAAAAAAGTCATTTTTGGTTTTGATAGATCCGCATCAGTGAGATCACTGGAAACTTTATGAAAGCCTCCAGATTGATACAGATTTGCCTAATATATGACTGGCATGTGAAACTGTCACTTTTGTAGTACTGAGAATTTCTGTTTCACTTCTAGAGATAGCTCTGTCACTATTCCTAAATTGTGGTCCATCAATGAAGTGTTACATTCTCTAGAGAAGCTTTGCTTAACCTTTTTACACCTTTGAAATAATTTGCAGGTCTTGGGGAATCCCTGCTAAAACCAATATTTTGGGGGTCAGTGAAAAAATGCACATTACATTATACCTGATGTAGCACCCTCCTAGGTAGGTTCCAGTGTAGTTAGTAGGGTTGTCCCGATACCGATACTAGTATCGGTATCGGGACCGATACCAAGCATTTGCGCGAGTACTTGTACTCGCGCAAATGCTCCCGATGCTTCACCCGATCCTTTTTTTTTTTTTTTTGTGGCCGGAGAGGGCGGGAGGAGTCAGTGGCTGGGGAGGGCAGGAGAGAGGGCGGGGGAGTGCGGGCGGAGTCTGGCCGGAGAGGGCGGGAAGAGTCAGTGGCTGGGGAGGGCGGAAGAGGAAAGTGCGGACGGAGTCTGGCTGAAGAGGGCGGGCACAGTCGGTGGACGGAGTCCGCGGGCGGAGAGCGAGTCCCTCACCTGCAGTTGAACCTGGTAAGCTGGCAGGGGTTCAGGGCGCAGCCGCATCAGGATCGGTGACCGGTGCTGTCACATTCGGTCGCCGTCAGCGGCTGAACGTCCCCACGCCCATCTTGGTACACCCTGCACTCGGCTGCAGTAAGCAGCAGCAGACATCTTGTTACACCCAGCCCGAGCTATATGGGCTGGGTGTAACAAGATGTCTGCTGTTGCTTACTGCAGCCAAGTGCAGGGTGTACCAAGATGGGCGTTGCAGCAGTTTTTTTTTTTTTTCTTAAATCCTGTGTCATTTCCCCCCCACCCCCCCGCAGCATTTCAGTGCCAGCCACCTATCAGTACCCACAAGTGCTACCTATCAGTGGAATCAGTGCCATCTACCAGTGCCACCTATCAGGTGGCACTGGTAGATGCCACTGATTGCACTGATAGGTGGCACTTATGGGCACTGATTGCACTGATAGGTGGCACTTGTGGGCACTGATAGATGGCACTGATTGCACTAATAGTGCAATCAGTGCCACCTATCAGTGCCCACAAGTGCCACCTTTCTGTGCCCACAAGTGCCACCTTTCTGTGCCCACAAGTGCCACCTATCAGTGCCCACAAGTGCCACCTATCAGTGCCCATAAGTGCCACCTTTCTGTGCAATCAGTGCCACCTATCAGTGCCCATAAGTGCCATCTATCAGTGCCCATAAGTGCCACCTATCAGTGCCCATAAGTGCCCACAAGTGCCACCTTTCTGTGCCCACAAGTGCCACCTATCAGTGCCCACAAGTGCCACCTTTCTGTGCCCACAAGTGCCACCTTTCTGTGCCCACAAGTGCCACCTATCAGTGCCCACAAGTGCCACCTTTCTGTGCAATCAGTGCCACCTATCAATGCCCACAAGTGCCACCTATCACTGCCCACAAGTGCCATCTATCAGTGCCCCAAGTGCCACCTATCAGTGCCACCTATCACTGCCCACAAGTGCCACCTATCAGTGCCCATAAGTGCCATCGATCCGTGCCCATAAGTGCCACCTATCAGTCCCCATCTTTTAAACTGTCACATGACATTGAAAAAAAGTATCGGTATCGGCGAGTACTTGAAAAAAAGTATCGGTACTTGTACTCGGTCTTAAAAAAGTGGTATCGGGACAACCCTAGTAGTTAGGTAAGTGTTAGTGTATGTTTTTGGTAAATTTTGTTGCCAAACTGTAGTTAATGTGGTTGTAAGTTTGGGTAAGGTAAAAGCATAGTTCGGCTCACTGTACCCCTTGAGCTGTAATTGTTTAGTTAGGCCACTTCTGTGTGCTCTGCTGCTGCCAGTCTGCTGGATAGCTTCCTCTGTATCCAGGTAACTTGAGAAGTTTCTGGATGATAGATGTGGAGCTATGCAGATGGCAGCATGAATATTGATGCAGCCCTGGCCTATCCCAGAGAGGCAGGCTCTGATGACATGCTGGGAGACTGCATATATTGTAGGAGCAGACAGAGCAATGGGTTTTTTCCAGAGTGGATTAGTCCAGCCTGGGGAGGGGGGGCACGCTGCCCTCCCAAGCAAAAGCTGCCATTTGTAAGGCTTCAGGTGGCGACCTGAGGAGAGGAATGCTGAGACCCAGGTGCTAAGAAGAAGCTGACTGAGGGGAGCTGTCTGCCAAAGCTCTGGTATCACTTGAGGGTATCGCTTGGAAGATTGAAAGGAGGCTACCATCTTTCCTTGGGCCTTTTGTGTACAGTCACTGAGAGATCTTGGGGACCTTGTGCTCTAGCTATGGTGCCTTATAGTCAGCTGTGGGTCTGTTAAATGGGACACTGATGTCCTGAAGAGCTTTGTCTAGATAATCTCCTATTTAAAGGGACTCTGTTCTTGTGGTTCTATTTACTACTTAAGCTGAAGTCTATGGTTTGTTACAAGCCCTGGTTTCATTATACCTTGCTCAGAAAGGAAAACAAGTCCTCAAATTGTACATAGTTCTTATCTTTAGATTATCCCATCATTTCCCCCAACCCTATCCAAGTGCTCCAAAAATAGAAGCCACAAAAACAACATCCCTAGACTGGTCCTTGAAGAATGAGTAAATGAGCCTATTGTGTGCCTGGCTGCAGGGCAGAAGTTTTGGGAAGACCTGGAGAGTAATCATGCAGGCTCCTATGGGAGTAGCGCCATAATTTGGTGGCTGGTGGGAAGAAAGTCCCCCTTGCAGTAGAGGTTAGAATGCCACCCTGAACAGATAGGTAAAAAGATCATTTGTGTCATGTCGCTGGCCCTGGAACTATGCAAGCACCATCAAATGGGAGGCCAATTAGCCACAGCTCAAGAAACCACTACCAACCCTTTGAGAAACCCTGGTTGAGAGTAGCCACTATAGAGCAGCAAGTCTGTCATACTTCACCCTACCTGTGATTTACCAAGCTGTGGTTCTGGACAAAGGAAGCATTGATACAGTATCTCCAAAGGGTTGTCAGTAATGGAATCTTGTAAAGACAGAAAGACAGATGCAGGTGCCGCTTTAGTAAAACTGTATGATTTTAATGTATAAAAGCATCAAAACACTCACTCTTAAGTTTCATTAAGCAGGCATTTAGAAGTTCAGTCAGACGTCACCTATTCGGACAGCACACCGGCTCCCCTGCATACAGCACAAGCACGGAAAGAGTCTACTACCCCTGGAGAATGCTAATACGAGCGGAGGTGGACGTCTGACTGAACTTCTATATGCCTGCTTAAAGAAACTTAAGAGTGAGTGTTTTGATGCTTTTATAAATTAAAATCATCCAATTTTTCTAAAGCGGCGCCTGCATCTGTCTTTCTGTCTTTACATGCCCTGGAGTTCAGCTTCAGCTCCCCTTGCAAGGCAGCCCTGAGTACAAAGACTGTCACCTCACTATAGAGCAACAGCTCAAAGGACTTTATGGACAAGTTCCCTCTATTATATTTCAGTGTGCGCCACTATCTTGTATACTAGTAATGGAATCTTGGTCTACCTATCTGCCCTATGCCCCTTGACATAGTGTCCCCATGTGCAAGAAAATAAATCTGCAAGGGGCACTTCAGCTAGATTTATGTAAAGCCTAGAAAGCTAAAGTTTGTCTGGTTCATAACAAAAATGTAACCTTTCATCCCCTAATCTACATATTATATATAAAGAAAGAAAGCTGATGCCTCTAGGGAGACCATGACCACCTATATCCTGGCTCTGGTGCTCATCTGCAGACTTGCACAAAGTTCCAAAAAGATGAGCATCACACACAGAGAATCCAATTTTGGATTTTGGATTGCTGAGCACCCTTTCAGCCTCCTTAAAGTGTATGTCCAGTCAAAGCTTTTTTCTCATCAGGTTTTTACTGCTCTCTGGAGCTCAATTAGAGAGATTTACACTCACTTCTTTTCCCAAACTGCAGCATTTTCCCAAACTGTGAGAACAAGGAGAATTCTCCAACAGCAGCATGGATAGAAATAAGTATGCTTTGATTTAACTGAGTGGATGAAGACTAGAACGAATGTCAGCTTGGTAAAACTGTTAGCAGGACAGGATATGGGCTTGATTCTCTCTAACGGACCCCCTGATAGGAGTAAAAACTCGACAGAAGTTGTAAATCTTCCCCACTCTATCCACTTGTGATACACTTTAAGGAGGCTGAAAGCTTTTGACTTGACATACACTTTAACTGCCTAGGAAGTGGCATCCTGCCCCAGGGTCGGTGGGAAGAGGAGCAAAGGGGCAACTCAAATTGAATTGCTGTTTTTTGCAGTGTGCACATAGAGGCTGGATATTCTGAAGTTAGGCATTGGAAACCAGACCCAAAATACCGGGTAACTGGCATGTGGACCTTTAATGCAATTGGAGACAGAACAAGTCAGTGGTGGAGGCTCTCCATATCAGGCAGCTGCCAGATATAACTGGGATGCTGGGGCCTAGGCACTTGAGTGCTAGGGATGAGCCGAACACCCCCCCCGGTTCGGTTCGCACCAGAACCTGCGAACGGACCGAAAGTTCGCGCAAACTTTAGAACCCTATTAAAGTCTATGGGACTCGAACGCTTGAAATCAAAAGTGCTAATTATGAAGGCTAATATGTAAGTTATTGTCCTAAAAAAGGGTTTGGGGACCCGGGTCCTGCCCCAGGGGACATGTATCAATGCAAAAAAAAGTTTTAAAAACGGCCGTTTTTTCGGGAGCAGTGATTTTAATGATGCATAAAGTGAAAAAAAAGTGAAATATTCCTTTAAATATCGTACCTGGGGGGTGTCTATAGTATGCCTGTGAAGTGGCACGTGTTTCCCGTGTTTAGAACTGTCCCTGCACAAAATGACATTTCTAAAGGGAAAAAAGTCATTTAAAACTGCTTGCGGCTTTAATGTAATGTTTGGTCCCGGCAATATGGATGAAAATCATTGAGAAAAATGGCATGGTTATCCCCCCCCCCCCAGCCCATTACCAGCCCCTTTGGGTCTTGTATGGATATTAAGGGGAATCTCGCACCCAAATTAAAAAAAGGAAAGGCGTGGGGCCCCCAGGCCCTATATACTCTGAACAGCAGTATACATGCAGTGCAAACAAGACAGGGACTGTAGGTTTGTTGCTACGTAGAATCTGTTTGTAATTTTGAACTCCCTGCCTGTGGTATTAGTATGAGAACACCAGCAATTGTATTGAGGTAAGGTTTAGGTACACACTGTGCAAAGGACACTAAAGCAAAATACTGCAGCTCCCTGCCTGTATTTGTATCAGAACACCAGCAATTGTATTGAGGTAAGCTTTAGGTGCACACTGTGCAAAGGACACTAAAGCAAAATACAGCAGCTCCCTGCCTGTATTTGTATCAGAACACCAGCAATTGTATTGAGGTAAGCTTTTGGTGCACACTGTGCAAAGGACACTAAAGCAAAATACTGCAGCTCCCTGCCTGTATTTGTATCAGAACACCAGCAATTGTATTCAGGTAAGCTTTTGGTGCACACTGTGCAAAGGACACTAAAGCAAAATACTGAGGGGCTGAATTCCCTTGCCCACAGGTCACACTATCATGAGTGGCCTGCCTAACTGTGCCAGAGAGTGAGTTGGGGTTGCCCTCCACCAAATGAACAGTGGAGGGATCTGGATTCTCTGCACTCCTCCTGGCAGTGACCACAGAATCTTCTGAGCTCTTCCCCATTTGTGGGTAGGTCAACTTTTTGGGAGGCCTTATGACTCTTCGAGCCCTTTGCTCTTGTCATGGATATGCAGTAGTGTTTGTCTGTCAGCTTACCTTCCTTCCCATGTGTTCATCTTAGAGGCCTGAGCCCTTTCACCTGGCTTCCTTTATAATCTCCTCCCAGCCAGACTCCACCCCAGGCCCTATCACAGAACACTATATTAACCTGTGCACTGCAAGCCTGCTTTGCTGATCAACGTGTTTGTTAGGCATTGTGTGTTTGGGTTCCTGCCTGCCGTGTGCTACGTTTGTCTCTCTGTTACATATTTGGCTTGTCCCCGGCTATCCCTGTCTGCTCGTGACCCTTGACCTTCGGCTCGTTCTTTCGTTATCCTTGTCTGCTTGTGGCCCCTGACCTTCAGCTTGTTATTCGGTTCTCTCATATCTTGTGCTGCTGCTTCCCCTCTTTTCCCCTTATCCTACGGGGCGTGAGCTAGGAAACTCCAGGGGCCGCGACCTGGTCCCAGCCTGCAGCATAACATCCTCACCACTAGAGGCCCTGGAGAAGACCTGCTGGGTCTTAGACTCTGCGCCCTGGGGAATCTTGGCTCTAGCTTCCGTTAGGATCCCGGTTGTGCTCCTCTGGTCCCGCTTTCCACAACCACCCAGTTTCCTATCCGCAGCAGTCAGCTATAGGGTTCACTACCTTGCGGTGCACTCCTGTCCCCCTACGGTGTGCATCTGTCACCTGGCCACAGGTGACCTTGACAGTTTGATCAGCCATGAACCCGGCTGACATCCCGTTACCCGTGGATGATCCGTTGCAGGGCATAGTTTGCAGACTTGAAACCCAGGAATCGAATCAGACTCAGGTGATGCGATTCCTCCAGGATCTGGCTTCTCGCTTTGAGCAGCTTCAGGCCTCCTTGGGAACCCTGAATCCGCAACCTCAAATACAACCAGCGGCTGCACCTATTGCACCAGTCGCAGCCACACACTCACTACAACTGCCAGCTCCGTCCCGTTTCTCTGGGGACTCCAAGGCTTGCAGGGGGTTCCTTAGCCAATGCACAATTCATTTTGAGCTCCAGCCCCAAAACTTCCTGTCTGATCGGGCTAAGGTAGCCTATATCATTTCCCTCCTCTCTGGTGAAGCTTTAGCCTGGGCAGCCCCTCTGTGGGAACTGAATGATCCAGTGGTTTCTAGCCTGTCTGGCTTCTTGAAACTTTTTCGGAATATCTTCGAAGAACCGGCTCGTGTCTCTTCAGCGGCCAGCGCCCTTTTACGTCTCCGCCAAGAGTCTGCTTCTGTGGGACAGTATGCCCTTCATTTCCGCATACTGTCGGCTGAGTTGAGCTGGAACAATGAGGCCTTAGTCGCAACCTTTTTGCATGGCCTGTCTGATAGAGTGAAGGATGAATTAGCAGGAAGAACCATCCCCACTGATCTGGCCGGCGTTATCTCCTTGTGTAACCAGATCGATATTCGCTTTCAGGAGAGGACCTTAGAAAAGCAACGCCAGCACTCCTTGGTTCTTAGTCAGCCTGAGCTCCCCTCTCTTCGACCCGTAGAGCATCTCCTACCAGCTGCGGAACCCATGCAGCTGGGTCGGACCAGGCTATCCCCCGAGGAACGTGCTAGGTGCAGAACTCTTGGTCTGTGTCTTTACTGTGGGGGCAAAGGTCATTTTCGTGACACTTGCTCTCTTTGTCCAGAAAAACGTTCGGGTCCACTTCATCTGGAAAGTGGAGTATTGGACCCAGAAATATCACCTTCCCCTTCTCGTCTTCTGCTTTCTGTGTTCCTTCATGTTGGTGCTTCTTCTCATTCGGTCTCAGCATATCTGGATTCCGGAGCCGCTGGTAATTTTATGGACTGGGAAATCGCATCGTCCATGAGACTTACTCTTTTGCCCCTCACCACACCATTGGTGGTCTTGGCGATTGATGGTACTGTTCTCCCAGGGGGACCTATCCGCTTCCAGACCCTCCCTGTTAAGATGTCGGTAGGGACACTCCACCAGGAGTGGATATCCTTCCTTATGTTACCCAAGGCCTCAACGCCTATAATTTTGGGTCTCCCATGGTTACAGCTCCATTCTCCTCATGTGGACTGGACTACTGGACAGATCCTGGCTTGGGGTCCCTCCTGTTCCTCGTCCTGCCTACCCAAGGTTGCCCCCTGTGAATCTGAGCCGGTCATTCATTCCAGGTTGCATAACCATTTACATTTCTCTGTCCCTAACCACCCTTGGACGCACAGCCAGGCTAGCTTGTCTACAAGTCCTGCAGTCGCTACGTCTTGCGATGCGATTCAGGTAGTCGCTACACCTGACTCAGCTATTCACTCTGCCTCTGTACTAGTTATGCCAGTCCAGCCCATGCCCAGTGAGCCTCCTACTTTTTCTTGTTCGGGACATTCTGCTTGTCCTTCAGCTATTCAGCTTGACTCCGGCGACATGTCACCTTCTAACCAACCTGACTTCAGGGTTCCACTGACATCTGCCCAGTCTGATGGTCCTGTGCAAGATGACCAGTTCCCCTTTAAGGGTCTAGGGGACCCTCCTCAGATTCCTGTTGATCCTCTCATGCCCTTGCTTATTCCTAGAGAGCCTTTGGTCCTCAATAGATCTTCTTGTCATCTCCCTACCTCGTTTTCGGTCTCTGAGGATAATCTTAAGTACGAGGTTAGACAAGTTCTGGATTCTCGGCTCTGCAGAGGCATTCTTCAGTACCTTGTGCATTGGAGAGGTTTTGGTCCTGAGGAGGCGTCTTGGATCGCTGCATCTGATGTCGCTGCACCTCATCTGTTGAGAAGGTTTCATCAGAGATTTCCCTTTAAGCCTGGGCCCAGGCGGGGGAGGGCCCATAAGAGGGAGGGTACTGTCATGGATATGCAGTAGTGTTTGTCTGTCAGCTTACCTTCCTTCCCATGTGTTCATCTTAGAGGCCTGAGCCCTTTCCCCTGGCTTCCTTTATAATCTCCTCCCAGCCAGACTCCACCCCAGGCCCTATCACAGAACACTATATTAACCTGTGCACTGCAAGCCTGCTTTGCTGATCAACGTGTTTGTTAGGCATTGTGTGTTTGGGTTCCTGCCTGCCGTGGGCTACGTCTGTCTCTCTGTTACATATTTGGCTTGTCCCCGGCTATCCCTGTCTGCTCGTGACCCTTGACCTTCGGCTCATTCTTTCGTTATCCTTGTCTGCTTGTGGCCCCTGACCTTCAGCTTGTTATTCGGTTCTCTCATATCTTGTGCTGCTGCTTCCCCTCTTTTCCCCTTATCCTACGGGGCGTGAGCTAGGAAACTCCAGGGGCCGCGACCTGGTCCCAGCCTGCAGCATAACATCCTCACCACTAGAGGCCCTGGAGAAGACCTGCTGGGTCTTAGACTCCGCGCCCTGGGGAATCTTGGCTCTAGCTTCCGTTAGGATCCCGGTTGTGCTCCTCTGGTCCCGCTTTCCACAACCACCCAGTTTCCTATCCGCAGCAGTCAGCCATAGGGTTCACTACCTTGCCGTGCACTCCTGTCCCCCTACGGTGTGCATCTGTCACCTGGCCACAGGTGACCTTGACAGCTCTCTTGGGGTTTCTGGCTCTGGCGCCACAAGTTCTTCTTCCGGAGCAGGCTCGAGGGACACGGCGGGCTCTGGAACTTCTGATTCAGGAGCTGGAAGATATATAGAGTCTCTGGGGTCCTCTTCTGAGCAAGTGTCACAGGCATCCTCCCAGTGATCTGATAAAGGACTAGATGGGATGAACTCAGTCGCTTCTGCATTCAGTGTACTGTCTATAGTGTCCTCAGTAGTTGGAAGATCTATAGCAGAAGCTCCTGGAGTTGGGGAGGGCCACAACCAATCAAGCTCTTTTCCCTCATCTCCACTTAGTTCAGAGGCCTCGATATCTTCAGCTCGAGAGGTCTGGGACCGAGTGTTTGGCCTGGGAGTATCCAGGATGGAGGCTGGTTCAGGGGAGTCCCTCACTGGAGGTATCCTGACTGCTTTGGCAAGTGGGAGCAGATGGTTCCGATGCCAGGTCTTCAATGGCCCTACCTTCCCCTCTGGCTTCAACTTGTAAACAGGTAGGCCTGGCAACTTCTTACAAATGACATAGGGTTCAGGTCTCCATCTGTCT
Organism: Rana muscosa; assembly: GCA_029206835.1. Lineage (NCBI taxonomy): Eukaryota > Metazoa > Chordata > Amphibia > Anura > Ranidae > Rana > Rana muscosa. Next base: position 85,976,050 of record CM055128.1, on the reverse strand, counting down.
GCAAGCTTGTGTTTTCCAGGGACCCCTAGATTGTGTAGCAGTACTCGGTCCCTAAGCTGTAGGTCCTGGATCCGGACCTTCAGGTCAAAGTTCCTTTTGTTGCGGGCTCCCCTTTGATCTGAGTCCGCTTGGGCCTGTTCATAGGCTAACTTCAAGCTGTGTCTGAGTCTGTCCACATATCCTTTGTGGGATGTGGCTGAGGAATGGTCTAAGGAAGTGCCAAAGGCCAGCTCTATGGGTAACCTTGCTTCTCTCCCAAACATGAGTCGATAGGGGGAGTAGCCTGTAGCATCACTAGTGGTACAGTTGTAAGCGTGTACTATAGCTGCTATGTGTTTGCTCCAATGTGGTTTCTTCTCACTACTCAGAGTTCCCAACATGTTGAGCAGGGTTCGGTTGAACCTCTCAGGCTGAGCATCTCCTTGTGGATGGTAAGGTGTGGTTCGGGTTTTCTTGATCCCTAAAGATTCCAGGAGTTTCCGGATCAGCCGACTCTCAAAGTCCCTCCCTTGATCTGAATGGAGTCGCTGCGGTAGCCCATAATGGACAAAATACTTCTCCATAAGTACCTTGGCCACCGTAGAAGCCTTCTGGTCTTTGGTTGGGAAAGCTTGGGCATACCAGGTGAAATGATCGGTTATCATCAGAACATTTCCTAGTCCACTCAGGTCGGGCTCGAGGCAGAGGAAATCAATACATACCAGATCCATCGGGCCTTGACTTTGTAGATGACCCATTGGGGCAGCCTGATGGGGTAAAGTCTTCCGCTGGATGCAGCGTGCACATGAATGGCAGTACTCCTCTACTTCAGCCCTCATACAGGGCCAATAGAACCGACTTCTAACAATTTGAAAGGTTCTTTCAGCCCCTAGGTGGCCGTGGTTGTCATGTAGGGCGACCAGGACAGTCTCACGGTGCTTCTCGGGAAGAAACAATTGCCATTTATCTTCTAGGTCATCAGAGGGGCCCCTTCGGTAGACCACTCCCTGATGTACCTGCAACCTGTCCCACTCCTTCCTCAATAGGCGAGCTTCCCTTGAGGGGTGACGCAGGAGTCTATTTGGATCCTGATTCTCCAGGGCCTCCAGGACCAATCTTCCCGTTACATCTCTCCCCTTTCGGCAGGAGACTAACAGAGGAGGGGACCCCAGACGGGTTGACTCCGAAGTTAGTCCATAGGTCCCTTCTTCTAATGCCGGTATCCACACAGTACCCCAAATAAATTGCTCCAAACAGCATCACTTACCCAGCCAACCTCTGCCTCTCTCAGAGAACATACCCGCCGCTGGGGAGAAGACAGGGTGACTGGGCTCAGTCTTTCATGTTGCTGGGGATCCGGGCCGACTGACCAGCATCCCCGAGGTACACAAGTGGAGACCGAAGTCCCATCCACTTGTGGTAGGTGAAAATCCCCCAGTGCTTGCAAAGCAAGGCTGACATCCTCCTGTCCCAGTGTCACACCATTTTCTGGGGTTGTGTCAGTGAGGACCGAAGTCCCATCCAGTACCACAGGAACTCCCTCTTCTGTTAGTTGAGAGCAGAGGCCCGCGGCACTCTGCCTTGTTGCCAGCTCTTCCGCTGGGTTGCTGTGAGTGGAGACCGTAGTCCCATCCACTGATATCCGCTCAAGTGGCAGTTGTGTGCAGCGGCCAGTAGCATTCTGCCCTGCTGCCAGTGATTCAGCTGGGGGTAAAAGCTTTACCACCTCAGCTTGTTGCTGGAGAGATGGGCCAACTGCCCCGGCTCCCTGAAACTCCACAGTTGTTTCCGGTGCTGGGCAGAGGTTGCTAGCACTCTGCCCTGTTGCCAGCACTTCTGCTGGGGACTCCACCCCATCTGCTCTGGCTAACTGTTGGGGAGGGAAAAGGGCTGCTTCTCCCCCCTGCATCTCTGAAATCCCCTGGGAAAGAGGAACCATCACCTTCTCATCTCGGGCCTCCAAAACTGCCACGGGTGTAGAGCAGGGGTCTGCAGTACTCTGTCCTGCTGCCAGTACTTGGGCAGGCGATGCATAAGCCATAACATCCTCTGAACAGTCCCTTAAGTCTATACCTTCTGTAATCCGTAGCTCGGAAGATGAGCCAACTGCCCTAGCTCCCTGAAACTCCATATCATCCACTTCAGCTTTAGGGATGGCAATCTTCAGATTTTCCACTGCCGATTCTTCAGCCAGGATTTCATAGTTGTCAACTGGTATTTCCTGATAGTCCCAGGCAAAGGGGGCCCCACCCTGCTGCTGAGTAGAGTCTAGCAGCTGTTTGTAGGCAATCTCCAGCTCCCATTCCTGAACGGCCAGAAACTCCAAATCTTCCTGTGCCCAGTGCCCTTCCGAGACATTCAGTCTTTGCTCTCTGTGCTCCATTATTTCCTCCAAACGCCACTCCTGATCACTCCCAAAGTCAGGGTCACTGGACAGCCTCCAAAACAACAATCCCAGGCCATCATAGTCAAAGCCTTCCGTGGGGCTGCCATCCGCTGACCATGAGCACTCTTGGGCTACATACCACCGGAGGGCTCTGTAGCTCTCGTCCAACCGCATCTCTGCCCGGATCAGCCTGCTTAACTCAGTTGTCCACTCCTGCTTTGGTTGTTCCCCCAATAACGGCATTCGTACATCATACTGCGACCAGTACCTTACATAGATGGAGGGGAGAACCTTTCCCTGGTGTTGCTGCTCGAGAGCAAGCGCTTTCTTCCAGAGTTCACAGCGGATCGAATCAGACCATCCCAGCAGGACCTCCTCTGATACTGGTCCTCTATGCTGTATCTGCATCTCTTGTAACCTCCTTCTGACTTCCTCTTCCATGGCGGCTGGTATCTGTACCTCTCCTCTCCTTGCAGTTGGTGCTGCTGTGACTTCTGCTGCTGCAGCACCTTTTTGATGTAGCCAATTTGCGTCCACAGCCGCTATAATTAGGTCTATGATCTCCGCTGGAGGGTTAGGACCATACTGTGCCAGTCTTAGTTTAACAGCCCGATCAAAACTTGCCTCTTCGGGTGTCCTGTCTGTTACGCTGGGCCTTTCGGTTCCATCCATTTTGACTAGTTCTCTGATAATGTCCCTCTTCTTACGGTTGTTGGCCGGTCTTCCCCGGTTCTCCAGTAAGTCTTTGAGGGTGGAGAGCTTTAGCCGTTCATACTGTGCTTCCATTGTCCTGTGTCCTCTTGTAGCTGTCCTTCTGGCTGTGGGGATCAATCCCACTGCTTGCCAACAATTGTAACGGCACCCCAAGTATGAAAGGGATTAACACCGTTAAGATATTCCCTTTCCAACCACACGACAGCCACCAGACACTCCAACCAGCCGAATAAGACCCCATACGAATGATTCTCCCCCCAGATACGAGACAACGCTCTGTATTCAAGTTCCAAAACAGGGAATGACTTTATTTTCAAAACACATGGTAACACATTTCTCTTCAAAACCCTCCCCTCCCATCCTTTGGGGAACAGGGCGGGTTAAACTGTCCAATGACAATGGTGATACAGGTCAGGTGTGTTCAAACTTCTCCTTTGATAAACAGTCTTAGGCAGGAGGGTTGATTCCCCCCCCCCTCATCAAAGAAGACACTTCTACATCCCATGATATGGAGCCAGACGGTTTACCAAGCTCCAATCCACATTGTCACAGTAGCAGACTTAATTCATAATAGACAATAGAATGCAAATCACCTTAACACCTCACAGCAATGATTACACAACCCCCCCCCCCCCCCAGTACACATCCAATCTAGATACAATGTATGTGCAGTATTGAATATGGCTATCATAGACCATATTGGGGTTTTCATTCACCCTGTGCCCCTAATAGAGACACAGGGTGGTTGACACATAAGAGGCATTGGGGGAGCTGAAGCAAGGGTATCTCATACTTTCTAAGCGATTCTGAGTTCCCCGGGCCTTCCCGTTACAGTAAGGATTTGGAAATCTGTGCATTTTCCTCTTCTTCCCTACCATGGGATATTCACAGGTTCCAATCACCAGTCACGTGGGAGCTGCAGATGGAATACTGGAAAGGTGATCATGTGCAGCTTAGCTAGTATGGCTGCTATTAAAGTGGTCTTTACTAGTCTGCATGAGAAAAGCAAAATAATTATTTTAATCCAATTTCAGATGAGAGCCTCTCCTGTTAGCAATTTCATACCTAGCAGATTAAAGCATTTTCTCTCAAATATTGCTGCATCTGAGAAATGGTTATCCTTTGTCATTAACTTCCACAAGGACACGATTCAGAGAATATGAGCTAATTTGGGCGTTTTAAGAAGATTGTCAATTCAAAGGAAGTGTTAGCTCCCTCTAAGTCATAAAATGTCACAATGGCCAGTCTCATAAGCAAATACCAAGACACTGGACACATGACATTTGCTGGAGAGCAGGTTCAACCAAGGTTGCTTGGCAACCTCTTACTGCTGTTCATACTGCTCGGCACATAATATACAAAAGTATTGGTGGGTGAAGAAAATGGTTCCTTTTCGATGGGCAATAGAACAGCACACAGATTCTTTTTCCTCTAATGCCGTGTACACACGATCGATTTTCTCGACGGTAAAAACACCGTCGAGAAAATCGATGGGAAAAACGAGGAACGGCTTGGTCCCCTACATACGGCCAGTTTTCCTGAAATTTTTTCTCTTGGTCGAGAAAAACGACCTTGTGTAGGCTCCCTGGCAGTGTTTCCCTATGGGAAAATTGCAGCGGAAAAAAATGCAGTGAATCACGACGAGAAAAATTAGAGCATGTTCTAATTTTTTTTCGTCGTGATTCTTGCCATTTTTCTCGTCGGGAAAAATTATGGAAAGCCCACACACGGCCGTTTTTCTCGTCAAAGAGAAAAAATGAAATTTTTCCCGATGAGAAAAATGGTCGTGTGTACGCGGCATTAGGGTCTGCTCATAGGACATCATGTAAGTGCCTGCAGCGCTGGATTGTGCGCTTCCCTTTGAGGAAGGATGGGGAGGGCATTTGGACTACTGCCTAATAGAGAGGGAAGGTGGACTGTACCCCTTTAGATGGGAAATTGATGTGAACTGAAGCATGAGAAAGTGTGTGGACATGGGTCTCTCCATTGAAATGTACTGAAACCTTACAAAGTGTGTAGGTGTAAAGGTACAAAGGGACAGATACAGATGAGGAAACTCTGGGGAGCCTCAGCAAAAGAATAAAGTAATACCATAGCGAGATTGGAGCATCTGCAGTGTCCCGTGTCTGGAAGGGTGAGTCTGGTACTTAGGGAGCAGAATTCTACCTGCTCTGAGACAAAGATAAACAATATGGTGTGCCACAAGGCAAACCCTCATGTATTGGATTGAGTGATAACTGTACTGTCTCCCTTAAAAGCACTGTAAAAACTGTTAGCACTATATAAATCCTGTATAATAATTCAAATAATACCTCCCTTCCTCTATGTCCCACTACAGTACATATGTTTTATCCTTTTGATCACTTGACCAGCTGCCACAGGATTACTAAGCAGTTATTTTTGCCGCCACGGTAAAGAACTGCACACCTTCTGTTACTTTTTTTGCGCTTTAAAGGAATAGGGTTACCAGGGTAGTAAAGGCATGCCTTTATTGTGTCGCATGATAATTATCAGTGCTCTCTAATGTATAACTTTGGTAGGAAAATCTGTCCTTTCAAACAAATGCACCCACAGAGTGTAACAGAAAACTAAGCTCATCCATGACACAGTGCTGATTTTGTATTGTGGACAGAAACTTGCTGTTGCAGTGAGTGCAATTCCACTCCGCAGCATTGTAACTCTTTATGAAAGCTGACATATGGGCAAGCTAAATATGCTTAACTGTACATGTACTGCCAGCTGGATTGGGAGAAATGGTCTGGGATGTATGCAAAGTTATAAAACACTCTATTCCAGCTCTATACCTACAAATACACAAACGCAGATTGCAGCTGGAGGACTAAAGAAAAAAAGATTTTCCCAGGGACCTTCAAAGTTATGAATCCTAAAAGCACTCAGTGCCTTTAGTATAATGTAGATATACAGACCTCAAAATAGTCATGCATGTGGAAGATTTGTTTTAATTATTCAGTCCTGGAAAGAGCATAGTTTGAAAAAAAAAACAGCATATATACAACTAATATACATGCATTGGTTGGTTTTGAGGAGCCCCTAGGTCTCTTTGCTCAGTCCTTTAAGACAATATTTCTAACCAGTGTGCTGCCGGGGTTCCTCTGGTGTAGGGTGACCAGACATCCCCAGTTTCCGGGGACAGATCCCGGATTGAGAACACTGTCCCCGGACCACGTCTGTCCCCGGTTTTGTCCCCGGATTGGATTTGAACAGGGGCTGGGGCAATTTCAAAGACAGTCAGTGCAGAATAAAAAAAAAAAATCTGAATTAAAGACCCCTGCTCTGTCGCTCCTACTAGCTTAGGGGAGTGGGGGTGTATTTTCTTAATTATCTGTGCCCCTTTCTGATGATCATGTGCTGGTTGGAGTGGAGGGTGCATGCCTATTCAGCTCCGCTTGCATGTTCTTCTGCCTTGGCTCAAGTCCCCACCAGCCACATGCCTATCTCCATGCCTTCCCTGGCAGAGTGATCTTCCTCCGCTCCCTACCCAGTAGTAGCCGGGACCTGGAGAGTAAGACTTGACAGGCTGTGAGGCGGGCGGCGATAGTCAGAGAGTCACTGATTGCCGCCATTACTAGTGTAGTGCACCCCCAACTAAGAGAGCCGCTGAATTTGGTCTCAGGCCCTGCACACAGCACCGCCAACCCCCGGCAATTCACTCAACCCACTCTGGCACAGTCTAGGGCAGGGATATGCAATTAGCGGACCTCCAGCTGTTGCCAAACTACAAGTCCCATCATGCCTCTGCCTCTGGTTGTCATGCTTGATGCTGTCAGAGTCTTGCTATGCCTCATGGGACTTGTAGTTTGGAAACAGCTGGAGGTCCGCTAATTGCATATCCCTGGTCTAGGGTAATATCTCTTATACACTATAATAGAATTCAGACACCAATGCAAAGCAATTTAAGAATAACGAGTTTACTCTCTCTTAGTATAATAGATCAACAGTTATAACAGATCACACGTGCTTCTAGCAGAGCCCTGCAGCGAATAGCATACTACACATTAGTGAAATACAGTAATGGCATACCACGTGTAACGGCCGTTAACTAAACGCCCTGTGGCGCAGCAACTAAACTCTAACACTTGGTCAGGCCTGACCCAGACTCTAAAACTCAGTCTCTAGGGAGTGATTTCTTCGCATGCAAGTCTTTAATGGTGGTGCACATTCAGGAACACATTTGTAATCCACAGGTCAAAGTAACAACACGGAAAACTTCACTAGAGACCCTTTGACTCAGTTCTGCTATGGATCTCCAGTGGGGTCTCAAACATAAGCGGGTGGGCCTCGGCAGTCTGTAGGCCTAACAACAGTATAAAGTATATGGATTGAGCATGTGCTCGCTCACCCCTCCGGACACGATCCCAGTCCAGGAGTTCCACCTGCTGTGTCTCCATACACAGCGTCTGCAGCGGTCGGGTCTCCGATCCAACAAAGGTTGAGGAATAACAAAGTCAGATGCCACCCAAGCTTGCAGTAGGGTGGAAGGCTCTTTGGTAGCTGCGCAAGGCCCCAGGCTTCAGGCCTTGCACACCAGCAGATCTGCACAGGAGGACTTGTTCGCTGAAGTCTCGTGTCCCAAAGAGGCCGAGCCTAGCCTCGCCCCCCCTTCCTTATATAGCTCCACCCATGAGTCTATGCGGCGGCAACATTGCACCCTGGGTGCCACCAAAACTGAGGGGCTGAATTCCCTTGCCCACAGGTCACACTATCATGAGTGGCCTGCCTAACTGTGCCAGAGAGTGAGTTGGGGTTGCCCTCCACCAAATGAACAGTGGAGGGATCCGGATTCTCTGCACTCCTCCTGGCAGTGACCACAGAATCTTCTGAGCTCTTCCCCATTTGTGGGTAGGTCAACTTTTTGGGAGGCCTTATGACTCTTCGAGCCCTTTGCTCTCTTGGGGTTTCTGGCTCTGGCGCCACAAGTTCTTCTTCCGGAGCAGGCTCGAGGGACACGGCGGGCTCTGGAACTTCTGATTCAGGAGCTGGAAGATATATAGAGTCTCTGGGGTCCTCTTCTGAGCAAGTGTCACAGGCATCCTCCCAGTGATCTGATAAAGGACTAGATGGGATGAACTCAGTCGCTTCTGCATTCAGTGTACTGTCTATAGTGTCCTCAGTAGTTGGAAGATCTATAGCAGAAGCTCCCGGAGTTGGGGAGGGCCACAACCAATCAAGCTCTTTTCCCTCATCTCCACTTAGTTCAGAGGCCTCGATATCTTCAGCTCGAGAGGTCTGGGACCGAGTGTTTGGCCTGGGAGTATCCAGGATGGAGTCTGGTTCAGGGGAGTCCCTCACTGGAGGTATCCTGACTGCTTCGGCAAGTGGGAGCAGATGGTTCCGATGCCAGGTCTTCAATGGCCCTACCTTCCCCTCTGGCTTCAACTTGTAAACAGGTAGGCCTGGCAACTTCTTACAAATGACATAGGGTTCAGGTCTCCATCTGTCTGCAAGCTTGTGTTTTCCAGGGACCCCTAGATTGTGTAGCAGTACTCGGTCCCTAAGCTGTAGGTCCTGGATACGGACCTTCAGGTCAAAGTTCCTTTTGTTGCGGGCTCCCCTTTGATCTGAGGCCGCTTGGGCCTGTTCATAGGCTAACTTCAAGCTGTGTCTGAGTCTGTCCACATATCCTTTGTGGGATGTGGCTGAGGAATGGTCTAAGGAAGTGCCAAAGGCCAGGTCTATGGGTAACCTTGCTTCTCTCCCAAACATGAGTCGATAGGGGGAGTAGCCTGTAGCATCACTAGTGGTACAGTTGTAAGCGTGTACTATAGCTGCTATGTGTTTGCTCCAATGTTGTTTCTTCTCACTACTCAGAGTTCCCAACATGTTGAGCAGGGTTCGGTTGAACCTCTCAGGCTGAGCATCTCCTTGTGGATGGTAAGGTGTGGTTCGGGTTTTCTTGATCCCTAAAGAATCCAGGAGTTTCCGGATCAGCCGACTCTCAAAGTCCCTCCCTTGATCTGAATGGAGTCGCTGCGGTAGCCCATAATGGACAAAATACTTCTCCATAAGTACCTTGGCCACCGTGGAAGCCTTCTGGTCTTTGGTTGGGAAAGCTTGGGCATACCAGGTGAAATGATCGGTTATCACCAGAACATTTCCTAGTCCACTCAGGTCGGGCTCGAGGCAGAGGAAATCAATACATACCAGATCCATCGGGCCTTGACTTTGTAGATGACCCATTGGGGCAGCCTGATGGGGTAAAGTCTTCCGCTGGATGCAGCTTGCACATGAATGTCAGTACTCCTCTACTTCAGCCCTCATACAGGGCCAATAGAACCGACTTCTAACGATTTGAAAGGTTCTTTCAGCCCCTAGGTGGCCGTGGTTGTCATGTAGGGCGACCAGGACAGTCTCACGGTGCTTCTCGGGAAGAAACAATTGCCATTTATCTTCTAGGTCATCAGAGGGGCCCCTTCGGTAGACCACTCCCTGATGTACCTGCAACCTGTCCCACTCCTTCCTCAATAGGCGAGCTTCCCTTGAGGGGTGACGCAGGAGTCTATTTGGATCCTGATTCTCCAGGGCCTCCAGGACCAATCTTCCCATAGGGTCTTCCAGTTGATCACCTCTCAGCTCCTTCTTTGACAGTTTTGGCAGATTGACTTCTTCCAGTTGAGTTACTCCACAGTATTGTTTGGGAACTCCTACCATGGTAACTCCTATCTCTTCTGCCCTTGAGCCTCCTCTGGTTTGCAATTCAGCCCCTTGACAAAGGGCCCGCACTCCGTCGGGTGCCACTTGGGTCCAGTCTCCGGTCTCACTGGTGTGGGCATGAGATCTCCTAGACAAGGCGTCCGCATCCCGATTTCCAGCCCCTGGCCTGTACTTCAGGCTGAAATTGAACCCAGACAGGGCGGCCAGCCATCTGTGTCCTGTGGCATCCAGCTTTGCTGTGGTGAAAAGGTAAGTAAGGGGGTTGTTGTCTGTCTTCACAGTGAACTCTGCCCCATACAGGTAGTCTTTAAGCTTGTCAACTACCGCCCACTTAAGGGCCAGGAACTCCAACTTGTGGGTGGGGTAGTTCTTCTCAGAGGGGGTCAGGCTCTTGCTCACGTAGGCAACGGGCCGCAGTTGCCCTTCATGCTCTTGGTAAAGCACTCCTCCCAGACCATCATGACTGGCATCTACGTGTAGTTTATAGGGTCTTGTTGGGTCTGCGTAGGCCAAGACTGGGGCAGTGGTTAGGCTCTTCTTCAACGCCTGGAAGGCTTCTTCACACTTCTGGTTCCACTGGTCTTTGACTGACTCTCCCGGCTTCCTGGGCCCTGAGTCGTCCTCTTCCCCTTCGGTCTTGAGTAGTTCATTCAGCGGTCTGGCGATTCGGGCAAATCCCTCTACAAACCTCCTATAATAGGAGCAGAACCCCAAGAAGGATCTGAGTTCTGTTACTGTAGTGGGCCGTGGCCAGGAGGTAACTGCCTCCAGCTTCTCGGGGTCTGTGGCCACCCCTTCTTCAGACACTATGTGTCCCAGATAGTTGACGGAAGACTGGTAGAACTGACACTTCTCGGGCGAAAGCTTGAGCCCCTCCTCACTGAGTCTTCTCAATACCTTCTCCAGCCTCTCCTTGTGTTCCTCCAAGGTTCTCCCAAAGACAATGACATCGTCCAGGTACACAAGGACTTCAATAAGGTTCATGTCTCCTACAGTCTTCTCCATGAGACGTTGGAAGGTGGCGGGAGCTCCAGACAGTCCCTGAGGCATTCGGCCAAATTCAAAGAACCCCACTGGGGTTATGAAAGCTGTCTTCTCCTTGTCTTCTGGATGCATAGGGATCTAGTAGTACCCACTTTTGAGATCCATAACGCTGAACCACTTCACTCCAGACAAACTCTGTAGAGCATCCTCTATCCTGGGAGTGGTGTACTGGTCAGGGATGGTTCTCCTGTTGAGAGTCCTGTAGTCTATACATAGCCTCAATGATCCATTCTTCTTCCTGACCACCACTATCGGGGAAGCATAGGGACTTCTAGACTCCCGGATCACACCAGTCCTCTTGAGTTCTGCGAGTTGTTCCCTCAGATCCTCCAGATCTGCTAGTGGGACCCGCCTGACTCTCTCTCTGAAGGGCTTGTCTTCCTGGAGGCGGGTTCGATGGGTGGCACTCCTTGCACACCCCACATCGAACTCATCTTTGGAGAAGATCTTCTCCCATCTCGTCAACTGGGCCTTGGCTCTCTCCTTCCAAGCCCTGCATAGATTCGGGTTCTCCATAGAGAGCTTCTCCCAAACATCTCCTCCTTCACCCGTCCTCTTAACTTCAGACAGGGCAACCGGGGCAGAAGGGCTCACCTGACCCAGCAGCATTCTGGCGGGAATCTCCATAGGGCCATCTGTAGTGTTCCTGACACTCACCGGAACTCTACAATGGGCCTTCTTCAGGGCCTTCAGCGGAACCACTTCTGGGATCACTTCCAAACCCGAGTGTTCTTCCCTTGGGTCGGGCTCCAGCATGACAAAGGGTCCAGGTTGTTCCCAAGTAAGCTTCACAGTGGCTCTTAGACAGGTTACTTCGCCGGGCTGCAACACTACCCCTTTTCTTCCAAGTCTCCACACCTTCCCTATCCCCTCTTCAGGGGTCTTCTGCTCCAAGAGCAGTCGTTGGTAGGCCGTCTTCAGCATGGGATGGATTTTGGTGACTGCAGGGCCCCTCCCTTGTACTAGAGGGGTCAGGAGTCTCCGGACCTTGTCTGTATTCGTCCCTATTATAAGGGAACTCTTGTTGGCTCCAGGCGGCCGAGGGCACACAACTGCCAGGGTGTCGAACATTTCAGCCTTCCAAGCCACGGATGGGTCAAAGGTCATCTTGATGGGCAGGTAGCCATCGTAAGGGAAACTCTGGGTGCCAATTCCCCATATTTCCAGTTCTTCTATCTTCTGGATGGGTAGATGACTTAAGTGTTTGTCATAGAAATCCCTGTATAGCAGGGTCAGTTGTGCCCCAGTATCCAAGATGGCTCTTGTGTAGACTCCCTCCACTTGAATGGGTACTATAGGAGATGGGCCTACCAGCTTCTCTGGATATGGCCTGGCAGAGGTCACCTTCTTCTGGTCCTTTCCCTTCGGACTTTCTTTCGTCCAACTCCCTTTGGACTTTAGTCTTTCTTGGGCCTGATATGCATTGACTTCCCTCCTCTTAATGGGTGTACAGACTCGCTGAGGGATGTTATTGTCTTTCTTAGGTGTGCATCCCCTTTGGGGAATGCTGTGCCTCTTCTGAGAGGTCTTGCCCTCTCTCTTTGGGGTGTATCCCTGCTGAGGGATACTGTGTTTCCTCTGAGGGGTTTTGTATTTTCTCTTCTTTAGCTTCTCATTCAGTTTGGAGCTCACTGAAGATGATGGGTACCCGGTTGACTCCTTCACCGGGGCCCTCTGAAGTTTCCCGCCGGCTTGCGGTTGTCTATTTTCTTCTTTCTGGGGCTGGAACACACAGCTGCAATATGGCCAATTCCCCCACAGTTAAAACAGACTATATCTCCCCATTCTTGTAAAGATGCGGGTGCTGAGGCAATTGGGAATAGTTCCTTCCTTGGTACTTCTCTCTCGGGACCCTCTGGATCTTTTGCTATCAGAGAGCTCAGCATCTCCAACACCTTAGACATTTGTGATTTTAAAGTGTCTACTTCTGAGTCTCTTTCAGGGGTCATCACTGAGTTGACCATCACTGGTGCAGGGGCGGCATTTGTCTTAATCATCTGCTGGTCCTGTTGTAGTGCCTCCTCATCTCTGATGATTTTTATCAAGTCAGAGTAGGTCAGTGACGTTCCTCCTCCCGAAGGTTTTCAGGTGAAGCCAGACTGGATCCGAGCGCAACGCTCCCTTCAGAACTTGCTTCATTCTGGCCGCAACTGTATTTTTGGGCATCATTCCCTTCTTCAATACAATTTTGCACAGCAACCTGTTCAGTCTTCTGACATACTCCGAAAGCTTCTCATTCGGCTGTTGGAAAGTATGTTCGAATTGGTAGATCATCTCTGTCACCTTTTCCAACTGACCGAACTCCTCTTGTAGCATGGCTAGGCAGTCTTGAGCCGTGCAATCTGTATTCCCAAACCGGAAGCTTTCCACTGCTTCTGCAGCTGCACCTTTCAGGCTCTTCATCACTCGTTGCCTCTTCTGCGCTTCAGGCACCTCCCATGCCTCTAGTGCCTGTAATGCCTGCTCCACCCAAGTATTAAAATCTTCCTCCCCTGCAGGGACAGGGAGCTTCCCTGAGAATGTCTTCAATCTCCGGTAGCTAGTCTCTACATGTACCGTGCTTGTCTTTTGACACTTTGTTAGCAGATCCCCTATAGCATTTATCAGTTCTGGTGATATGGCAGTGACAGGTGCAGGTGCGTCCGGAGGCGTCGCCCTGTCTCTTCTTTCAGGTGAGACACGGGTTGCCCCCTGCGGTGATCCCATTGGTGATGGTTCTTTCTTTATAGTTATTGCGTGCGCCAATCTATAGGTTTTGTTGTCTGGCGTCCGCACACAGCTGCGCTTGAAAGTCTCTGGCATCCCGCCCCAGTACGCCACTAATGCATACTGATACAAGATCTCTGGGTCTGACTTCATCTCTGTCACCCACGGTGTATGATCTGGGGACACGGACATCATTAGCTGCTCTACCGTCTCTGTTGACCACTCCTCCCCGGGAGGCTGATGACTACCGACTTGTTTGGGTCTTCTCTGGATGCTTCGCACCACGCTTTTACTGTTAGCGGGTCCATGCCGGTACCTCTGGCGTGTTCACCTGCTGTATCAGGATCCTGGACAAGAACCCCCACGTGTAGCGCACCCCCAACTAAGAGAGCCGCTGAATTTGGTCTCAGGCCCTGCACACAGCACCGCCAACCCCCGGCAATTCACTCGACCCACTCTGGCACAGTTAGTCTAGGGTAATATCCAGTGGCGGCTGGTGCTCAAATTTTTTGGGGGGGCGCAAACAAACTGAAAAAAAAAAATCATCAATTGCTGCCACTGTGCCCATTAAAACACAGCCACTGTGCCCAAACGCCACTAGTTTGTCCCCAAATGCAGCCAGTTTCCCCCCAATATACAGCCAGTTTTTCCCCCATAATACAGCCAGTTTGTCCCCAAATAATACAGCCAGTTTGTCCCCCAATAATACAGCCAGTTTCTCCCCCATAATACAGCCAGTTTCTCCCCCATAATACAGCCAGTTTCTCCCCCAATAATACAGCCAGTTTCTCCCCCATAATACAGCCAGTTTCTCCCCCATATGCAGCCAGTTTTTCCCCATAATACAGCCAGTTTCTCCCCCATAATACAGCCAGTTTCTCCCCCATAATACAGCCAGTTTCTCCCCCATATGCAGCCAGTTTCTCCCCCATAATACAGCCAGTTTCTCCCCCATATGCAGCCAGTTTCTCCCCCATAATACAGCCAGTTTCTCCCCCATAATACAGCCAGTTTCTCCCCCATATGCAGCCAGTTTCTCCCCCATAATACAGCCAGGTTCTCCCGCATAATACAGCCAGTTTCTCCCCCATATGCAGCCAGTTTCTCCCCCATATGCAGCCAGTTTCTCCCCCATAATACAGCCAGTTTCTCCCCCATAATACAGCCAGTTTCTCCCCCATAATACAGCCAGTTTCTCCCCCATAATACAGCCAGTTTCTCCCCCATATGCAGCCAGTTTCTCCCCCATAATACAGCCAGTTTCTCCCCCAAATGCAGCCAGTTTCTCCCCCATATGCAGCCAGTTTCTCCCCCATATGCAGCCAGTTTCTCCCCCATAATACAGCCAGTTTCTCCCCCATATGCAGCCAGTTTCTCCCCCATAATACAGCCAGTTTCTCCCCCATAATACAGCCAGTTTCTCCCCCATATGCAGCCAGTTTCTCCCCCATATGCAGCCAGTTTCTCCCCCAATAATACAGCCAGTTTCTCCCCCATATGCAGACAGTTTCTCCCCCATATGCAGCCAGTTTCTCCCCCATAATACAGCCAGTTTCTCCCCCATATGCAGCCAGTTTCTCCCCCATATGCAGCCAGTTTCTCCCCAATATGCAGCCAGTTTCTCCCCAATATGCAGCCAATTTCTCCCCCATATGCAGCCAGTTTGTCCTCATAATACAGCCAGTTCCCCCCCCCCCCCCAGCCCTGCACTTACCTTCCTCGAGTCAGCGCCGTCCTTCTTCCGTCCTCAATGTCTTCTCCCGCCCTCGATGTCACTTCAGCCAATCAGGTTACCGGTAACCAGACCCGGTGAACCTGATTGGCCAGGGAACGCACCCCCGTGCGTCCTCTCATTAGATATTTAGAAGCCGATTACAGCCCTCAGGCTGTAGTCGGGAAGCCTATCAGAGCCTGCTGGCTCTGATAGGCACTTCTAAAGACCAACCAGACGCTGTGATTCAGATGGCCGGCGCTCAAGGGGCCGGCCATCTGAATAGTGCACGGCAGCAATACATAGGTTCATGCAATGTGACGGCCGGGCGCAGAAGCGAGCGGTAGCGGCGCTTCTGCGCCCACTATGGTCGCGCCGCCATGTGTAAAAAAAAGACATTTAAAAAAATAAATAAAAAAAAAACTCTTAAAGGGCCCGTTTTTTTTGGTGACCACTGGAGGGGGGGGGGGGGGGGCGGCGCCCGGGAGCCCCCTATGGACGGGCCGCCACTGATAATATCTCTTATACTCTATAATAGAATTCAGACACCAATGCAAAGCAATTTAAGAATAACGAGTTTACTCTCTCTTAGTATAATAGATCAACAGTTATAACAGATCACACGTGCTTCTAGCAGAACCCTGCAGCGAATAGCATACTACACATTAGTGAAATACAGTAATGGCATACCATGTGTAACGGCTGTTAACTAAACGCCCTGTGGCGCAGCAACTAAACTCTAACACTTGTTCAGGCCTGACCCAGACTCTAAAACTCAGTCTCTAGGGGGTGATTTCTTCTTTAATGGTGGTGCACATTCAGGAACACATTTGTAATCCACAGGTCAAAGTAACAACACGGAACACTTCACTAGAGACCCTTTGACTCTGTTCTGCTATGGATCTCCAGTGGGGTCTCAATCATAAGCGGGTGGGCCTCGGCAGTCTGTAGGCCTAACAACAGTATAAAGTATATGGATTGAGCATGTACTCGCTCACCCCTCCGGACACGATCCCAGTCCAGGACTTCCACCTGCTGTGTCTCCACGCAGCGGTCGGGTCTCCGATCCAACAAAGGTTGAGGAATAACAAAGTCAGATGCCACCCAAGCTCGCAGTAGGGTGGAAGGCTCTTTGGTAGCTGCGCAAGGCCCCAGGCTTCAGGCCTTGCACACCAGCAGATACGCACAGGAGGACTTGTTCGCTGAAGTCTCGTGTCCCAAAGAGGCCGAGCCTAGCCTCGCCCCCCCTTCCTTATATAGCTCCACCCATGAGTCTCTGCGGCGGCAACATTGCACCCTGGGTGCCAAATGGGGTTCTGGGTAAGGTAGTCCTGAGAGTCTTAAAGGAGACCCCGCTACACTAGTATAAAAAAAAAATAGGTCCCCGGATTTCATTTTAAAAATCTGGTCACCTTACTTACACTTACTATTTTGCCCTCTGCCATGCTGTTTGAGCCAAAAGGTAGAGCTCTGATGTAAAGAGAGGACTGTGTGATTGGGGAGCTCTGTCATAGGGGGATCCATGTGACTGGGGGTGCTCTGTGATGGGTGGACTGTGTGATTGGGGGGGCTCTGTGCTGATGAGGATGCCCTGTATTGAGGGAGCTACTCTGATGTTATGGGGGAATTTCATGTATAGGGGCCCTTCTGATATGCAGAGGGGCCTCTGATGTGAAGGAGTGACTCTGGCATGATAGGGAGGCCTCTGACATGATAGGGGGCCTCTGATGTCATGGGGGGCTCTCATGTATAAGAGGCCTCTGGTGTGAAGGAGTGACTCTGACATGACGGGGAGACCTCTGATATTATGGGGGGCCACTGATGTAAAAGAGGGGCTTTAATGTGATGGGGAACCTTTGATGTAAAAGGGTGCTTCTGATATGAAATTATTTCATCAAGGCAATTGTGTGCTTTGTCCCAGTCTCAGGTTTCCCATTAATAAGTAACATTTACGATTCTTATGTAGCACTTACCCCCATTTAAGGGACCGGCTGTTTTTTTTTGGGTCTGCAGCAATTACCTCTCTCGAGTGGATCCTTTAGCTCCGTTGTCTAGGCAAACAAAAATCTCCAGGAATAAGGCCAATGTCCACACATGAGTAAAACCTAATCAGCAAGGCTTTATTCTTTTTCTCTTTGGGTCAACTTGAAGAGAGAGAGTAGAAAGTTGAAAGAAGTAGGGGAAGGTTCAGGCACGCAACACTTAAAGTTCAGTATCTATACTCGTCGCCACTCAAGCCTGAGTGGGTATTGCTCACCCGGATAGTCCCTATGAGAGCAGTCCTAGCAGCCGGGATGGAGCACGGATATCAGAGACGATGAATCCCTCTTTAAGCGAGTTTCCAGGCCTCTTCCCCGAGACAGCAATACCATCGCTAATCTCCTGGGACTGATTCTCCCCTGGACTCCTTTCCTCAAGATGGGCCCCCAACAAACGGGCAGCCTGGGCTCCTTCTCTGAAGCGTAGGCCCTTGTCAGCGGAGCTGGGCCTACAATGCAGCAACAGGGCCTCGGGCTGAAGGTGCCCGAGGCCTAAACACACTCGCGCACCTCGTGCCATGCTGGCAACGAGGCACACTCACTAGACCAGAGGTCCCCCCTCACGCCTTGGGGTCCCCCTGGAATCACCTCACGCCAAATGGCATCTGACCCATTGTACCCTCTCCCAGCATGCACCGCGGGTTGACCACGCCCACTGCACGGCTGCCGAGAGAGGACACCCAAGGTGCTGTGATACCCCCCGTAGTTTAACCTATGCTGGCGGTGACAGTGCCACCTACAGACAACGGACAACACTACTGCCAGGCAGCATCACACCCAGAGCAGAAGCAAAATCGAACCCTTGATTGGTCTGAGCCCAACTATCGGCTCAGACTACCCCTAAATTTCCACATAGCGCCCCCAAATATTGGGGGGGGGGCGCTACACTTACATTGTAATCGAGGGTACCTGGAGATTTTGCTTACATTTAAAGGGTGCTGCAACGAAAAAGGTTGAGAAATGCTCAATTAATCTAGTAGCATTTGGAATTTCATGGGCTTCAGGGGTCATATGCAGGGCCGGCGCTATCACTAGGCGGACTAGGCAACTCTGGGGCTCTCTGCTCTGACATGTGTCCAGCAACCATCCAGTTACCCCAGCAGGTCGCTCTCCTCTCTGGTGTGTCCAGAAATCCCACCTCTCCGCTCTGAGATCATGATGTCACATGATCTACACACTTCTCCCGAGTCCCGCCCCTCTTGCCTCTTGTGTGCTCCGTCCAATCCACCTCTAACATGTCTGCCCCGAGCAGCTACAGACTTCTCCCGCGTCCCGCCCCTCCTCCGTCTGTGAAGGGGAGGTGGGCGGGAAGATTAAACACAAGCAGCCAAAGGCCACACCGAAAAACTGCTGTGACCATTACAAGTGAGTGAGCTCTTTCACTGACCAGACTATGTTCCCTTCTCTCTCTCCCTGACTCCCCCCATCTCTCCCTGACCCCCCTCTCTCTCCCTGACCCCCCCATCTCTCCCTGACCCCCCCTCTCTCTCCCTGACCCCCCCATCTCTCCCTGACCCCCCCTCTCTCTCCCTGACCCCCCATCTCTCCCTGACCCCCCTCTCTCTCCCTGACCCCCCCATCTCTCCTTGACCTCCCATCTCTCCTTGACCTCCCATCTCTCCCTGACCCCCCCCCCATCTCTCCCTGACCCCCCCATCTCTCCCTGACCCCCCTCTCTCTCCCTGACCCCCTCTCTCTCCCTGACCCCCCTCATCTCTCCCTGACCCCCCTCTCTCTCCCTGCCCCCCCTCTCTGTCCGTGACCGCCCCTCTCTCTCCCTGACCCCCCCTCTCTCTCCCTGACCGCCCCTCTCTCTCCCTGACCCCTCCTCTCTCTCCCTGACCCCCCCATCTCTCCCTGACCCCCCTCTCTCTCCCTGACCCCCCTCATCTCTCCCTGACCCCCCATCTCTCCCTGACCCCCCCTCTCTCTCTCTGACCCCCCTCTCTGTCCCTGACCGCCGCTCTCTCTCCCTGACCGCCGCTCTCTCTCCCTGACCCCCCTCTCTGTCCCTGACCCCTCCTCTCTCTCCCTGACCCCTCCTCTCTCTCCCTGACCCCTCCTCTCTCTCTCTGACCCCCCTCGCTCTTCCTGACCCCCCCCCCTCGCTCTCTCTTTCCTTGTCAGGACTGGAAGTAGCTTTACTCCAGTCTGTTTATCTCTTGTTTTAACTCCTTCCTTACCATCATCTGCCTATACATTGATGTATTCCAGAATAACTTAACTTTATCCTATTAAAGTGGTATTAAAGCAAAGCAAAATATTTATTATACTGCAGATTACCAATTTATAGATGGGTGGCTGCATTAGTTTTGTTTTTTGTTTTTAGGTTTTCTCTTTTATATTCACCTGGTGATCCTGCTAGTAAGTCTGTTGTTTTTCAAAAGAACGAGCTGTCTTGCAGATGTAGCAGTTAGAGGGTTGAGTCAAACAATTTAACATTGACAAAGGGGGTGGAGTCAGGGGCGGACCCAGAGGGGGCGGCAAAATTAGGTTTCGCCTAGGGTGTCACAAATCCTTGCACCGGCCCTGGTCATATGTGTGTGTACACGCACAGTTTTATTTGGTAGAATTTACTCAGAAGTACTTTGTGCTTCTATGCCAGCCAATGGCTTACATTTATCTAACTGTAAGACAGCAAAAGCTCTCATTGACTTCCACAGCACATCACAGCCTTTGCATGACATTACAACAAAATAAACTGCAATGCTTACTAGGTTTCTAATTTTAGTATATCCGTTTTGTGTTTTATTGAAGCCTAAACCTCTTAGTGGTATATGTGGTTATGTTTGGGAAGTTCTGTTATTCACCACTGTGATAAATGCCCTTCAAAGCACTAATGTTCTGGAGTCAGTAGGATTCATAACCAACATCTGGAAAAAGGAAATGAACAACACATTGTTAAATATTAAACTGAAATTGATTCCAAAGCCAAATGTGTATTATAATTAGTAATTATTTTTTGTATTGTTCTTTATGCCATGATTTTGTTGTGGTAGATCTCAATGCAGGACAGAGAACTTTTGGCGCTGACCCTGGCATAGGATGGTCTGATACCTTCTGCGCCTAAGAAGTTAACCTCCTGCCGACTGTATAGCACAGATTTACTGCGGCAGGAAAAATAGGCTTTAACACCCAGCCGCCATACATATGCATCCACAGTGGCCTGCAGTTGAGTGCTGAGAGCGTGCTCATGATGGACTAGGGACTATGAGTTATGGGAAGTGTAGTGTGCATAGAATAGTGCAACTGCTCCTTTCAGAGGTGACGGGGTTGCAAGCTCATGGAGGATTTTACAAGGAGGCAGAAAAACACAGTAAGGAAACGGTTTAATGAAAATGGATTTCAGGGCCATCAAAATAAACTTCAATGAAAAAATAAAAAATTGTGGACAGCCAGGATGTTTAATGCAGAAGAGCAGGGCTTTTTTTCAGCAGGAACGCGGGGGAACGCAGTTCCGGCACCTCCTGGACTGACTGTATGTAATGACAAGGGGTGCTGGGGTGTGCTGCAGGATATTGATGCTCACTGCTGGGGATCTATTTTTGCAGGGGGGTCTATTGTTGCTGGGGAGGTCTATTGTTGCTGGTGGGGGACCTATTGTTGCTGGGGGGAGGGGGTCTTATGTTGCTGGGGGGGTCAGCTGTTGCTGAAAGAGATCTACTGTTGGGGAGGGATCTATTGTTGATGGCAGACAGAGAGTCTATTAATGTTGGCTGTGTGGAGATCTGTTGATGCTGCCGGGAGTCTATTGTTGCTGGTGGGGAAATTTTGTTGCGGGTAGTCCATTGTTGTTAGGGGAATCTATTGTTGCTGTCTGCAGGGGATCTATTTTACTGCTTTTCTTGATATCATTACCACATTCCATACAAATTACTTAGCACCACAAAATGATACTTGGTCCTACATTGTCTAAAAGGGGCGGTACTGGGAGGTGGGTAGGACCGGAGAAAAGGGGTGACTCGGAAAGGGGGAGTTCCTGCACCTATTGTCTGAGAAAAAAAGCCCTGCAGAAGAGACATAACAAGTCTCTTCTGCATTAGACCCATTGCACACTGGGGCCGTGGCCACGTTCGCTGTAAAGCATTGCTCGTTTTAGCGGCGCCTTAAGGTTGTTTAAGCTGTGCTTTTGCGTCGCTTTTCGCCCGCAAGCGCGGTGCTTTTAACCCCCAAAGAAAGACTTAAAAACTCCTGTGTTGCGGCGATTCCAAAACTCTTTTCAGGCGCTCCGGAAGCGCTGCCCATTCATTGCAATGGGCAGGGGCGTTTTGGGAGCGCTGTATACAGCACTTGCAACCCGCCCCAAAGATGCTGCTTGCAGGGCTTTTCCGAACAATCCGCAAGCGCACCACCCGGATGTGAAAGCACCCATTACAGACAATGGGAGGCAGTTTTCAGGCGCTATTTCTAGTGCTAAAACATTTGAAAACTGCCTCAGTGTGAAAGGGGTCTTAAAGTTCCCTTACCTGCCCATCCATGCTGTACACTGAACTCCTGCGCAGGAGTGACATCATCTCGAGCCGGCCAATTAAAACAGTGCGTAGAATCTGCCAAGCTGAAGATGTCAGCAGCCAGCAGGGAGTGCTCAGTGGTTTCAGTGATGGAGAACAGAAACAGTTCTGCTTTAAAGAGGAGTGCCAGTATTATTTTGACAAATTAAAAGTCAGCAGCTACGAAAACTGTAGCTAATGACTTTTAATAAATAGACACTCCCCTGTCCCACGATCCAGCAGTGTCTTAACCTGGTCCGTCTCTTATCCGGGCTTCAGCCACCACCGCCAGCATACTGGGCAGCCAACTGTGACTGCTTGCGGCTTCACAGCCGGATGCTCACTGCACATGCGTGAACCGCACTGTGCCATCGGATTGGTCCCGCAGCTTTCTGGGACCTGTGACATCTTTGAGAAGGCTGCAGGGGAAAGAGGGGGAGCCGAACTTTCATTCAAATCACCACGGGGATCTAAACGTAAGTGGGGGAGTGGGTATTTGTCAAAACTAAGTAATTCCCCCCCCAAAAAAATGTTTGTGCTAAAGGTAAAGGAGGAAGGAGGAGGAGGAGGAAGAGCAGAGCTTCCCCTATTGGGTGAAGTTCTGCTTTAAGTAGTTGATATGCATGGATTATTTTTGTCACTGTTAGCTTGCCATACACTGATTGAATTTAGCTGGATCCTGATAAACCAACTGAAATTGACTTTGTAGGTGGCCCTCTCCCACCCAACATTCTTCTTTTGAAAAATCAAAGGAGCCGAGTGGAAAACTGTAGGTAAAACAGTGGCTGCATCCAATCTAATGGACCCAGTGGCTGCATCCAATCAAATATATTGGTATTCTGACATCTGCTACCGGCTGTCATAACGCAATAGCTCAGCAGGGGAAGTCATCTGTCTGCACTGTATAACATGAATATAGGAATCAGTTTGATTTTTTTCAGTGTATGGCCAACCTTGTTCGTATGTCAGAAACCATGAATCAGACCGAGACAGAAGTGCAGTTAAATCACACTAGTTTAATAATAATAATAAAAAGGTAAACAGAGTAAGCGTAGTCAAAACATAGCCAGAGTTCAGTAACCGGATCGGGTAGTCGGCCAAGCCAAAGTCCAAGAGCCAGCGATAAAGGTAATAGAACAGCAAGCAGGATCCGTAGCCAGAAGGGACAGCAGTCAAGCAGGTCTTCAACTGGAATGCAGGCGAAAGTCTCTTGTGATGTTAACACAGGCTAAGGCGAAGAGAAAATGAACTGGAATTCCTTAAGTAGGCAAAGCTGACGAGCGGATCATCAACAGGTGGATCACTGTGGAGAGATGGAAGCTGGCAATTAACAGACAGCTGAGCTGCCAGCACAGGGAAGGAAAGGCTGAACCCAGCACTGACATCGTGTTAAGAACATTTTTATATTATTTATTATAACTGAAGTCAGAATCCATCCCATACCTTTTTTTTTTATAATTAACAATTTTTTTTAAGTTTTTTAAATTGGGAGTAAAAAACAAGTAACAAACAGTGGACATTACACAGGGCCAACAACAGACAAGTACATAGAGAACAACAAGTCGGGACATCCTATACCTTTAAAGTAGGGGTCCTCAAACTTTTTAAACAGGGGGCCAGTTCACGGTCCCTCAGACTGTTGGGGGGCCGGACTATAGTTTTAAAAAATATGAACAAATTCCTATGCACACATCTTATTTGTAGTGCAAAAAAACAGGAAAAAACTATTTAATATTTAAAATAAAAAACTATTTTATTCAACATAAACTTATTAGTATTTCACAGACTCCCCTCATCACAGATCCCCCTCCCCCATCACAGAACCCCCTCCGCATCACAGAACCCCCTCCACATCACAGAATCTCTCCATCACAGAACCCCCTCATCACAGATTCCCCATCACAAATTCCCCCCATCAAAAAGCCCCCATATAAGGTCATCCATCACAAAGCCCCCCATAAAAGATCCCCCATCACAAAGCCCCCCAACACAAACTCCTCTCCATCACAAACCCCCGTAACAGACACCCCCATCACAGAGCCCCCCATCACAAAGCCCCCCAACACAAACTCCTCTCCATCACAAAGCGCCCCATAACAAACTCCCCCCTCACAGATCCCCCTATAAGATTCCCCCCATAATAGACTCCCCCCCAACCACAATAGAAATATGTGTATTCCAGAAAGTTTAACAATCAGCAGATAAAGATACTCCAAACACCTGGTGTTAGCGCTTCAATCATCCCGGCACCATGATTGTTATGGTGTCAGGGTGATTGAAGCGCATTATTTCTATTATTACATTGTAATATAGAATTAAATAGTTCAACTCACCATAATGTAGAATCAGAATCAGTCGGAGCTCTGATGTCAATGTCCCCAGCCAGCGGAGTGCTTCCTTACATCTCAGGTGTCACTGTCCCCAGCCAGCGGAGTGCTTCCTTACATCTCAGGTGTCCCCAGTGGAGTGCTTCCTTACATCTCAGGTGTCCCCAGCGGAGTGCCTCCTTACATCTCAGGTGTCCCCAGGTTTCCCCAGCGGAGTGCCTCCTTACATCTCTGGTGTCCCCAGGTGTCCCCAGCTGAGTGCCTCCTTACATCTCAGGTGTCCCCAGGTGTCCCCAGTGGAGTGCCTCCTTACATCTCAGGTATCCCCAGCGGAGTGCCTCCTTACATCTCAGGTGTCCCCAGCAGAGTGCCTCCTTACTATCAGGTGTCCCCAGCGGAGTGCCTCCTTACATCTCAGGTGTCCCCAGCGGAGTGCCTCCTTACATCTCAGGTGTCCCCAGCGGAGTGCCTCCTTACATCTCAGGTGTCCCCAGCGGAGTGCCTCCTTACATCTCAGGTGTCCCCAGCGGAGTGCCTCCTTACATCTCAGGTGTCCCCAGCGGAGTGCCTCCTTACATCTCAGGTGTCCCCAGCGGAGTGCCTCCTTACATTTTAGGTGTACCCAGCGGAGGCGGAGTGCTTCCTTACATCTCAGGTATCCCCAGCGGTGTGTTTCCTCACATCTCAGGTGTCCCCAGCAGGGTGCCTCCTTACATCTCAGGTGTCCCCAGCTGAGTGCTTCCTTACATCTCAGGTGTCCCCAGCGGAGTGCCTCCTTACATCTCAGGTGTCCCCAGCGGAGTGCCTCCTTACATCTCAGGTGTCCCCAGCGGAGTGCCTCCTTACATCTCAGGTATCCCCAGTGGAGTGTTTCCTCACATCTCAGGTGTCCCCAGCGGTGTGTTTCCTCACATCTCAGGTGTCCCCAGCAGAGTGCCTCCTTACATCTCAGATGTCCCCAGCAGAGTGCTTCCTTACATCTCAGGTGTCCCCAGCGGAGTGCCTCATTACATCTCAGGTTTCCCCAGCGGAGTGCCTCCTTACATCTCAGGTGTCCCCAGCGGAGTGCTTCCTTACATCTCAGGTGTCCCCAGTGGAGTGCCTCCTTACATCTCAGGTGTCCCCAGCGGAGTGCCTCCTTACATCTCAGGTGTCCCCAGCGGAGAGCCTCCTTACATCTCAGGTATCCCCAGTGGAGTGTTTCCTCACATCTCAGGTGTCCCCAGCGGAGTGCTTCCTTACATCTCAGGTGTCCCCAGCGGTGTGTTTCCTCACATCTCAGGTGTCCCCAGCAGAGTGCCTCCTTACATCTCAGGTGTCCCCAGCAGAGTGCTTCCTTACATCTCAGGTGTCCCCAGCGGAGTGCCTCCTTACATCTCAGGTGTCCCCAGCGGAGTGCCTCCTTACATCTCAGGTGTCCCCAGCGGAGTGTGCCTCCTTACATCTCAGGTATCCCCAGTGGAGTGTTTCCTCACATCTCTGGTGTCCCCAGCGGAGTGCTTCCTTACATCTCAGGTGTCCCCAGCGGTGTGTTTCCTCACATCTCAGGTGTCCCCAGCAGAGTGCCTCCTTACATCTCAGGTGTCCCCAGCAGAGTGCTTCCTTACATCTCAGGTGTCCCCAGCGGAGTGCCTCCTTACATCTCAGGTGTCCCCAGCGGAGTGCCTCCTTACATCTCAGGTGTCCCCAGCAGAGTGCCTCCTTACATCTCAGGTATCCCCAGTGGAGTGTTTCCTCACATCTCAGGTGTCCCCAGCGGAGTGCTTCCTTACATCTCAGGTGTCCCCAGCGGTGTGTTTCCTCACATCTCAGGTGTCCCCAGCAGAGTGCCTCCTTACATCTCAGGTGTCCCCAGCAGAGTGCTTCCTTACATCTCAGGTGTCCCCAGCAGAGTGCCTCCTTACATCTCAGGTGTCCCCAGCAGACTGCTTCCTTACATCTCAGGTGTCCCCAGCGGAGTGTTTCCTCACATCTCAGGTGTCCCCAGCGGAGTGCCTCCTTACATCTCAGGTGTCCCCAGGTGTCCCCAGCCAGCGGAGTGCCTCCTTACATCTCAGGTGTCCCCAGCCAGCGGAGTGCCTCCTTACATCTCAGGCGTCACTGTCCCCCTGCCGAGTCGCTACAATAGAAATGGAGCTGCGGCACCGCCCACCCGCCACCCCTTTCCACAACAGGTCACAGATGACAGGCAGGCCGGGGGCGGGGTGGGCGGTGCCGCAGCTCCATTTTTATAGCAGCCACTCGGCAGGCTCCCTTCTTGTTAATAATGCGTCCTTGGTCTTCTTGAAAATGGCCGCCGGCGGAGACATTACCTCCGCCGGCCGGACCTCTAGCGGCGGTGGTGGCGGGTGGCGAAAAATAGTGTTAAAGGGGCAGTCTGTGGGCCAGGTAAATCACACTGGCGGGCCGGATTATTAGTATTTCACAGACTCCCCTCATCACAGATCCCCCTCCCCCATCACAGAACCCCCTCCGCATCACAGAACCCCCTCCGCATCACAGAATCTCTCCTTTACAGAACCCCCTCATCACAGATTCCCCATCACAGATTCCCCCCATCAAAAAGCCCACATATAAGGTCATCCATCACAAAGCCCCCCATAAAAGATCCCCCATCACAAAGCCCCCCAACACAAACTCCTCTCCATCACAAAGCCCCCCGTAACAGACACCTTTAGCGGCGGCGGTGGCGGGTGGCGACGGGCGGCGAAAAATAGTGTTAAAGGGGCAGTCTGCGGGCCAGGTAAATCACACTGGCGGGCCAGATGCGGCCCGCGGGCCGTAGTTTGAGGACCCCAGCTTTAAAGGGTTGATAGGTGCTTGACCAATAATGATGACAAGGTAACTTCGTACCATAAATGCACATAAAAATAAATAAAAATGTAATTACAAAAATTTGGGAGCAATCAATCTTTTTGATTACAAAATTTTTGTAATTTCATTTTTATTTATTTTCATATGCATTTATGTATATATGATTGATGAAATATTGGTTTGATAGTAAGAGAAGGATTTTATACTAGAAGACAAATAGCGCCACACCTTGTGTTAATCAATTTTCAGTGAACACATATGAGAGTGTTTGTAGGTTGGGGCTTCATAGAGGTCTAAGCCCCCGTTCACATTTGGCCAATATGACATGTCGAATCGCATACCAAATCGGAGCCTACTGCCGGCAACGGCAGCGTCCGAATTGGTGCAACGCCAACTTCGCAGCGCCGCACCGATTTCCAAAAGAAGTTCCTGCACTACTTTTGGCGACTTCGGGGGCGATTTCAATAGGCATTTGTGTATGATCCCGCACAGATATCTCTCAAATCACCCCCCGAAGTCGGACTGAAATGCTGGTTTGAAATCATGCGAGTTTAGCTGAACTTGCACGATTTCAAACCCGCATTCAGTGTGAACCTAGGCTTAGAATACATTAGCATAGCAACTCACAAGACTCACATATACAGAACTTCGTAAGATAAAGCCAACACCAAAAAGTTTGACTTCAATAAAATAAAATTAAAATTTTGGAGCGCTATTTTTTTGTTATAGATGATAGAGATGTAGTCAATGAAATAGGTTTTATTCAAGGCAAGCTGAAATCACATGGAAGGGATAGAAACACAAGAAAGAAAGGGAAAGGGAGGGATGTATTGAAAGATCAAAGCATTCACAGTGCCAACCTTGGCAGAAGATGACTGCAGTCTGGGATGGTGGAACAAGATACAGTCATACAGAAGGGGTGGGGGGGACTGAAAAGGAAAGAAAGAGAACGTCAGGAAAGGGTAAATCATGTGTTTATCTCTGTCTCTTTTTGTGAACCCTACATTCTTTAGCAGTATTTTGCTGTAAATATGTTACCATTATGACTGGAGACAACTAAAACTTCCATGACCAGACCACATATTTGTCAGTTTAATTTACAATAACATTTTTTTACCCCCCTTCCTGACCAGGCCACTTTTTGAAAAACGGCACTGCGTTACTTTAACTGACAACTGCAAGGTCAACCAACGCTATACCCAAATAATATTTTTTTTCCCCCAAAAATAGCTTTCTTTTGGTAGCATTTGATCACCACTTTGATAAAGCGGCAGGACCGCAAAATGCATTGCCATGGTAACCTGGTAGCTTGCTGTCTAAGCCTTGTTTTGGTCCAGTGGTTGTGGCTTTCTCCCAGCTCTCCAGCAGTTCCTGTCTGCTGTGACAACACTAATGCCGCGTACACACGACCGTTTTTAATGTCATTGAAAAAAATGCATTTTTCCTCGACGTGTTTCCTCTCAAGCCTGCCTTGCCTACACACTATCGTGAACAAAAATGCTTGAGTAAAGCGCAGTGACGTACAACGGCACTATAAAGGGGAAGTTCCATTCGAATGGCGCCACCCTTTATGTTAGTAAAGTTTGTTGAACGACGATTCGCGCTTTTCAGCCTCATGCTTTTCAGTCCATTACAGCGTGACGAATGTGCTATGTTCATTAGGAATGCTAGTTTTACCAGAACGAGCGCTCCCGTCTCATACTTGATTCTGAGCATGCGATGTAAAAAACGACGTGAAAAATTAGAGCATGTTCCAATTTTTTCATGACCGTTTTTCACGTCGTGAAAAATGCTCTGAAGCGCACACACAATCATTTTTAATGACCATTTTAATGCATAACGGTTCGCAGGTTGGTGGCAGGCCACTGCTCCCTTTATCCATCTATATATATCGGTGAGAACCCACCCTGAAATTCCCCATGGCATTTCACCATTTGGATCATACACCAAATGTCCTCCTGGGTTTCCTCCACCTCCATGGGCTGGTATGCAACATCTTATGCTTTTCCCCCCCCCCCCCCACTATATTGGCTTATGCAAGCTTGTATCCTTCAATACTTTAAGGCTTATGATGCCATTTTTGAATTGGAATAAACGTTTTATTTTGGATTATCTGAATACATGATTTATTTATGAGAATTTTACCACAGAGAACTGTTATATCGAGACATTTTAGCAACCCTGTCACTTGGACTTTTGATGGAGGCAGCCTTTTTAACACACATTATGCAGACCTGCTCCAAAAAAAAAACCCCACTGCCAGCGTGTCCAGGAGCAGTAGCGTTTTGCCAGAAAAATGCTTGATGCACCTCAAAGCATGTAAAGGCTTCTAAATGCGTATTCACACTAGGCACACTTGAGTGTTAATTTATTTCAATGGCCAGAACAATTTATTCCGGCCAATGAAATTAATTGATGTCCAAGCGGACCTAAACACGCATTTACAAGCATCAAGCAGAGAGATATTTTTGCAAAAGAAGTACATGAATGCTATATTGGTACATAGAGGAGCTGGAATTTGATTTTTTATCCCCTAAACCAGGGGTCCTCAAACTACGGCCCGCGGGCCGCATCCGCCCCGCCAGTGTGATTTACCTGGCCCGCAGACTGCCCCTTTAACACTATTTTTCGCCGCCCGCCGCCGCTAGAGGTCCGGCCGGCGGAGGTAATGTCTCCGCCGGCGGCCATTTTCAAGAAGACCACAGATGCGTTATTAACAAGAAGGGAGCCTGCCGAGTGGCTACTATAAAAATGGAGCTGCGGCACCGCCCACCCTCCGTCCCTGGTCTCGGCCTGCCTGTCATCTGTGACCGGTTGTGGAAAGGGGTGGCGGGTGGGCGGTGCCACAGCTCCATTTCTATTGTAGCGACTCAGCAGGGGGACAGTGACGTTTGAGATGTAAGGAAGCACTCCGCTGGCTGGGGACACCTGAGATGTAAGGAGGCACTCCGCTGGGGACACCTGGGGACACCTGAGATGTGAGGAAACACTCCGCTGGGGACACCTGAGATGTAAGGAAGCCCTCTGCTGGGGACACCTGAGATGTAAGGAGGCACTCCGCTGGGAACACCTGAGATGTAAGGAAGCACTCTGCTGGGGACACCTGAGATGTAAGGAGGCACTCCGCTGGGGACACCTGAGATGTGAGGAAACACTCCACTGGGGACACCTAAGATGTAAGGAAGCACTCCCCTGGGGACACCTGAGATGTAAGGAGGCACTCCGCTGGGGACACCTGAGATGTAAGGAGGCACTCCGCTGGGGACACCTGAGATGTAAGGAGGCACTCCGCTGGGGACACCTGATAATAAGGAGGCACTCTGCTGGGGACATCTGAGATGTAAGGAGGAACTCCGCTGGGGACACCTGAGATGTAAGGAGGCACTCCGCTGGGGACACCTGAGATGTAAGGAGGCACTCCACTGTGGACACCTGAGATGTAAGGAGGCACTCCACTGTGGACACCTGAGATGTAGGGAGGCACTCCGCTGGGGACACCTAAGATGTAAGGAGGCACTCCGCTGGGGACACCTGGGATGTAAGGAAGCACTCCGCTGGCTGGGGACACCTGAGATGTAAGTAAGCACCCCGCTGGCTGGGGACACCTGAGATGTAAGGAAGCACTCCGCTGGGGACACCTGAGATGTAAGGAAGCACTCCGCTGTGGACACCTGAGATGTAAGGAAGCACTCCGCTGGCTGGGGACAGTGACACCTGAGATGTAAGGAAGCACTCCGCTGGCTGGGGACATTGACATCAGAGCTCCGACTGATTCTGATTCTACATTATGGTGAGTTGAACTATTTAATTCTATATTACAATGTAATAATATAAATAATGCGCTTCAATCACCCTGACACCATAACAATCATGGTGCCGGGATGATTGAAGTGCTAACACCAGGTGTTTGGAGTATCTTTATCTGCTGATTGTTAAACTTTCTGGAATACACATATTTCTATTGTGGTTGGGGGGGAGTCTGTTATGGGGGGAATCTTATAGGGGGATCTGTGAGGGGGGAGTCTGTAATGGGGGGCTTTGTGATGGAGAGGAGTTTGTATTGGGGGCTTTGTGATGGGGGGCTCTGTGATGGGGGTGTCTGTTACGTGGGGCTTTGTGATGGAGAGGAGTTTGTGCTGGGGGGCTTTGTGATGGGGGATCTTTTATTGGGGGCTTTGTGATGGATGACCTTATATGGGGGCTTTTTGATGGGGGGAATCTGTGATGAGGGGGTTCTGTGATGGAGAGGTTCTGTTATGCGGAGGGGGTTCTGTGATGGGGAAGGGGGATCTGTGATTAGGGGAGTCTGTGAAATACTAATAAGTTTATGTTGATTAAAATAGTTATTTATTTTAAAAATAAATATTTTTTTCCTGTTTTTTTGCACTACAAATAAGATGTGTGCATAGGAATTTGTTCATATTTTTTTAAACTATAGTCCGGCCCCCCAACAGTCTGATGGACCGTGAACTGGTCCCCTATTTAAAAAGTTTGAGGACCCCTGCTCTAAACTACTGTGCTCGTTGGGGTCTTCGCCTTGGTCAACAGCTTGAGTGTCTCTGCTGTGTTCCTGTTTTAAGACTTTGCCCGGCTGACATCCCTTCTGGTTCCTGATCCTGATCTTTGGCTTCTGACTATGCTGATCCCTGGCTTCCTGATTACCGTCTCGTCTGATTACCCGTTTTGGCTTCTGAACTCTGGTTTATGTTTTAACTACGTTTCTGATCTGTACCATTTTTACTATTGCAAGTTTTTACTACATTTTCTGTCTTAGTCTGATTAATGGTTCCTGACACTCTGGTACCTTTGGCAATAGTATGAAATGACAGTGATCCTGAGTTATGAATGTTTACAATTCCCATACCTCCCAACTTTCTGAAATGGGAATGAGGAACACCTATTAGCAAAAGTATATAGGCATAGGACATACCACACCCCCCTTAAAGAAGAAATGTTAAAAAAAATGATTGGTTAAACCCACAAGTGCTTTTTTGATTTTACCACTACATTTTCTTTTATATTGGCTTTTGGAATTTACAAATGCAGCAGTTTAGAAATTGGATGAAAGGTTTAGCACTGGGAAACACTTTTTGATAAGTAGTGCATTTTATATACAATTGTATAGATCAGGTCAAAATGAGGGACAAATGAGAAGGAAAGAGGAACAGAGGGACTTTGTTCTAAATGAGGGACAGTCCCTCGAACTCAGGGACAGTTGGGAGGTATGCATTTCCATTAGTAAAGCAGTAGGATGTTTATTGCCACTGATACATGCTAGAGGAGAGTTTAAATATTTGGGGTGGACCTTGTCAGTTATCTCTTCCTTCGGATTGTGGCCTGGGAAGGTGCTACAGAGTGAGCTGATTTGTAAGTCTTGTGATGGGTCTAGCATATGCTCTGTGCTGGGATTTAGGCCACAAACGGTCCTTAAAACTATTCTGCCTGGTTAAGGAAGCAACTGAGCCAGGATTGAGGCCCATGAGGACCTTGCCAGAGGAAGGAGCCTAGAAAGGGCTGGTTTTCTTGCCAAGAGCCTGGTGACTCTCTTGGGAGGATGCATGGAGGTATGGAAGGATGTACAGGGGTACTGGATTAGTACAGGAAAGTCAGCTAAATAGCCAGAGGTGCTATCTATAGTGTTGCTGATTAGGGATGAGCCGATCACCCCCCAGTTCGGTTCGCACCAGAACTTGCGAACAGGCAATAAATTTCTTCATTATAGCCGCGAGTGCTTTTAAATGACTTTTTTTCCTTCAGAAATGACACTTTGTGCAGGGACAGTTCTAAGCACGGGAAACAAGCGCTGCTTTACAGGCATACTATACACACACCCCCTAGGTACAAAATTTAAAGGAATATTTCACTTTTATTGTTTCACTTTAAGCATTATTAAAATCACTGCTCCCGAAAAAACTGCAGTTTTTAAAACTTTTTTTGCATTGATACATGTCCCCTGGGGCAGAACCCGGGTCCCCAAACACTTTTTATGACAATAACTTGCATATTAACCTTTAAAATTAGAACTTTAGATTTCTCCCATAGACTTTTAAAGGGTGTTCCGCGGCTTTTCGAATTTGCCGCGAACACCCCAAATTTTTCGCTGTTCGCCGAATGGGCGAACAGCCAATGTTCGAGTCGAACATGACTTCGACTCGAACATAAAGCTCATCCCTATTGCTGATATTCACTAGTGTTGCTGGTGTTTCTCTCTGCTGCAAGTAGGTGTCACTGGTACCTCTGGCAATAGCATGAGAGGATACAGTGATCCTGAGTTATGAATATTTACATTTCCTCTAGTCAACCAGTAGGAGGTTTGTTGTCACTGGTGCCTGATGGGGTAGGGTGTAAATATATAGGGTGGCCTGTGAGGGGTCTAGCATGTGTTCTGTTCTGGGGAGCTAGGCCAAAAGTCGTCCTTGAAGCTGTTCTACAAGGGTCTAGTGACTCTCTTGGGAGAATGCATGAAGGTTTGGAAGGATGTACAGAGGTACTGGATTAGTAAAGGAAAGCCTACTATCAGTCAAAGGTGCTATAGTGTCACCGGTATTGACTTAAAGGCCCTTAAAATGTACAAGCTGAATCTGGAAATCTGTAAGTGTTGCTTGAGTATCTGCAGCCCTTATCCCTCTTTCGTTGTATGATGAGTAATAAAATCTCCTAAAAGACACTAAAGTGACTGGCGCCCTCCATTTTCTCAGCCCCCTGTTTTTACCCATCGACCAGCCTTGGAGTGAAATGTCAGCCCTCCCTTGCACTTAGGATCCATCAAATGCCTCCGTGTATCAGGAGGGTGCTACATTTACAAACTTCGAGGTTGTTTGGCGTAATAAGAGTAGGCTACAAATAATTGAAATACAATTTAGAAATGAATTAAATGATTTAACATTTTGACCATAGATACCCTTTAAAAATAAAATGGATTATTACTTATTGGCTCTTTTGGAGCTTCCCCATTTTTATTTTTTTTACATCTAAAGCCTCGTACACACGACGGGTTTTCCGTTCCGTTCGTGTGTGTATGGTTTTTCGTCGAGAACATGCTCTCTATTTTCTCGTCAGGATTCTCATTTTTCTCTTCGGGATTCTCGTCGTCCTGTTTCCCGACGAGAAAACCGGTCGTGTGTATGCTTTTCCGAAGTCTTAAAAAATTGCGCATGCTCAGAATCAAGTATGAGACGGGAAACTAGCATTCGTAATGGAGATAGCACATTCTTCACGCTGTAACCAACTCAAAGCACGAAGACTGAAAAGCGTGAATCGTCTCTCCCCAAACTTTTACTAACACGCGGTAACACGAGATCAGCAAAAGCAGCCCAAGGGGTGGCGCCATTGGAATTTAACTTCTCCTTTATACTGCCGTCGTACGTGCTGTACGTCACCGCTCTTTACAACGACGAGATTTGGAATTGACAGTGTGTATGCAAGGAAAGCTTGACAAGAATCCCGTCAAGCTTGACAAGAATCTCGTTGAGAAAAACGTTTTTTTTTACGACGAGATTCACGGTCGTGGGTACGAGGCTTAAGTTTTAACTTTGTGAAGTCATGTTGTATTTGCAATCAAAATCCGGGGGATTCAAGAAATGTTGCATTGTAAAAGTAGTGCATCTCTTTTATTTTTTGTTTAGATTTTTATTGTAAAGCGATGCAAAAACACAAAGACTAAAAGGGGATGGGGGTCTTGTAGAAAGATCGCAGGGCCAAGCCTACCGATTTTTCTAACAGCTGCGTCATTTTTTTTCTTTAGCTACCACCAAAGCAGAGCAAATCTATCAACTGGGTAGATGATTTTCATTTTATAACATTATTCCCTATTGTCAGGACAGACGTGCTTACAATTCTGCAAATCACAGTTCATTCATGCCCACAGGACATCATTATAAATGACTATGCCAAAGATAGAGAAAACTGTCAGCAGTCAGATCACTCAGGTACAGCCGACCGTCATCCAATATATTTGCTTGCATATGGCATGATATTGAATGAGATAGAGCCAGTCATTTTATTGTTTTCAGCACTATAAAACATATATTGCTGAATGTTACTCAAATCCAACTCCACAGACATAATGGAGCAGAAAAATGTGGATTACATCAGCTGCAGTGCCATCTTCTGGTGGCAAAGAGACACAGCAAGTGCAGCAAATCACAACTAAGAAGGCAAGGGCTGACCTACAAAATTTTAAACATGAGGCATGACACAGGTTCTGGAAAAATGGGTCACATCATTTGTGTCTGAAAGAAGAAAAATTATTCTATTCTGAAGAAATGTATACGACACTGTTACAGCAGAAACGACTTAGAGGAGAAAGATAAATGTGCGCTGAGACACGGAGTGCAGCTCTGAATACAAAATGTGTAGAAACAGATATGATTGAAAATGTCCATTTTTATTCCTTTCAAAGGATTAACTGAACAGTTTTCCTGTGATTATTACTTTTTTCTGTTTTACATTTTCAAATGAACAGTAACAATTAATCGACATTAGGGTCTTTGGTTTGAATCCCAACTGGGATGCTATCTGCATGGAGTTTGCATGTTCTCTCTGTGCCTGTATGGGTTTCTTACGGGTACATCTGTTTCCTCCCACACTGCAAAGACATGCGCTGGTAGGTTAATTGGTTCCTGTCTGAATTGGCCCTAGTATGTGTATGTATGAACATGAGTTAGGGATCTTAGATTGTAAGCTCCTGGAGGGCAGGGACTGATGTGAATGTACAGTGTATATGTGTAGCACTACCCCCAATGAAGCCACTGGAAATTGGCCAGGTCCTTTTTTAAGTATATTGCCTCGCAGCCAGGCACACATCCACAGTCTAGGGGAGTTCTTTTTGTGTTTTTTATTTTTTTAGAACTGGGGTAGGGTGGGGGAAATTGAGTGGGATACTCAAAAAAAGGAGTGTGTCTATGGGAATGATTGACCATTCTTCCAGAAGCGCATTTGTGATATCAGGCACTGATGTTGAATGAGGTCAGGACTGTGCAGGCCAGTCAAGTTCCTCCATCCCAAACTCGCTCATCCATGTCTTTATGGACCTTGCTTTGTGCACTGGTGTGCAGTCATGTTGGAAAAAGAAGGGGCCATCCCCAAACTGTTTCCACAAAGTTGGGATCTTGAAATTGTCCAAAATATCTTGGTACGCCGACGCCTTAAGAGATCCCTTCACTGGAACTAAGGGGCGAAGCTCAACCCCTGAAAAACAACCCCACACCGTAATCCCCCTTCCACCAAATGATTTGGACCAGTGCACAAAGCAAGTTCTATAAAGACAAGGATGAGCGAGTTTGGGGTGGAGGAACTTGACTGGCCTGCAGAGAGCCCTGACCTCAACCCGATAGAACACATTTGAGATGAATTAGAGTGGAGACTGCGAGCCAGGCCTTCTCGTCGAACATCAGTGACTGACCTCACAAATGTGCTTCTGCAAGAATGGTCAAACATTCCCATAGACACACCCCAAAACCTTGTGGACAGCCTTCCCAGAAGAGTTGAAGCTGTTATAGCTGCAAAGGGTGGGCCAACTCAATATTAAACCCTATGGACTAAGACTGGGATGCCATTAAAGTTCATGTGCATGTAAAAGTAGGTGTCCCAAAACTTTTTTAACAGGTTGAGGACAATGAACTCCTTTCTGAAAAGCTGCAGCAGAAGTCCTTGCAATAGAAAACTGTGAACTTGTCTTTGTAGAAGATTCAGTTAAAAGGGTAAAAATATGATTTTTTACTCACCGTAAAATCCTTTTCTCTGAGTTCATGGACCGACACAGCTTCTCTATTGACAAAGTGGGTATTATCAGTTAATTAGGAGTGACTAGGCAGAAAACTTGTAAAAAGTGTTGCATCACACCTTCTACAGTACCGCCCAGGGGGCGGACGCTCTGGTATATACCCCTCAGTCTGCTTCTCGCAGATCAGTTCGTCAAAAAGCAGTACAAACTTAAAAGGAGGGGTGGGTGCTGTGTCGGTCCAAGAACTCAGAGAAAAGGATTTTACGGTGAGTAAAAAATCCTATTTACTCTTTCGTCCATGGACCGACACAGCTTCTTTATTGACATAGTGGGACGTCCCAAAGCAGTGTCAGAGAAAAAACGAGGGGTGGTAACAGCATACAAATAAACTTCACCCCAAACACAAAAACAGCACTCCTCCAACGGAGGAGTTGCAACTCTAAACAACCGCCTGCAAAACTTTGCGGCTGAAAGAGGCATCCGAAGATGCACCTACATCAACTTTGTAGAATTTGGTGAAAGTGTGAGAGGACGACCAAGTCGCCACTTTACATAATTGGGAAACAGACGCTTGATGTCGGAAAACCCAAGAGGCACCTATTGCCCTGGTCGAATGCGCCGTGACCGGAAAGGGGGGCGCTTAACCCTTTAAGGCGTAAGCCTGGATTGCTAGCTGTCGGATCCACCTAGAGATGGTGGCTGACGAGACTGCTTGGCCCTTCTTGGGACCAGCCACCGAAACAAACAGTGAGTCTGACTTCCGGAACAGGGAAGTAGCAGATATGTATACTCGCAAAGCTCGGACAACGTCCAAGGAATGCAACGCCGACTCCTTAGGATTCGACGGATGAGGACACAAGGATGGAAGTACAATGTCTTCGTTGAGATGAAAAGCCGAAATGACTTTCGGAAGAAAGGAAGGCTGCGGCCGCAGCACCACCTTATCCTTGTGGAAGATCAAATAGGGAGCCTTGGCTGACAAGGCTGCCAGCTCAGAAACTCGTCTAACTGACGTAACAGCCACCAAAAAGACCACTTTCTGAGAAAGTGTCAACAAGGGAATATCCCTAATATTCTCAAACGGTGCCTTCTGAAGCACAGAGAGGACCAGGTTCAAGTCCCGCGGAGGTAGTGGGGGACGGATCGGAGGAGCCACATGTCGAACCCCCTGCACAAATGTACTCACCAGAGAGTGAGTCACCAGGGGTCGCTGAAAAAAGACAGCCAGGGCAGATATCTGTCCCTTAAATCGTACTTTAGGCAAACCTTTGGTCCACCCCATGCTGTAAAAACAGTAGGATTCTGGAGACCAAATAAGTACGCGGATGCCAATTAATTTCCTCAAATATGGAGATGTAGGCCTTCCAAGTGCGATGATAAACCTTCCTAGAGGATGGCTTCCGAGCACTTCTCATAGTAGAGATTACTGAATCAGACAGGCCCCGATCTCTCAGTACCTGGTTCTCAATAGCCATGCTGTTAAAGCCAGTGACCGTAAAGCAGGATGGAGTATGGAACCTTGCTACAGCAGGTCCTCCCTTAGTGGTAGGCGCCAAGGGACGTCTGTTACTAAACGTACTAGATCGGCGTACCAGGGACGCTGAGGCCAATCTGGAGCGATCAGGATCATTAGAATTCCCTCTGCCTCCACTCTGCGAAGCAGATGGGGGGAAAAGCCTTAAGGGAGGGAAGGCATATATTAGCTGATACTGACCCCACAATGCCACCAACGCTTCCGTTGCGTCTGCCCATGGGTCCCTTGACCGGACCACAAACCTCAATACCTTATGATTGAGTCGGGAAGCCAAAAGGTCTACGTCTGGCGTGCCCCATCTTTGGCAGAGGAGCTGGAACACTTCCGGGTGTAAGGACCATTCTCCCTGGTCCAGCATCTGGCGACTCAGGTAGTCCGCCTGCCAATTCTCCACACCCGGAATGTACACGGCCAACAGTGCCGGTACGCAACTTTCTGCCCACCTCAGGATGTGAGCAACCTCCGATGCCGCAGCTGAGCTTCTTGTTTCTCCTTGATGATTGACATATGCCACAGCTGTGGCGTTGTCTGACTGGATCCTGACTGGCCGCCCTTGCAGCCTCTGAGACCACAGCCTGATCGCCTGAATCTACAGGACATTGATCGGCAGGCGGGATTCCTCTGGGGTCCAGCGACCTTGCGTCGATTGAACACCCCAGACTCCCCCCCAACCTGTCAGGCTGGCGTCCGTCGTGATCACTATCCAGTACACAGAAAGAAATGACCTCCTTGCTAGCAGAGCCGGTGATGTCAGCCACCATACCAGAGATCTCCTGACTAGGTGGCTTACCTGGATTTGATAATCCAGAGATGATGGACATTTGTTCCATCTGGACAGAACTTCCTTCTGTAACACTCGAGTGTGATATTGAGCATATGGGACCGCCTCGAAGGAGGCTACCATGAGGCCTAACACTCGCATACACAAGCGGAATGATGACCAACTCTTGGATGTCAGCTGCCGCACTGCAGCCCGAAGGGTCTGCAACTTTTCCACAGGGAGGAATACTTTTGCCTCTGAGGAATCCAGAATCAACCCCAGGTACACTAGGCGTTGAGTCGGCACCAATACTGACTTTTGCATGTTTAGTATCCAACCACAGGCTCGAAGAGTCTGACAGGTAAT
Source organism: Rana muscosa (assembly GCA_029206835.1). Classification (NCBI taxonomy): domain Eukaryota; kingdom Metazoa; phylum Chordata; class Amphibia; order Anura; family Ranidae; genus Rana; species Rana muscosa. The sequence goes on along the minus strand of CM055128.1, from coordinate 85,936,784 downwards.
GGACACGCTTACCTCTAATTCTGAGCTTGAAGGGGCCTTCAGAAGAAGGTCGTCCAAGTAGTCTATGATAGTAATGCCCCGCTGTCTTAGGAGTGCCAGAATGGGCGCGAGCACCTTGGTGAGTGTCCTGGGTGCCGAAGCCAGGCCAAACGGGAGGGCCACAAACTGATAGTGGTTCTTCCCGATTGCCAATCGCAGAAAACCTCTGGTGTCTGGAGTATATGGGAACATGCAGGTATGCATCCTTGATGTCCAAGGAGGCCATAAAGTCCCCCGGATGGAGAGCAGTGACTACAGATCGAACCGACTCCATCCGAAATCTTTGTACCCCTTCACAAAGCAATTGAGGGCCCTGAGATCCAAGATTGGACAAACCCCCTCCTTCTTTGGCACAATGAACAGATTTGAGTAAAAACCCTGACCCCGTTCCTGTTCTGGAACTGGAATGACCACCCCGCGTTCCAGAAGACCCTGGACCGCCCCATACAGGGCCTCCCGACGGGTCGGCTGTAGCTGGAGGTTGGAGGGAACAAATCTGTCCGGTGGACAAGAGAGAAATTCTATCTTGTAGCCTGAGGAGATTACTTTGGGAACCCTCCTGTCGGAGATTAGAGCTGTCCACTGAGTAGTGAATTTGTGAAGACGTCCCCCCACCCGAGAGCCGGGTGGGGGCGGACCTTCATGCGAATGCAGATTTGTTCGCAGGCTTGTTGGGATTGCGGAGCCAAGGATGCTTCTGTCCTTGGGCAGGCGCCTTGTTGGCCTGGGGTGTTTTCCCTGTCGCCCTGGGCGGAGTCCCCAAAAAGTCTGTCACACTTAAAAGGCAGATCCAACAGGGCTTTTTTGGAGGCCTGGTCCGCAGACCAGCCTTTTAGCCAGATCAGGCGGCGTATTGCTACTGCATAAACCAAAGCTTTTGACAGCAGGGGAATAGTATCCATGTCTGACTCGCAGACAAACTTAAGGCCCTGTACCAACTGGTCGGCCAAAGTTATCTCATTAGGAGGGGCATCCCGCTCCTTTAACCCCTGTAGTAGCAATTTTGCCCATTCAGTAAGTGTTTGAGACACTAAGGCCCCCGCCAATGCCGGGCGCACCGCTGAGCCTACCACAGAGTATAAGTAGCAAGCAAGTGCTTCAGCTTTCTTATCCACTGGGTCCTTAAAAACAGGAGCTCCTTGTACTGGGATAGTGGTAGCTCTGTTAAGTCTGGACACCGAAGGGTCCACTATAGGGGGAGAGGTCCATTTCTTCAGAAAACTCTCCTCAAAGGGGTACCGTACCGCAAAATTCTTTGGGGATGTAAAAACCCTTAGTGGGTTTTCCCACTCCTTGTATAAGAGCTTATCAAAATAAGACACACAAGGGAACACCCTAGCAGTGTGGGGAGGTTTACGGAACCCGAAGGGGACAGGAGTCTCTGCTGTTTCAGCAGCATTTTCCATTTTTAGCGTATCCTGCACTGCAGTAATAAGGTCAGATACCAAAGCCTTCTCGCGTATTGACCTGGACTTGGAGTCATTCTCACTGTCTGCTTGTTCACGGTCTGCAGTCTCTGATGCATCAGAACCCGGGTCATGAGCAATAGCAGTAGCAATATCAGAATTATCCCCAGAAGATTGCAGGGGACGGGGGCGTTTACTACCCCCCTGTATTCCCGTGTGCTGCTTCCACCCGGGCAGCAAAAGCCTCTAGGATTGCCGACATAGCGCCCATAGATACCTCAGGGGCACCAGCTGCCAATTCAGGTGTTCCAGGGGAAAAAACATCTGGCTCAGACGCCATGCTGACCACGCGCTGACACCCACAGGGCTTCAGGCAAGATATCAATAGGCCACCCTCCTTACTGCAGAGATGCTGGGTCTCCCAGAGGACTCACCCCCATTTGATCGGTACCACTATGCTGTGTGCTGCGCCTGTGATGCTATCCCACCACTGCTGTGTCCGTCTGATAGTTTTATCAGCGTTTCCTGTGTCCATTCACTGATTCACTAAGCAGTAAAAACAAAAGGTAAGGGTTACAGCTTTCAAAATTAGACACCAGTGGTGGCTATTATTTAATTTTTTTTTTTTTTATCCTGGCAGGTTATCTTTATGGGTACAGGCTCAGTTAGAAAGCATCCATGTGGACATTGAATGCAAAGCACATCCAGAAGCTGAGTTTATTTTGGCCAACAAGCAGATTGAGTTGCTATTGCTCCCCTGGCAGAAACCTATTGGCCATTAAATGCATGTGACATTCAGATTAACACAGTACTCTGCAGTGGCGTACCAACGGGGAGCGGGGGGTGGTCTGCCCCGGGTGCCACACATTGGGAGGGTGTCAGGTTGGCAGATATAGGATTTGCCCTGGGTGGGGTGTAATTCACTTCCTGGATACGGACGGTGGCGGAGAGAACACGAAAGTAGGGAGCAGCGGCCGGTTGGTCCCGCCGGAGATACAGGGCTGGGGGTGAGCGGAGACCAAAGCGGGGACAAGGTCGGAAAGTGAGAAGAAGGATTCTCCAGGAGAGAGGGGAGAGCGAACACAGCATGGCGCCTCTCCTGCCATGTCTGTGTTTACCAGAGACACGTCACCCGCCGGGGGGCATGCCAAGAGATGAGACTGACAGCTCGGAGCATGGAGCTACCAGAGACCTGTGATCACCGGAGACCAGAGCCCTCCATCTGTCCTCACCCCTCCTGACTGGGGACACTGAGTGCTGACCGGAACCATCTACCACCCCCTGACACTGGTACGTACACCATCTGACTAGTACCCCTTACTCCCTGACTAGTACCCTCCACCCCTGACTAGCACCCTCTACCCCCTGACTAGCACCCTCTACCACCTGACTAGTACCCTCCACCCCCTGACTAGTAGCCTCCACCCCTGACTAGTACCCCTTACCCCCAAACTAGTACCCTCCACCCCCTGCCAGATGTAAGATTAGTCTAGGGGGTTTGTGCCAGATATAGGATCCGCCCCTGGGGGGTGTTGGGGGTTGCCAGATGTACGATCCGCCAAGGGGGGAGCCGACAGATATAGGATCTGCCCCGGGGGGTGCCAGATATAGGATCCGCCCCAGGGGGGTGCCAGATATAGGATCCGCCCCGGGTGCCAAAAGCTCTAGGTACGCCCCTGACACTCTGCAATGCCTGATGAATGTATAGGCTTTCCAATCTGCCGGTCTGTGCTTTGTAAACTCAGAAAAGTTGAGCAACCTGTGAGCCTCTGATCCCAGATTACACAATATGCAAATATCAACTTTAGCACTGATTTGGAGAATGTGCAGTGAAGCTCCCACTCTGGAGCCAGACGTAGGCACGATATACATATGGGGTACAGGGACCCCATAGAGCACTTAAGAACTAAGAGTACATATAAGCATCTTAAAGTTTGTACTTTTAGGTCCTTTTCTCACTTAAAGTTGATGTAAACCCGAAAAAAAAATCATCATCTGTGCCCAGTCTTGCCAAGAAGAGTTAATCCAGCTCTGAGCAGTCCTCTTATCTTTTTCAGTGAGATTAAAATGGTCAGACAGAGAAATAGATGTCAGTTTCTCCCCCTTGCTGTGAGTGACAGGTGATTTGCATATCTTATGCACGAGTGTGAGAGAGGCATTCTGTGTACTTCAGATCCTCCTCCTTTCTTCTCCAGCTCTCCCATGATTGGCTGCTTCACACATCAGCATGATTGGGAATGCTGAAGTCATGTGGTGACTTTCCTGGGTTTTGACTGGATGTTAGTGATCATGGGGCATAATCCACAAGACCAGCAGAAGTTCAGTGTAAGAAATATCGATGCCTGGCTAAGGGGAGTGTAGAGGTGGGCGGGGAGTCTACTGACATCACGACTCCACCACTGAGCTCCAGACAACAGACCTGCCCACAGAATCTGCAGTTTTTTGGGTCCCATAACAGAGAGGGGGGAGACATTTGACAGGTAAGGATACATGCAGGAGGCATGTTTATCCTTATAGATAATTCTGGGCACCCACAAGAGGGTAGCCCTGTCTGTTGTGAGCAGCCCTAACCCGAGCCAGTGAGTTCTCTGAATGTTTTTTCCCTCTCACTACTGGAACTACTGCAGTGATTCTCAAACTGTGTGCCGCGGTGAGATTTGCAGGTGTGCCGTGGGAGTTTTGAAAAATATTTAAATTGCTAGCGTTTTGAAACCTTAAACATATTGAAAAATTAAATGGTAAATCAATGTCACAAAAGTTAAAAAAGTAACATATATAAAATTACAATCTCTGACAGTCTGTGATTCATTGGTTGTTTTTGTAACGTGAGACTTGTGCAAGATCTCGACAGAACTCGATCGCTAATTATATTATAATAGAGACTGTTCCATTTGTTTGTTCCATTTGTCAACTTTGGAGCCTCGCTGCAATCTGATTTGCTCTCAAAAGCAGGCACATCCTTCACATTAAATGTAAAATACATTATATATGTAAAGATAAATAAGTTCTTCACCACAAAAATTGTTAAATCTTTTGAGGTGTGGCTTTAAAATGTTTAGATCCTTTTTGGTGCGCTGCAAGAGAAAAAAGTTTGAGAAACACTGGACTACTGGGACGCGCTGGGACTTGCATCAAAGTCCCAGCGCCTCTTGGATGCTGTTCTCTACATTGCAGTCAATTGTATATGAGGGGGGGGGGGGGGGGTTGGCAAGATGTGAGAGAGGGTGAAGATCCACTTTAAATTCATGATAGCTCAGCAATGTTGTAATCTTGGAGAAAGGGGCACTTGATATATAGGAGTGTATATGTAATCCTTCTATGCTGATAAAAATATTTTTTTTTCCCAGAGTGGGCTTTAACCACTTCAATACAGGGCATTTTCACCCCCTTCCTGCCCAGACCAATTTTTAGTTTTCAGCGCTGTCGCACTTTGAATGACAATTGTGCGGTCATGCAACACTGTACCCAAATAAAATCTTTATGCTTTTTTCCCCCCAAAAATAGAGCTTTCGTTTGGTGGTATTTGATCACCTCTGCGGTTTTTATTTTTTGCGCTATAAACAAAAGAAGAGCGACAATTTTGAAAAACACAATATCTTTTACTTTTTGATTTAATAAATATCACAATATTTTATTTTTTTTAAAACAATTTTTTTCCTCAGTTTAGGCCGATACGTATTCTTCTACATAATTTTGGTTAAAAAAAAATAAAAAATCGCAATAAGCGTATTTGATCGGTTTGCGCAAAAGTTCTAGCATCTACAAAATAGGGGATAGAATTATGGCATTTTTTTTTTTTTTTTACTAGTAATGGCGGCGATCTGCGATTTTTATTGTGACCGTGACATTGCGACGGACATATCAGACACTTTTGACACGTTTTTGGGACCATTCACATTTATACAGCGATTAGTGCTATAAAACTGCACTGATTACTGTGTAAATGTGACTGGCAGGGAAGGGGTTAACACTAGGGGGCTAAATATGTTCCCTGGGAGTTATTCTTACTGTAGGGGGAGGGGACTCACAAGGGGAGGAGACCGATCTGTGTTCCTCTGTACTGGGAACACACATCGGTCTCCACCTCTGACAGGGCATGGATCTGTGTGTTTACACACACAGATCCACAGTCCTGCCGTGATTGCGGGCAATCGCGGGTGCCCGGCGGACATCGCGGCCACCGGGCACGCGCACCGGGTCCCGAGCAATGCGACGGGCGCGCGCGCCCCCTAGATGGCCGGGAATCCCCGGACGTCATTTGACGTCCGCCCTGGAGCGACGAGAGGTTCCTGCGGACGTCATATTAGTATACAACGGGCAGGAAGTGGTTAAAGCTCAACAGCAGACAACTACAAAATATCCCTTGCAGTGGGGCTGTGTATGCACTGCAAGGGTTAATTGATAATTTTGGTCTAGGAGAGCAGCTTCTACTATGCTCTAGCAATCTAGGGTTCTAATGTCATCAAGACCAAAGCAAAGTGCATAGACGTGATGACACTGAGGGACAGTCCACTACCAGAGCGTGGAAGAACGCCATCTACTGGAGGAGCAAATGAGCAGGTAAGTAAAAGAAAAAATATTCGGACTATACACGCCAGACATAGAGCATACATTTCTATAAACTCAAAGAATTTTATTGCATAACGTTTTTGAAACCGATTCATGCATCAATAGTTAATAAAACCCATTGAGCAGTAGTATTAATCTACTATACTCTATAATACAACAAGGTGTTGGTATGTTTTGCGTCCGATAATGCTGGTAAAAACCAAACTTCATGTGTCAACGCGTTTCTAGGGGGGGTCTAGGGGAGCAGCTTCTTCTCCCCATGCTCTAGCAATCTAGGGTTCTAATGTCATCAAGACCAAAGCAGAGTCCATAGATGCGATGACACTAAGGGATAGTCCACTACCGAAGTGTGGATGAGCGCCATCTACTGGGGGAGCAGAGGAGCGGGTAAGTAAAACGGTTTCTCCTTTCCCCTAGACCAGTAATTGCGAACCTTGGCACCCCAGATGTTTTAGAACTACATTTCCCATGATGTTCAACTACACTGCAGAGTGCATGAGAAGTATGGGAAATGTAGTTCCAAAACATCTGGGGTGCCAAGGTTCGCCATCACTGCCCTAGACAAACTGAGCTAGTAACCTTTGCAGTGTGGGTGCAGCCCCACTGCAAGGGATAATTTTTTAGTTGCCCAGAGTTGGGCTTTCAGACTTCTTTCACACTGGCAACTAGATGGTGTTAAAAGTAGGCAGGGGAGCTGTAGTCTTACCATACCACCCCTTCCTCTTGGCTGCTCACAGTAATTTTAATATTACAGCCTCACAGGGCTGTATACATGCCACGGTCGCAATCCTTTGCCTCGCAGCCATGGCTTTTTTTACTTTGGCTGCAGAGATTGACAGGCAGCACCACCTGTCAGACTCACCCATTGAGATCAATGAGGCTACAATGAGGGCGGTAAGCTTACCACATGTCTGAAAGAGCATTATAAAAACGCTGATGGATGGGAGAGTGGCTGGCTTCCAAGATCTTGGTATTAATTGTGTTGTAGTATTAAAATATTGTACAAAAGATCTTTTGAATGATCTTTGCATTGAAATAGGATGGAGCCATGGGTCTAGTCTCTCATAGACTTATCCAGGATGGATTTTTATAAAAAATATTTCTCTCTGTAGTCTGCTGCTGGAAAGCTGCATATTTCAGAGATTGTAGAAAGAATATTACTGCGCACAGGAAAATTCATATGAAGCCACCAATGCTCTCCTGACTGACAGCAAAATGAAAATGTGTCTGGCATTACCGTGCCATCCATCCATGTGAAAAAAATCCCGCAGACTTATAGCTTTAGTGGTAATGCCTTTGATTGCTAGAGAGCAAATTTTATTTTTATCGCATGCATTTTCCAAATAGGATTGCCTGACAGCTGACATGCCTCATCCAAATGTGACCTTCCAATGTTTTTCTGCTAAAGCTTTGCCTTTATCTAATCCAAGTTTCTCCTTTTTTCAGTGGGCATCAGTGGGCATCATTTAACAAAGCAATGACTTATGCCGCGTACACACGTTTTTAATGTCATTGAAAAAAACTGCATTTTTCTCGACGTGATTTTTCGTGTTTCCTCTCAAGCTTGCCTTGCCTACACACTATCGTGGAAAAAAATGTTTGAGTAAAGCGTGGTGACGTACAACACGTACGACGGCACTATAAAGGGGAAGTTCCATTCGGATGGTGCCACCCTTCATGTTAGTGTAGTGGCCCCCTCACTCCCCTCTTTCTTCTCTCTCAGCTCGTCTGTCTCTTGTCTAGGGGTACCTCCAGAGGGGAAGGGAGCGGGGACACCACGCCTGGCCTTCACCACAGGTGTCAGAGTGGTGTAAGCAAAGATCTTTTACCTTCGGGTCAGTGTTGTGCACCTGGAGCCTCCACCGAGAGTTACCTTGAACAATGTCTGTCAGGAAATGAGCCCCACACCATTAAAGTTCAACACTCCTTTATTCTTCTCGAATGAACACAATCAGTTGAACTCCCTTGGTAGAAACAGAACAGAAAAGGAGGTGTGGATGCGAGTAGGCCCAGACACAATGTGTTCTCCACTTTCCTCCCTGAAAGTGAGTTGTGGTCCCCGAGCAAGGGGGGAGTTCTTCCAGGCGGTCTCCGATGAGAGACTCACCCGTCACTGGCAATATGCTGCACCAAGTCTTCGAGTGAGGAGTTCCCCTGGGTCCATTACGCCTTCCGGTACCCAATCCCTGGGTGCCCTAGGATCTCCTTCCCTCGCGGAACTCAGTGTTGGGCACTGAGCTCCAGACCTCCATCCGAGTACCTCACCCCAGGCTAAAGGTGCCTGGGATGGAACACGACCCCTGGCTGTCCTCTAGGCCTAGGCCGCCTTGAGGATCGACACGAACCACCGCCCACAGGCTGAAGGTGCCTGGGACTCGACCCCGTGACAAAGATGGCGGCCCCTTTATACCCTCTCTCAGCAAGCACGGCGGGTTCCCCGCCCCACCATACCACTGCCGAGGGAGGACAAAAAGGAAGCCCGGCACACAGCAATGATTCAACCCCAGCCCAGGGCGACAGCGCCACCTGCTGGGCTGCAGGGAATTACACATCACTGATGTCTCTGCCAAGTTCAAATTTACACCCGGGAAAGTACATACCCGCTACATTAGTAAAGTTTGTTGAGAGACGATTCAGACTTTTCAGCCTCGTGCTTTTCAGTCCGTTACAGTGTGACGAATGTGCAATCTCCATTACGAACGCTAGTTTTACCAGAACGAGCGCTCCCGTCTCATACTTGTGTAGCGGGTATACACTTTTCTGTGTATTTAAAACTGGCAGAGACACCAGTGATGTGCAGTTCCCTGCAGCCCAGCGGGTGGCGCTGTCGCCTTGGGCTGGGGTTGAACCATTGCTGTGTGCCGTGCTCCCTTTTTGTCCTCCTTCGGCAGCGGTATGGTGGGGCGGGGAATCCGTCGTGCTTGCTGGGAGAGGGTATAAAGGGGCCGGCCATCTTTGTCATGGGGTCGAGTCCCGGGCACCTTCAGCCTGTGGTCAGTGGTTCGTGTCGATCCTCTAGGCGGCCTAGGCCTAGAGGACTTTCGGAGGTCGTATTTCATCCCAGGCACCTTTAGCCTGGGGTGAGGTACTCGGATGGAGGTCTGGAGCTCAGTGCCCAACACTGAGTTCCGCGAGGGAAGGAGATCCTAGGGGACCCCGGGAGTGGGTACCTGAATCCGGAGGGCGTAATGGACCGGTGGGAGATACTTGCTTGAAGACCCGGTGCAGCATATTGTCAGTGACAGATGAGCCTTCCATCGGAGACCGCCTGCAAGGAAATCCCCCCCTCGCTTGGATACCGCAACCCACTTTCAGGAAGGAAAGTGGAGATTTCATTGTGCCTGGGCCTACTCGCATCCACACCCCCCCTGTCTGTTCTGTTCATTGAGGGAGTCCCACTGTCTGTGCATTACATTATCGGAAGAATAAAGGAGTGTTGGACTTTAGTGGTGTGGGGCTCATTTACTGGCAGACACTGTTCGAGAAAACCAGGAGGAGGTCTCCGGATGCAGAACACCAACCCGAAGGTAAAAGAGGATTGTCTCTCACTGCACATACTCTGCAGGGGGACTTGGCGTGGTGACCCCGCACTCTCTCCTCCAGAGTACCCCTAGACAAAAGCCAGAGCAAGTAGAAAATAGAGAGGAGAGAGTACACTTGATTCTGAGCATGCGCATTTTTTTTTCACGTCGTTAAAGCCCACACACGGCCGTTTTTCATGAGGAGAAAAACGACGTGAAAAATTAGAGCACGTTCCAATTTTTCTCGTCGTGATTCTCGCCGTTTTTCTCGTCGGGAAAAATGCTGGAAAGCCCACACACGATCATTTTTAATGACCATTTTAAAAAAAAAAAATTTTCACGTCATTAAAAACTATCGTGTGTACGCGGCATAAGGGTTAAAAGGCATCCTATGAAGGAAGGTTTTTGAAGAATATACATAAATGGATTTAATTTTTTAATTTTTCTATTTTTAAACTGCATCCAGCGGTTGCTAGGTAGCAAGGTGACTTCTGAGACATTCATGCCACTCTTTCTTCCATGTATAATCAGTGTATGCTGTCTGTGCATTTGTCTGCTTGATCAATGGCACATGTCACAGCTCCTCTGCAGTGCTGTAGCTCTGTACATCGCTAGATACCACATCCACTTCATCTTCACTGCTATTTACATGTGAAACAGGTGTCAGCGTCTATCCCAGTCCTCTAATACTGTTAGTTTGGGCTCATGGGAATTTTAAATGATGGTAAACAGATGCTGTAATTTCTTACTGCTAGAAGTAGTGTCATAGTCACTAAAAGACACTCAGAAGGTAATAGCTTTTATGGAAAGGCCTAAAATAATTTATGATGCAAAAAGTAAAAAACATTTTTAATCTTATAAATAATCACAAGACTCCCTGCTGCTTTGCAGACTGTGTGGGTCAATGGGAGCTCTGAAAGTAAAGCATGTACAGTAGGTTACTGCATCCAACAGCACATCATAATTATGATTAGGGCTGCTGATAGGGGAGTGACCACCAGTCCTCTTGTAGGGGGCCCGGACAGCCAAAGGAATCGGGTGGAGGGGCACTTACAGAAGGACGTCCTGTGCGGCTCTCTGCAGCAGCTGAAAGACACTTTCTCCCCCCCGCCAGCTTACAGCTGCTGCAGGGAGAGACAGACCCAGGGCATTGTTTCTGTAATTGCTTCCCCCGCACCGATCTCTCTCCCTGTTCTGCCTGCTTTTGATCCCCTCTATCACTGTGCTGCCCCCACCCATCTGCGGCGCAGCAAGCTTCCCTGTCCCGTAAAAAAAGAACAAGTTGGAAAAGAAAACTTTTTTTTTTAAATGTAATAAATTATTTAAAAAAATTGTAAAATAAAATAATTTAAAAAAATGTAAACATTAAAAAAATTATAAAAGCTTTTTGAAGAATGTAAAAAACTATTTAAAAAATGGCTAATTCACAGGTTCTCTGTTATGTTTGTGTCTGCTAATAATGATTTTAGTGTATTTTTTTGTGAAAATATTGTTTTAATATATTCTGGGAGGGGGGGGGGGGGCTGTATGAAGCCCTATGATTTCTAACAGCAGCACTGATAATGATGGACATACTGTACATGTATTGCTACCTTGGAATGCGGCCTCTAGTTTATAGTCCCAGGTTTTATTCCTGCTTTTGCAGCAGTCAGGCAAACAGCAACTTCACACTTTCATTCAGAAATCACAGTCCATAAATGTTGCCTTTTTAAAGTTTTACTGCAGCATTAACCACTTGCTTACTGGGCACTTAAACCCCCTTCGTACCCAGACCAATTTTCAGCTTTCAGCACTGATGCACTTTGAATGACAATTGCGCGGTCATACAACGCTGTACCCAAATTATATTTTTATCATTTTTTTTCCCACAAATAGGGTATGGATTTATGACATTTTTATTATAGATTTTTTTTTAACTAGTAATGGCGGTTATCTGCAATTTTTGTCAGGCTTGCGATATTGCGGCGGACACATCGGACACTTTTGACACTATTTTGGGACCATTCACATTTATACAGCGAACAGTGCTATAAATATGCATTGATTACTGTATAAATATGACTGGCAGGGAAGGGGTAACACTAGGGGGTGATCAAGGGGTTTAATATGTTCCCTGGAAGTGATTCTTACTGTGTGGGGGAGGGGACTGACTGGGGGAGGTGACCAATCTGTGTCCCTATGTACAAGGGACACAGCATCGGTCTCCTCTCTCCCTGACAGGACGTGGATCTCTGTGTTTACACACAGAGATCCACGTCCTGCCTCTGTAACAGCCGATTGCGTGTACCTGGCAGACATCACGGGCACCAGGCACACGCATCGGCATCACGTGACACGGCGGGCACAGCTGTTCCCCGCCGCGCGCCCACGGTGGCACGTGGGAGGGGGGATGTAAACAGCAGGACGTCCAGGGACATCCACCCGGCACTTGAGAGCCGCGCTGCAGACGTCTTTCGTCTATAGCGCGGGTCTCAAGTGGCTAAAGTGGCATTAAAGTTTTTTTGTTTTTTTTTAATAACAAACATGTTATACTTACCTGCTCTGTGTAGTGCTTTTGCACAGAGCAGCCCTGATCTTCCTTTTTTCGGGTCCCCCCGCCAAAGCTCCTCCTCTTCAGCCAGTGCCACCAATAGCAAGCTACTTGTTTTGGGAGCACTGGTGCGTGCTCACTCCCGAGCCCCGCTCTATGTGTCCATAAGACACACAACCATGGCTCAGCCCTGCCCCCCACTCTCTCCTCATTGGCTCACTGGCTGTGATTAACAGAAGAAAGAGCCAATAGCCCCTGCTGCTGTGTCAGCCAATGAGGAAGGAGATACCCAGAAGAAACTCAGCTCTCGAGCACATCGCTGGATTAAGAGGGAGCTCAGGTGAGTATTGAAGGGGCTAGAGGGGCCGCTGCACACAGGTTTTTTATTTTCATGCATAGAATGCATGAAGGTAAAATACACTGAGCCTTTAAAACCACTTTAACTTGGGTAGGGTTCAGGGAGCTGTGAGATACACCACATTATTAACAGTAACAGTGAGGACCCTCTTCCTTGTAGTAGCTTTGCTGAACAGTCCCTTAGGCAATGGGACATCAAATGGACAGCACTAGGGCACAGACAATAATGACACAGGCCAGCAAGCCTTGTACATTGTGCAGCAGGGGTGAAAAAAAGGAAACAGTCAGCAAACTGAAATTTCCAGTGTCCTTCCAGCATAAAATGTAACTCTGATTCCAGCAGACAGGCTCTCTTTGTGAACTCCCAAATCAGGTCTTCAGTGGCACTAATAGGCTTCAAAATAGGGTGGGCTCGGGGCGCAGAGAATGCAAACCAAGCCCACTCAGGTGTCTTACAATAGCGAATGAATATTTGCTATTGTAACACTGATCCTCCTCCTGGCCAATCAGGAAGTGGGTCTTAAGACCCATCACCTGATTAACTGAAAGGACAGGCAATCCTATTGGACGCCTAGGAGGAAGGGAGGAGATGCACGGCAGAAGCGAGGAGAAGGAGTAGAGGACACAGGAGCTGCTGCCTGATGCCCGCCACCTAGATGGGCAGACAGCGAGCGGGCGGGGGATAAGGTGCCACTGGGGTTGTTTGCCACCCCCCTCAGAAAAAAAAAAACACCAGCCGCCACTGGTGGTACCCCTCTTTGGTACCTGAAAGGATCTGTGGTTGAGAAAGCCCTCTCTGCAAAGGCTAGAATCCTGATGAGCAGGCTGGACCTTCAGCAATACAGCCAGAAAGGCAAGCAGCCCCCCCTGGCTGGGAATTTCTGCTCCTGTACAAGAACCCTGGCCTTAATTTTATAGACTCCCCAACCACCATCTGAACACACCTCTCCAGGGACTGGCTGGATCTGCATAAATATTCAGGCTGTCTATCTACCTCTTCCACCCACTATATTCTGGAAAACTCCAGAAGACAGGGGGAAGCAGCCAGTCTAGCAGCCTGCAGAGCCCAGAGCAGCCTAAAGCAATCAATTCTGCTCTGATGATTACAAGAGAGCCAAAAATAAAATATGCTTTACCAAAAGCCTAGCAGGAGGATGCTACATACAAATAGGAAACCTCACTCACTTTAGGTCTGCACTGAACTCAAGAACATACATCCTCAGAGGGTAAGAAAGTCTAAGTATGAAGCGCCACAGGGGAAATTTCATCGCTCCGATGCAAATTCATTCCAAGATAGGATAAAAGATTTTATAGCAAGGATAACACATTTTGAGAGCCAGAATACACCTCCTTCATCAGGATTGAACCTGGCTGGTGTAAAAGCTGGCTTGGACTGCTGCACACACTGTGCTTCCACACCAGCCTGGTTCAACAATGAGGAAGGGAGCATGATCTGGGCCTAAAACGCCTTGGCTCTGTACAAAAGTGAGGATTCACAGAGTGGGGTAGAGTTATAGGGAAGGCACCCAGTGGGTGTATCCTTGAATGCTTGCCAGTGTCTAGTCACCTGACGGAACAAGCCTATAACCCAGGGTCTGTGAATACTTTGCCTGTGTCCGTGAACTGTATGATTGGAGATAAATCTTTTATCCCGCTTTGTAATAAACTTGGGTCTGGACAATCAACGTCTGGTGTGCTGCTTCAGTCTTATCATTTCTTATAAACAAAGGAGGTAGGCAATAGGGTCAGTCTATGGTACCAGTTCTTCTGTTTGTATTAAAGAGTAAGTCACAGAAAACATAAGATTTTTGCATTTACTTTAGTCTCATGTTTGTCAATGGACTTCAAGAAAAAAAATTTTTAAAGTAATTTTTGGATATTTGGGTTATACTGCTACCAACAGGAGGTTGGGACACTGGCAAAGAAAAAAACATGAAGTCAGCCCCCATAAGGCCATTAACATAGAGATGGGACCTGTTCCTTAATGGGTTTAGAAGCAAAAAAAATAATGAATTTATGGTAAGTACTAAAATCTTATTTTCTTTATTGTCCAGTGAGGGAAACAGGAATATGGTAATTCTTGGACATTTAGGATGTCCAAAAGCAGTCCAAATGAGGGGTGGGCGAAAGCCACTAACTCATACAACAGATGGCTAATAGAAGGAGTGGGACTGTTAGATATTTTGAGTTTATTACTATTTTAAGTGATAAAAGTTTCTGAATTCTTTATTGAAACATGTTAATTTTGAAGGTTGCTGAGGACAAGAGAAAGGTCATTTGCTGTGTATGTAACATCTATTTTTGAGGTATAATGTCAGGACAATGGGTGGAGTTATGTTACTTAATATACACAAGTGGGTGTTACTTCTGTGACAGTAGCATCATCACCTTCCTTGGAGCGATGCTAAATGTAAATTATGCTTAGCTTAGCTTTACAAACAGTATAAGAACCCAAGGGTTTTGAACATGAGTTAGGAAGATGGTGGGGAAGTGACCCTTCACTATGGCGGGGGAAAGGGACCCTGCAGGAGAATGTACCATCTGACACCTCATTCCTCCTTCTGAAGCAACCATCTTACCATGTGTTACCAGCTGTCATTATGTAAGCATTGTCTTTTGCTTGTCTTTCTTGAAGAATAAACTTACACGTTGTTGAAGATAACCTGGCTCTTGAATTTTGGAACGAAACGCCTAGGAAGGAGACACTAATAGATTTAACAAGTGTCTCCCCCACCCCCAACAGGGACGCAAACATGGAAATTGCTACAATGCAGAAAAGGCACTGAGAATCAATCTCACGTTTCAAGGCAGGACAAGAGGATGCCAGCTTCTGGATTCACACCAGGAAACATATGCCTTCCAGATTCTGTAGTAGATGAGCCTGGAGGCCGGCTTTCTGGCGTTAACTAGAGTGGATAGCACTGGACCAGAGAGCCCCCGACCCTTTAGAATATGGGTCTCAACAGCCAAGCCGTCAAATTCAGACTTTGTAAGGCAGGTTGGAATATTGGACCTTGTGAGAGCAGGTCTGAGCGGAGTGGAAGAACCCAGCGGTTCCCGTCTGCCATCTTCATGATCTCTGCATACCAGGATTGCTTGGGCCAAGCCGGAGCTACTAGAATCACCGGTTTTCCCTCTCTCTTGACTCTCCGGAGGAATCGAGGGAGAAGCGGAACTGGAGGGAACGCATAAATCAGAGCATACTGATCCCATGGAACAGTTAAGGCATCCGACCCTTGTGCCAACGGATCTCTTGCCCTTGACACGAAGTTGTCCAGCTTTGTATTGAACCTGGAGGCCAACAGGTCTAAATCCGGGGTACCCCATCTCCGACACATGGCCTGGAATATGTTGGGGGGGTAGAGACCACTCTCCTGGACTCAATTGCTGGCGGCTTATAAAATCCGCCTGCCAATTTTCCACAACTGGAATGAAGACTGCGGACAGACAGGGAACATGCGTTTTCGCCCAAGAAAAAATGTGATTCAGCTCCTTCTGAGCACCCAGAATTCTGGTGCCTCCTTGGTGATTAACATAAGCCACCGATGTGGCATTTTCGGATTGTATCTGGACAGGACAACCCTGCAACCTGTAAGTCCAGACGTTGAGGGCCAGACGAATTGCCCGAATCTCCAGAATGTTGATGGGCAAGAGCTCTTCGGCCCTGGACCATTTTCCCTGGGAAGAATCTTCTTCCAGGACCGCCCCCCAGCCTACAAGGCTGGCGTCTGTGGTTACGATCTTACAAGTAACCGGAGTAAAGGATTTTCCTTTTAACAGATTCTGAGGGAACAATCACCAATTGAGGCTCTGTTGAACCCGCGGTGATAGGTGCATTGGAAGGTCTAATGCCTGAATCTTTCTGTTCCAGGCGGACAGTAGTGATGAGCCGAACACCCCCGGGTTCGGTTCGCACCAGAACCCGCGAACGGACCAAAAGTTCGCACAAACTTTAGAACCCTATTAAATACAATGGATGCGAACGTTCGAAATCTAAAGTGCTAATTATAATGACTATTATGCATGTTATTGTCCTAAAAAGGGTTTGGGAACCCGGGTTCTGCACCAGGGGACATGTATCAATGCAAAAATAAGTTTTAAAAACTGCCGTTTTTCTGGAGCAGTCATTTTAATGATGCATAAAGTGAAAAAAAAAAGTCAAATATTCCTTTAAATATCGTACCTGGGGGGTGTCTAAAGTATGCCTGTGAAGTGCCACCTGTTTCCCGTGTTTAGAACTGTCCCTGCACAAAATTACATTTCTAAAGGAAAAAAAAGCCATTTAAAACTGCTTGCGGCTTTAATGTAATGTCTGGTCCCGGTAATATGGATGAAAATCTTTAAGAAAAATGGCATAGCTACCCCATCACACCCCCCCCCCCCCACCCCAGCCCATTACCAGCCCCTTTGGGTCTTGTATGGATATTAAGGGGAACCCCGCACACAAAATAAAAAAGGCCCTATATACTCTGAACAGCCTTATACAGGCGGTGCATACAAGACAGGGACTGTAGGTTTGTTCTTATGTAGAATCTGTTTGTAATTTTGAACAGGTACATTGTTTAAGTGTAGCTCCAGCCAAAAAATCTATTTTTAAGCTTTTTGGAAAACATAGGGAAGGGTTATCACCCCTGTAACATTTGTTTTGCTGTCTGTGCAGTGAGCACCTGTTCAGAACAGTTCACCTCACTTATCGTCCTAATGACAAATGTTTTTTGAAAATTTGGGGTTTTTATTGAAACAAGAATTGGTGATAAAGCATCAGTGGAGAGGAGACACTTTTTTTCCCATATGAACTCTTACCGAAGAGAATTTGCCTTCCTAGGGGTAGATTTCCTCTCACTTCCTGTTGTATCCTTCCGTTTGCAAGGAGGAGTCGTTTGTAAGTTGGATGTTTGAAAGTAGGGGCCTGCTGTATATACTCAGCTGAAATTTGCCCCTTACATGTTGTTGTTGCCACAACACTGTGAGCCCTCACAGTTACTCTTGGTGGGTGCATGAATGGGCCCTGCTGTGAATTATTAGATCAAGAATTGTAATTGCATGCCCCTGTTGAACAGGGGCTGAAAAATTGGGCCTTTGGTGGTGGTGGTGGTGGTGTTGACACAACACTGTAAGGCCTCACAGTTAGTCTTGGTGGGCGCAGGAATGGGCCCTGCTGTGAATTATTAGATCAAGAATTGTAATTACATGTCCCTGTTAAACAGGGGCAGAAAAATTGGGCCTTAGGCACTGGTGCCACAACACTGCAACCCCTCACAGATACTGTACTTGGAGCACAGCAATGAGCCCTGTTGCAAAGTATTGCATCAAAAATTTTAATTACACGCCCCTGTTAAACAGGGGCTGAAAATTTGGGCCTTAGCCACTGGTGCTGGTGCCACGACACTGCAACCACTCCCAGATACTCTAGTTGGAGTGAAGGAATGAGCCCTGCTGCAAAGCATTGCATAAAAAATTGTAATAACACACCCCTGTTAAACAGGGGCTGAAAAATTGGGCCTTAGCCACTGGTGGCGGCACCCAGAAACAAAAATGTTCTTCCAAGCTATCATCGTCAATCGGATCATTGAGGAGGAGGAGGATAGTCAGTCAACATAACATGACAGTCTCTCAGCATCAGCATCAGTCTTGAAGGGATGTGACATTTGAAAATAAATTAGTCTGTTATATCAGCTTCAGGTGTTTGGTAGCTGGTGGTGATCCAAGACTGGTTCATCTTTATGAAGGTCAGTCGATCAACAGAGTCGGTGGACAGGCGCACCCTGTGATCCGTGACAAATCCTCCAGCAGCACTGAATGTGCGTTCTGAAAGAACGCTGGATGCAGGACAGGCCAGTAGCTCAATTGCATACTGTGCAAGCTCTGGCCAGTGATCCATCCTCAAGACCCAGTAAGCCAGAGGATTTTCGGTGGGGAAGGTGTCCAAGTCTGACCTTGCCCCTAGGTATTCCTGCACCATGTATATCAGACGCTGGCGATGGTTGCTGGAACCGATCATACCTTGGGGCTGCGGAATAAAGAATTGTCTGAACGCTTCGGTCAGACGGCCACCTTCCCCACCGCTCCTTCTTTGACTGACCGAAGCCTCAGCAACTCGTTGTCCAGGACCAGGAGTTTGTAACCGACTTTTCAGGATCAGGGAGGCCCTGCAGCGTAGGTTAGCTGAGGCATTCAGTCCGGAGTCCTCTGGGTCACTAAGGACGACATGATCCGCAGCCACTTCCTCCCAGCCACGTACAAGTCCACTGGTTTCTTGGGACTGTAAATCATCCCTAAAAGACTGCTGCTGATGATGCTGAGTGCCAGGCTCCACCTCCATGCTGACACAATCCTCCTCCTCCTCCTCCTCTTCTTCCTGTGCGATGGGTGGGACAGAAGGAACACTGTCTGGGTAAAGGGGGCCTTGAGAGGCAAGGAAGTCCTCCTCTTCCTGCCTCTGTTCTGCCTCAAGTGCCCTGTCCATTATTCCACGCAGCGTATGTTCCAACAGGTGGACAAGAGGTACAGTGTCACTGATGCATGCACTGTCACTGCTCACCATCCTCGTGGCCTCCTCAAATGGTGCCAGGACAGTGCATGCATCCCTGATCATGCCCCACTGGCGTGGTGAAAAAAACCCGAGCTCCCCTGACCCTGTCCTGGTGCCGTAGTCGCACAGGTACTCATTGATGGCCCTCTGCTGCGTGTGCAGCCGCTGCTGCATGGCCAACGTTGAGTTCCACCTGGTGGGCATGTCACATATAAGGCGGTTCTTGGGCAGGTTCAACTCCTTTTGCAGCTCAGCCAGGCAAGCACTGGCATTATAAGATCTGCGGAAATGCACACAGACTTTCCTGGCCTGCCTCAGGACATCCTGTAAGCCCGGGTACCTGCCCAAGAACCGCTGCACCACCAGGTTAAGGACGTGAGCCACACAGGGCACATGGGTCTGTTGTCCCTGTCGGAGAGCGGAGAGGAGGTTGGTGCCATTGTCGCAAACTACCATTCCTGGCTTAAGCTGGCGTGGCGTCAACCACCTCTCGGCCTGCCCCTGCAGAGCAGACAGAACCTCTGCCCCAGTGTGGCTCCTGTCCCCCAAACACACCAGCGCAAGCACGGCATGGCATCTTTTTGCCTGCGTACTTGCGTAGCCCCTTGAACGCCTACGGAGCACCGCTGGTTCCGAGGACAAAGCACAGGAAGAGGCCACGGAGGAAGAAGAAGAGGAGGGGGTGGAGGACAGAGGTGTGTCACAACCAGTAGTAGCATTTTGGAGGCGTGGCGGTGGAACAACCTCCAACACTACTGCACCTTGTCCTGCATCCTTCCCAGCTGCCAAAAGAGTGACCCAATGGGCCGTGAAAGAAAGGTAACGTCCCTGTCCATGCCTGCTGGACCATGAGTCAGCGGTAATATGCACCTTACCGCTGACCGCCCTGTCCAGCGAGGCCAAGACATTGCCTTCCACATGCCGGTAGATAGCCGGAATCGCCTTCCGTGAGAAAAAGTGGCGTTTGGGAACCTGCCACTGAGGAACCGCACATTGCACAAACTCACGGAAGGGGGCCAAGTCTACCAACTGAAAAGGCAGCAGTTGAAGCGCTAGCAATTTAGCCAAGCTAGCTTTCAACCGCTGGGCATGTGGATGGCTGGAAGTGAACTTCTTTCGACGGTCCAGCAGCTGGGGCAGGGAAATTTGCCTGCTAGAATCGGACGTTGGTGTACTGCTAGCAGAGTGCCCGCAAGTACCTGGCTGTGACACACCTAATTCTACACCTTCATTCCTCTCAGAGCAGGTTTCAGAGAGGACTGAAGGTATAGTGGGGTTGGAGATCCCAGCTGATGCGGTGCAAGAAGAGGTCAGCTTTTTTCTTTGGTGTGGGTCTTTAAGGTAGGCTTGCCAACGAGCTGCATGGCAGGTCAACATATGTCTGGTCAAGCATGTGGTGCCCAAGCGGGTGATGTTTTGGCCACGCGATATACGCTTGAGACATATGTTGCAAACAGCAGCTGTGCGATCTGATGCACTCGACTCAAAAAAGGCCCACACCAAAGAACTTTTTGAATATCGGGCAGAGGCAGCGCCCTGCACAGGCGGAGCTCTGCGGTGTGATTCCGTCGGTGTGCTGCCCTTACGCTGGCCCCCCGATAGCATCCTGCCTCATTGGAGATGTGCCTCCTCCTCATCCTCCTCCTCCTCCTCTCTCCTATTAGGCACCCACGTGGAGTCAGTGACCTCATCATCCCCTCCCTCCTCATCACTGGAGCCAATCTGGCAGTATGCTGCAGCTGCTGGAACATGACTGCCAGATTGGTGTCCTTCTTGAGCATTCCCTCTCTCTGCTCTCACGCTACTGCCTTCCTCTAGCTGGGTATCATCATCAGACCCTTCAAAACGCTGGGCATCCTCCTGGAGCATGTACCCAACACTGTGCTCAAACAGTTCGGGGGACTCCTTAGGAGGACATGGTTGGTCTAGGGAAGGAGTGACTGATGATGACATTGATACCAGGGAAGAGGACGCTTTGGCAGCTGCTTTGCCAGTACCCTGAGCCTGGGTGAGAGAGGATGAGGAGGATGAGGAGGGCATGGTCATCCACTCTACCAAGTCTTCGGCATGATGCGGCTCAACACGTCCAGCTGCCGAAAAGAAGGACAAGCGTGTCCCATGGCCACGTGCTGATGGCGATGCACCGCATCCACGACCAGCACTGTTGTCTCTAGACACAGAGCCTGCTTGCCCTCTTTTTTTGGCTCCTGACTGTCTGCCTCTCCTTGTTTGCCTTCCAGACATTCTAATGGCCTGCAGGGAAATGGGAAAAGCAGCAATACAGGCTAAGTTAAGGTGTAATATGGTCAGGAGGCACACTCCGCCCACTGTAAGTGCCGCAAAATCCTGTTGGTGTAACACACCAGGAAAAAGCAGCAATACAGGCTAAGTTAAGGTGTAATATGGTCAGGAGGCACACTCCGCCCGCTGTAAGTGCCGCAAAATCCTGTTGGTGTAACACACCAGGAAAAAGCAGCAATACAGGCTAAGTTAAGGTGTAATATGGACAGGAGGCACACTCCGCCCACTGTAAGTGCCGCAAAATCCTGTTGGTGTAACACACCAGGAAAAAGCAGCAATACAGGCTAAGTTAAGGTGTAATATGGTCAGGAGGCACACTCCGCCCGCTGTAAGTGCCGCAAAATCCTGTTGGTGTAACGCACCAGGAAAAAGCAGCAATACAGGCTAAGTTAAGGTGTAATATGGTCAGGAGGTACACTCCGCCCGCTGTAAGTGCCGCAAAACCCTGTTGGTGTAACACACCAGGAAAAAGCAGCAATACAGGCTAAGTTAAGGTGTAATATGGTCAGGAGGTACACTCCGCCCGCTGTAAGTGCCGCAAAATCCTGTTGGTGTAACACACCAGGAAAAAGCAGCAATACAGGCTAAGTTAAGGTGTAATTTGGTCAGGAGGTACACTCCGCCCGCTGTAAGTGCCGCAAAACCCTGTTGGTGTAACACACCAGGAAAAAGCAGCAATACAGGCTAAGTTAAGGTGTAATATGGTCAGGAGGCACACTCCGCCCGCTGTAAGTGCCGCAAAATCCTGTTGGTGTAACACACCAGGAAAAAGCAGCAATACAGGCTAAGTTAAGGTGTAATATGGTCAGGAGGTACACTCCGCCCGCTGTAAGTGCCGCAAAATCCTGTTGGTGTAACACACCAGGAAAAAGCAGCAATACAGGCTAAGTTAAGGTGTAATATGGTCAGGAGGCACACTCCGCCCGCTGTAAGTGCCACAAAATCCTGTTGGTGTAACACACCAGGAAAAAGCAGCAATACAGGCTAAGTTAAGGTGTAATATGGTCAGGAGGTACACTCCGCCCGCTGTAAGTGCCGCAAAATCCTGTTGGTGTAACACACCAGGAAAAAGCAGCAATACGGGGTAACTTCAGGTGTATAATGTGCAGGAGGCTTAGCAACAATGACACTGACACTGTCCCCTGCCTATCCTTCTCTCTCCCTGCACACAAGGTTTATCAAAGTATATGACACTGACACTCTCCCTGCCTATCCTTCTCTCTCCCTGCACACAAGGTTTAGCAAAGAATATGACACTGACACTGTCCCTGCCTATCCTTCTCTCTCCCTGCACACAAGGTTTATCAAAGTATATGACACTGACACTGTCCCTGCCTATCCTTCTCTCTCCCTACACACAAGGTTTAGCAAAGAATATGACACTGACACTCTCCCTGCCTATCCTTCTCTGTCCCTACACACAAGGTTTAGCAAAGAATAGATTTGACAAGATTTGACACTGTCCCTGCCTATCCTTCACTTTCCCTGCTCCGGAACACACTACACAAGGCCGCCATGCTGGCGGCCTTTTATAGTGTGGGGCGTGTACTAAACCCCCTCAGCTATAATTGGCCACAGGCATCCTGCCTGTGGCCAATCATTGCTCTCCTCGCTGCCGGCGCTGTGATTGGCCAAGCATGCAGGGTCACAGTGCATGCTTGGCCAATCACAGCGCCGGGATTACACTACGATGGCGCAGTGTATTGTGGGCCGTTTGCGTCACTCGAATTTGACGCGAACGGCCCAAATCGTTCGTTTTTCGCCGAACGCGCAAACAGCCGATGTTCGAGTCAAACCTATGTTCGACTCGAACACCGAGCTCATCCCTAGCGGACAGAATGCTGTTCTGTAAAGGTCTTGTATGAAATTGGGCATAAGGAATGGCCTCGAATGCGGCCACCATTTTCCCCAACAATCTCATGCATAGACGAATGGAAGGATCTTTCCTTGCTTTGATCATACGGACCAAACCCTTTATGGCTTTGGCCTTTGGCCCGGGTAAGAATAACCTGCTCTGGACCGTATCTATGAGCATGCCCAAATACTCCAGCCTTCTTCGGGGCTTTAGGGAGGATTTTTCCATATTGATGACCCATCCTAGAGCATCTAAATACTCCACTGTGCTGAGCACATAGTAATCTAGGCGTGCTACGGACTGATCTATGAGCAACAGATCGTCCAGATAAGCTGTTACCGCTATGCCCTGTGCTCTTAGCTTTGCCAGGGGCAGGGCTAGCACCTTTGTAAACACTTGAGGTGCGGTAGCCAGACCGAAAGGCAGAGCCACAAAATGAAAGTGGTGCTGATCCACCGCAAATCTTAGAAACCTTTGGTGAGCAGGAAATATTGGCACATGTAGGTATGCATCTCTGATGTCTATTGATGCCATCAATTCTCCTCCCTGGAGGGTAGAGACTACTGAATGGACAGACTCCATGCAGAAGGAGCGAGTGTTCAGAAATTGATTTAAATCCTTCAGATCCAGAATGGGTCTGACATCCCCATTTGGTTTTGGAACCGTAAAGAGGTTTGAGTAGAACCCCGAGCCTTGCTCCTCTGGGGCTACTTCTATGATGACCCCTTGGGCCAACAGGCGCTTCAGGGCCAAAAATAAAGGTTTGCTCTTTTCTGGATTTTTGGAGATATTTGATCTCAGAAAGCGGGATGGCGGAAGATCTAGGAACTGTAGCTTGTAGCCTAGAGATATCGTGGAGATGACCCATTTGTCTAGAACTTCTTCCCACCAGGCATCCGCAAAGTGCAGCAGCCTTCCCCCTACTCGGCTGAGTGGGGGCGTCCCTTCATAGGGAAGTTTTGGGGTTCTGCTTAGTGGCTTTCGAACCCCAAAACCTCCCTGCACACCTGTATAATGAACAGCACGAGCGCGCGCATCACGACCGTCATGGTGGCGGCCAGGAGTGAGGGGGAGAGGGACCATTGGAAGGCTTCATGGAACCTAGTGGTTCTCTAAAAGAGTTGTGGCAGACAGAGCCTGCAGCGGAGGAGGTGAGTGGCTTTATAATAGACCAACTTCACTGAGTGTGTACCTGGATGGCATGTAAGACTACACCAGGTATGTTACTTACTCCCTCTGGTGACGGAAACCAGGTAAGACATACAACTACTCATGGAAGATATCATTAAAATCATCTTCACTTACCTTATCCACGCCGCAGGAAAGCTGTTGAAAACAACAGATCCAACCTTCACTCATCACGGCGAGAAGTGTTGTGCCAACCTTCAGGGTTCTAGGGTTACTATTAAAGGAATCTCATCCCTGGACCTGTAGAAGACTCTGCCAGGAGCTTTTCGTGCCACTTAGATTAGTACACCAAAGACTGGATCCCAGAGCCCTCCGAAGAGAGACATTACAGGCAAACCTCATTTCTTCCTTACACGAGGCCCAGGTACCAACCATCTTAGGCGTTTAGTAATAGCCCAAGGTATGGATCCGGTCTGTATAGCTCCTAGGCCTCCGCAGAGACCATCAACAGAACTTTCTTCTTAGCACATGTTTCAACGTGACCAACCACCTTAGACACTGTCGAAAAAACTGAGGTATTCTCCATATGGGAGGGGTTATATAGGGGAGGAACTCACCTTGTAATTAGGGTTGACAGTGTCCAATCACCTGTTTGTGACCCACTAACCCACTAAGTAATTATCTAAGCCTCTGTCCTGTTATGTATGATCAAGAAATCAAATTTTCCTGCATTTGTGGCTATTATAAGAGGTCCCCATTCTCACTGTTAACTTTTTAATTTACTTATTTTATATTATGTAGAATGTAATGGCATATGCTGGATTGTGTAATGGTGGGTAAGATCGCCCAAAGGTGGATAGGAACAAAGTCTTAGAGGGAGAACCAATGTCTGAACCAACAAATGTGGAGAACCAGCAAAGTCTGGTGAGAACCAATGGAGTATCTGAGACACATAGGCCCTTTACAAAATAATCTAGTGTGGGTGACTGGGGACAAAGAGAAGGCTAATTTATTAAATACTTTCTTCAGTTCTGTGTATACAAAGGAGCATGGGGGAGCTCATGTCCAAAATGAGGGTGGTAGTGACACAGCCCCAAATCCACAATGGCTCAAAAGTGATATGGTCCAGAAATATTTAGATGGAATAAAGGTGGATAAAGCACCTGGACCAGATGGCATACACCCACGGATCCTAAAAGAATTTAGCTCTGTAATTTCAAAGCCATTGTATTTAATTTTTAGGGACTCATTAATGACAGGAATAGTACCACTGGATTGGCGCAGGGCCAATGTGGTGCCTATATTTAAAAAGGGAATGAAGTCTTTACCAAGTAACTATAGACCTGTTAGTTTAACTTCTATAGTTGGGAAGATACTGGAGAGATTAATAAAAGACCACATAGATGAGTTCTTGCTGAAAAAAAACTATTTAAGCAACAGACAGCATGGATTCATGAAAGACAGAAGTTGTCAAACAAACCTGATTTCTTTTTGTGAAGAGGTAAGTAAGACCTTGGACAGAGGGGTGGCGGTGGACGTGGTATACTTGGATTTTGCAAAAGCGTTCGATACAGTTCCCCACTCACAGCTCATGTGCAAGGTAAAGTCTACAGGATTGGAAATATCAGTTTGTAAATGGATAGAAAACTGGCTAAAAGACAGAATTCAGAGAGTCGTGGTTAATGATTCTTACTCTGAATGGTCCAAGGTTATCAGTGGTGTACCCCAAGGTTCAGTGCTGGGACCCTTACTTTTTAATATGTTTATAAATGATATTGGGTCTGAGATCAAAAGTAACATTTCTGTCTTTGCAGATGACACCAAGTTATGCAGTGGAATAACGTCCTTACAGGATGTCGCCAATTTACAAGCCGACCTTAATGCTCTGTCTAATTGGGCGACTATGTGGCAGATGAGGTTTAATGTTGATAAATGTAAAGTTATGCACTTGGGGGCTAATGCCACGTACACACGGCCGTTTTTCCCGTCGAAAAAAAAACGACATTTTTCCCATTCGACGAGAAAAACGATAGTCTGTGGGCTTTCTGTCGTTTTTTTCGACGAGAAAAACGGCATTAAAAACGACGAGAAAAATTAGAACATGTTCTAATTTTTCTCGTCGTTTTTTTCGACATGTTTTCCGCGGCAGTGTTTCCCATTGGGAAACACTGCCGCGGAGCCCACACACGGTCGTTTTTTTCGACCAAAAAAAAAATGACATTTAAAACGGCCGTGTGTGAGGGGAACAAGCTGTTCCTCGTTTTTAACGTCGATTTTTTCGACTGTGTTTTCACCGGCGAAAAAATTGATCGTGTGTACGCGGCATTAGAATATGAAAGCATCATACATACTAGGGGGAGTACAACTGGGGGGATCCGTAGTGGAGAAGGATCTGGGGGTTTTGGTAGATCATAAGCTCAATAATGGCATGCAATGCCAAGCTGCAGTTTCCAAAGCGAGCAAAGTCCTTTCTTGTATTAAGAGAGGTATGGTCTCCAGAGAGAGAGATATCATTTTGCCCCTGTTCAAATCATTAGTAAGACCTCATCTGGAATATGCAGTTCAGTTTTGGGCCCCAGTTCTCAAAAAGGATATTGGGGAACTGGAGCAAGTGCAGATAAGAGACATTGACGAGTTCAGCTATGAGGAAAGATTAGAGGAACTGAATTTATTCACTCTTGAGAAGAGGAGATTAAGGGGGGATATGATCAACATGTACAAATATATAAGGGGTCCATCTAGTGAACTTAGTGTTAAGTTATTCACTTTACGGTCAACACAAAGGACAAGGGGGCACTCTTTGCGTCTAGAGGAAAAGAGATTTCACCTCCAAATACGGAAAGGTTTCTTCACAGTAAGAGCTGTGAAAATGTGGAATAGACTCCCTGCAGAGGTGGTTCTGGCCAGCTCAGTAGATTGCTTTAAGAAGGGCCTGGATTCTTTCTTAAATGTACATAATATAACTGGGTACTGACATTATAGGTAAAGTTGATCCGGGGAATATCCGATTGCCTCTCGGGGGATCAGGAAGGAATTTTTTCCCCTGCTGTAGCAAATTGGATCATGCTCTGCTGGGGTTTTTTGCCTTCCTCTGGATCAACTGTGGGTATAGAATTGGGTATATGGGATTGTACGATATTTCTTTTTATGGTTGAACTGGATGGACTTGTGTCTTTTTTCAACCTGACTAACTATGTAACTATGTAACTATGTATGTAACATAGGAAACCAGAGGCTGAGGCTGCCCACCAGGCTCCACCCATAGCCATCACTTTTGGTTGGACTGGTCCTTTAACATGAGTATATATTGCATGCTGGATCAGAACATTTTACATTAGTCAGCCCTGTGTATAGAAAAAAGTTATGGGGATACTCTTATATGTGTCTTGTTAATTCCTTTTACAAAAAACAGGATTTTTGTACTCACCGTAAAATCCTTTTCTCTGAAGTCCATGGACGGACACAGCTCCTTTAGTCTTGACAAGTGGGTTATGTTCCGTCTATTAGGAGAGGACTAGGCAGACATGTTAGATATACAAAAACATGTAATTATACCAAAGCTGAACAGCCCAGGGGGCGGTCCCTCTGGTTATAACCCCTCACCCTGCACTCAGCAGCTCAGTTCGTCAAAAAGCAGTACAAACTCAAACAGGAGGGGTGGGTGCTGTGTCCGTCCATGGACTTCAGAGAAAAGGATTTTACGTTGAGTACTAAAATCCTATTTTCTCTTTCGTCCATAGACGGACATAGCTCCTTTAGTCTTGACAAGTGGGACGTCCCCAAGCAGTGTCAAAAAAACGAGGGGTGGGAACAGCAAGCAAACAAACTTCACCCCAAACAGAGCTCCTCAACGGAGGAGTTGCAACCTTAAACAGTGGCCTGCAAAACCTTGGGGCCAAAGCAAGCATCCGCAGATGCATGCATGTCAACCTTGTAAAATTTAGTGAAGGTGTGAACGGATGACCAGGTCGCCGCCTTACACACCTGTGAGACAGACGCTTGATGTGGAAAAGCCCAGGAGGCACCAATCACCCTGGTCAAATGCGCCGTGACAGGAAAGGGAGGCACCCGCTCTTTAAGGGCATAAGCCTGAATCACAATCTGTCTGATCCACGAGAAATGGTGGCCGACGAGACTGCCAGGCCTTTCTTTGGACCAGTCACGACACAAACAGTGAGTCTGACCTCTGAAACGGAGCCGTAGCAGACAGATACACCCGCAGAGCACGTACCACGTTTAAGGAATGTAACGCAACCTGTTTGGGATACGACGGCCGAGGACACAAGGATGGAAGTACAATGTCCTCATTCAGATGAAAAGCCGAAAACACCTTAGAAAGAAACGAAGGCTGCAGGCGTAGCAGTGCTTTAAGCTTATGGAGGATCAAGTAGGGGGACTTTCAAGACAAGGCCGCCAACTCAGAAACCCTCCTGACAGATGTAATGGCCACCAGAAAGGCAACTTTCTGAGAGAGTGTCAAAAGAGGAATCTCTCTGATGTTCTCAAAGGGAGGTTTCTGAAGTATCGAGAGCACCAGATTCAAATCCCACGGAGGTAGTGGTGGACGAACTGGAGGAGCCACATGTCGGACCCCTTGCACAAACGTATTCACCAGTGAATGAGCCTCTAGGTGTCATTGAAAGAAAACAGCTAAGGCTGAAATCTGCCCCTTAATGGTGCTTAAGGCAAGTTTCTGATCCACTCCACGCTGTAGAAACAGCAGGATCCTGGAAACCGAATATGCCCATGGACGTCACTCCATCTCCTCACACATAGAGATGTATGCCTTCCACGTGCGATGGTAGATCTTCCGAGAAGATGACTTCCGTGCCCTCAGCATAGTGGAAATGACTGAATCCGACAGGCCTCGGTCCCTTAGTACCTGGCTTTCAATAGCCATGTCGTTAAAGCCAGTGACTGTAAAGCAGGATGAAGTATGGGACCTTGCGACAGAAGGTCCTCCCGCATCGGCAGTCGCCAAGGGGCATCCGCCACCAGGCGCACCAGGTCGGCCTACCAGGGACGCCGAGGCCAATCTGGGACAATTAGGATTACCGGAATCCCCTCGGTCTCCACTCTGCGAAGCAGACGAGGAAGAAGTTTCAGTGGGGGAAAAGCATAGATCAGCCGATACTGTCCCCATGGGGCCACCAACGCGTCCGTTGCGTCCACCCAGGGATCTTTTGACCTGGCCACAAACCTCAATACCTTCCGATTGAGTCGAGAAGCCAGGAGATTTACGTCTGGTGTGCCCCATTTTAGGCAAAGGAGTTGAAACACTGCAGGTGTAGCGACCATTCTCCTTGGTCCAGCATCTGGCGACTTAGGTAGTCCGCCTGCCAGTATTCTACGCCCGGAATGTATACGACCGATAGAGCCGGCATGCTCCTTTCTGCCCACCGCAGAGCGACCTCCGATGCTGAAGCCAAGCTCCTTGTTCCTCCTTGATGGTTGACATACGCCACCGCCGTGGCGTTGTCCGACTGGATCCTGACTGGACGCCCATGTACCCTCTGTGACCATGTGGAGAGGCACTGCCTGATCGCTCGAAGTTCCAGTACATTGATTGGCAGGCGGGATTCTTCCTGTGTCCAGCGACCTTGTGTCGACTGGACCCCCCAAAACACCCCCTCAACCAGTCAGGCTGGCGTCCGTCGTGATCACCGTCCAGTGAAAGGGAAGGAACGACTTTCCGGACTGAAGGGCCGGAGATGTCAGCCACCAGACCAGGGAAGTCCTGACTAGTTGGCTCACCCGGATTTGACAATCCAGGGACAACCGATACTTGTCCCACTTGGACAGGATCTCCTTCTGCAAGACTCGAGTGTGGAATTGAGCATACGGTACTGCTTCGAAGGAGGCCTTCATGAGACCCAGGACTCGCATGCAAAAGCGCAGCGACGACCACCTGCGGGATGCCAACAGCTTCACCGCCACCTGAAGAGCCTGCAATTTTTCTAAAGGGAGAAAAACCTTCGCCTTTGAGGAGTCCAGGATCAAGCCCAGGTATTCCAGGCGCTGAGTCAGCACCAACACCGAATTCTGGGGGTTCAGTACCCAACCAAATTCTTGAAGGGTCTGACTGGCAATCGCTACATCCTCCTCTAATTCTGAGTTTGAAGCAGCTCTCAGAAGGAGGTCGTCCAGGTAGCCCACGATAGCGATACCTCGCTGTCTCAGCAAGGCTAGAATCGGGGCGAGCACCTTGGTGAAAACCCTTGGTGCCGATGCCAGGCCAAAAAGGAGAGCCACAAATTGGTAGTGATCAAAATGCAGAAATCTCTGATACCTGATGCATATGGGGACATGCAAGTATGCGTCCTTGATGTCCAAGGATGCTAGAAAATCCCCCGGATGGAGTGCAGCGACCACAGAGCGAACTGATTCCATTCTGAACCTTCGCACCTTTACAAAGGTGTTGAGGGCCTTGAGATGCAGGATTGGATGGACCCCGTCCTTCTTTGGGACTACAAACAGATTACAGTAAAATCCCTGAAACCTTTCCAGCAGCGGCACAGGTACCATCACCCCGCGCTTCAGCAGGTCCTGCACTGCTCCAAACAAGGCGTTTTGACAAGCTGGAGGAAGATGAAGGTTTTAGGGAAAAAATCTCTTTGGTGGACAAGAAAGAAATTCTATCTTGTACCCTGATGAAACCACTTCGCAAACTCACTGGTCGGAAAGCAGGGAGGTCCACCGAGCTGCAAACTCGCGAAGGCAACCCGCCACCCGAGAGTCGGGCGGGGGGCAAACTTTCATGCAGTAGCAGATTTGTTTGCGAGCTTGCTTGGCTTGCAAACCCAGGGAACGCTTACCTGCGGGCCCGGACTGATGAAAAAAACACTTCTGAGCGAAAAAGGAGGGCCCAGGCCTGCGGCGTGGCTCCTTACCTTTTCTGGATTGTGGGAGCAGTGTGCTTCTTACCCCCAGTGACATCCTTAATAATGACATCCAGTGAGGCTCCAAATAGCCGTCCACCCCGGAAAGGCAAATGAGCCAGAGCCTTCTTGGAAGTCTGGACCAGCATTTTAGCCAAATCAGGCGACGCAGTACCACAACAGATACTGAGGCTCTAGAAAGCAGGTGAGCTGTGTCCAGGGCTGCATCACAGACATATTTGAGGCCATGCACCAACTGGTCAGCCATTTCTACGCAGACCAGGGAAACCTGTTGTCTTTCCAACTCCGGGTGCAAAACTTTAGCCCCTTCTGTAAGTGCCTGTGACACCAGAGCCGCAGCCAAAACTGGCCGTAATGCAGATCCCAGCATGGTAAACATGGACCGGGCCACCGCCTCGCAGGGTCCTTAAATGCAGGGGTCCCCTCAACCGGCATAGTGGTTACTTTGTTTAACCGGGATAACAGGGGGTCCACAACCGGGGGAGATGCCCATTTTTTCAGAAGGCTCTCCTCAAATGGGTGTAGAAAAGGGATAAATATTGCGCTAAAGAAAAAGTAAAACAAAAAGCTGCTACACAACAATGTGACAAAAATTGTGAACGTAGAGAAAGTGAAAAATGTTGCGCTAGTGGATTGGGGAGACAAATAAATATCTCACTAAGGTAAATAAAGTCACTAAAAAATTAAACAGTGAAAATATAAACACACCAACCAAAAAAAGAGTGAAAAAATATGTGCTAATAAGTCCATATAAAAAACAGGAAACATAAATAAATGAATAAATGTCCATCAATATAACATGTGAATGGACAGTGAACAAAGCAGACGTGCAGACATGTGAGCCATCATGGGAAAGATTTCTTCCGACTAAATTAAATAGATGGAATACTCTTACCGTAACCCATGGATCTGCCTGTCAGCGACAGCAGATCATGCAAGCATGGAAACTCCAACAACGAAACAGGTCAGCTTGATGGACGACTCCTGTGAAGTTGACGCCACGAACTTGGCCGTTGGGACTCAACAGTCCTCGGTTGCAGATCTTGAATCAATATCTCGGATGGATGGAGTGAACCCGAGCTCCCAAAGTGTCCACCCTGTTTCCAATCGATGTTGAAAAGGTTTGGATGTAAAGGAACCCCAAAAGAGGTAAGAGGACACACTGGAATGGCTCCAAACACTTCCTCCAACACACAAAGAGAAAAAGAGACGGTGCTCCAATGGTGCAGGTCAAAAAGTAAGAAAAAGGTTTTATTTTAATAAAACCACAAAATTTGACATTAAAAGTGATCACAAAATGACAAAATAAAAAGGCAATATGGGGAGTGGTGTACCAAGCCTCAAAAGGGTAACGGACCGCCATGCGTTTTGGGACCGAAAAGGTCCTCTGCGGTCGTTCCCATTCGTTGTCTATAAACTTATCAAAATAAGTTACATAAGGAAACACCTTAGTAGTGCGGGTCGGCTTGTGGGACCCAAAAGAGATGGACACCTCAGCAGATGTCCCAGCCGCATCCTCCAGTTTGAGGGTTTCCCGCACTGCGGTGATAAGTGCTCCAACAAGTGCCTTGTCCTGCGCTGACCCGGACACGGAGTCTTCCTCACTGTCCGAATGGTCCTGGTCTGCATACTCTGACCCTTCAGAACAGGGGTCCTGTTTCACAGCCAGGCCCGAGTCTGAGTCAGAGCTTTCCCCAGAAGATGGTGGGGGGAGGGGGCGTTTTTTACACCCCTTGCGCCTGCACACCGCTTCCACCCTGGCAACAAATGATTCCAGGACCGCCGACAAAGCATCCACAGGTACCGCAGGTGCAGGGGCACCGGTTGCTACCACTGGAATGTCTGGGGAAGAAACGCCAGCTTCTGATGCCATGCTGACCCACACACTTGACAGCCAATCAGGGAACAAGTCAAGGTACAAGAAAAGGCCCACCCTCCTAGCTGTCCAGACCGAGGGGTATTCCCAGAGGACTCACCGCCCTGACCCAGGCACTGCTTCAGTGCTGCCATCCGCTATAAACTCCTGCACAGTGTGTGCATGAGGTGTCTCTGAGGTGATCTGCCGTTCAGAATGACAAACCAGCGCTAGAGGTCCAGCCAATGTAAAAATACCCACAAAGATGGCTGCCGGTTACCTCAGGAAAAAAGAGCGTGAGCTACAAGAAAATGGCCGTCCGCTGTATTAGCTATAGAAACAGCGCGGCTACAAGAAAATGGCCGCCAGCTGTATTAGCATTAGGAACAGTGCAGCTTTCTGAGGTAAAAATAAAAATAAAAGGCCGCGAAAACACTGGGCCTCCGAGCGGAGGCCCCCCACAAGGCAGACCATCCACACTAGAGTGGACCCGGACACACCGCGCAGCCCCCAGCCAGGACCCAGAGCCCCCCTCACTGACCCCCCGGTGAGGTGCACAGCAGGCCCAGCAAAGCATGGGGAGGAGGGATGGATGGGGAGAGAGGAAAGGGAGGACTAGAGACCCACTAATCGACCACCCCAGGAATGCCCAGCTGTTCCATCCTGCCAAGACAGGAGGAACATTACTTACCCGTCCCTGCGAGGACTGCTGGACGCATTCCTGACAGACCCATCACCGAGCAGTACGGAGTGGCTGTCGGCCACGGCCCACTGTGATTGGACAGCAGCAGCCTGGTCATATGTGGGCCCCGGAGCATATAGCTCACCTGCCACCCCTGGAGCAAACGGGGTATGTCGTGGCGAACCAGCGCGTAGCTAAAGACCTGCTCACACTCGATGGCCGGACTGGGGAGACTACAAGGATCTATATTATCCAGCCTGTCACCCAGCCTGCAGATAGTAGATCTCAGGATCCAAAATTGAAAATAAAAAAATAAAAAAGTTCTCCAGGACCAATGGGCCCCTAGGTAGCCAGGTCCTTCTCCTACACTAGGCAGAAAAAAACTGAACTGCTAAGTACAGGGTGAGGGGTTATGACCAGAGGGACCGCCCCCTGGGCGGGGCTGTTCAGCTTTGGTAAATCCAACATGTCTGTCTAGTTCTCTCCTAATAGACGGAACATAACCCACTTGTGAAGACTAAAGGAGCTGTGTCCGTCCATGGACGAAAGAGAAAACATGTTTTTTGTCATCCTCTAAGTGTCAAAAGTTATCCTTATGTCTGCTCTGTAATACATAGATTGATCATATTTACTTAATTTGAACATAGTTACCATGTTGGGTTCTCTTTGGTATTGTTGCAGCTTGTTAAGCATGGACAAAAGTTTTCAATTGCTGCAAAGAAAAAAAAAACTTTTGGCTAACAAATCATGTACTAAACTGCCTATGAAACATTATGATATACATCAATCCGCACGGAGAACTTGACAAATTGGTTACTGACATACTGAAAGGGCTCCTGAAATTCATTTAAATAACTTTTATAAATAAGAGCAGAACATTGCCACAGGAAAGGAAAATGAGAAAACTATCTGTCATTGCACAAAGGCTTGGATAGACGATTGCTTCTCTGTTCAATTGGAAGAAAATGCAGAAATTTCAGTTCAATGTTTGCTTTACAGAATGATGAATAAGCTTGGAGTAGATCTATGCTCTAATGTCAAAGGAAACCTGTAGTAAGTATAAAAGCTGCCACTGCCCTCTCCTTCTGAAAATGGCACTTGCCTGGCTGGTTGGTTTGATAAAGAAGCTGATTGACACTCCAAAACGGGTTACCAGGGCAGCAGGATGGTCTTCCATGTGTGACGTCTTTTCCGCGTTCCACATTGGTTACGAAAGTCCTCCTCTACATCCAATGAGCAGTGACCCGGCTCGCACCGTCAGACACAATTCGTGGCGGCTAGCTACTGATCTGGAACCTGGGCGACCCCTCTGTTGATGCTACTAGATATGCACATTCTTATGGAACACACGTGAGTGTTTATTTGGCTGCTCCATTAAAGTTCTTATAAATATTGCACTTTAATTTAATACTTACTCATTAATTCTTGAGTTAAATAGAACTACGCAATTGTTAGTTTTGAGATCACTCAGATTTTTTTTGACCTGCATGATTTGTCTAGGACAGAGCCTCAAAGTATTGATGCCAATGGTTCAGGATGACAATCAGGCAACCACCATTTTCAGTAACGGTGATCTTCATATTTCTATCCGTACAGGATTCCTTATACAGAAAAAAAAATAGATTGGGTGAGAAAAATATAACAGAAAATAATATATTCCTTGACCTTTGTTGCAGGATACAAGTCTGAAAACCTAGGTGCTTAGATGCTCCAGAATATACCAGTCTCATCTTCCCTTTAGGAGCTTGTTCCCTGTCTTTCCTAGCAAGACTTATTTGGGGGGTGGGGGGGTTGCAAACAAACCTGCCCCCCCCCACTCACACCGCCAGCGCCCCTCCCTCTCTTCACTTGCACCATCGCTTCCTGATTGGCCGGGAGAAGAAGCAGGAAGACATTAGCGAATATTAATTTGCTAATGTCGCTCTGCGCCCTGAGCCCACACTTTTTTAAAGCCAATTAGAGCTTCAGGCTCTAATCATGTGCTTAACCACTTCCGGACTGCCCGCCGTCG
Organism: Rana muscosa; assembly: GCA_029206835.1. Lineage (NCBI taxonomy): Eukaryota > Metazoa > Chordata > Amphibia > Anura > Ranidae > Rana > Rana muscosa. The sequence goes on along the minus strand of CM055128.1, from coordinate 85,901,099 downwards.
TTTAACGATGCTACTTTGAAGAGGAATACTGTTGTTATGGTAGCAGCTATCTACCATAACCCCGGTACCCTCTTCAAGAGCGGGAGGTCCACTTCAAGATAAAAGTGGTTTCTGCGGCGGTGGGAGAGGGGCCCCTTCCTGCCGCTCTTTGGTGCCCTCTGCTGCTTACCAGAGCCGTCGGTAGCAGCGGAGGCGATCAGCTTCTTGTCCCCGTTAGGTATCGAGATGAGTGAGGGGAATATGGCCCCCACCCATCTCCATATTATTGCAGGGCAGAAGCAACGTCAAAACGCCATAGCTCTTAAAAGGGACATTTTTTTTTTATTGCATTTTAGTGTAAACATGAGATCTCATATTTAGAGGCCCTGTTTACATTTCTTGTAATAGGAATAAAAGTGACACATTTTTTTTTTTTTTAAAGAACAGTGTAAAAATGTAAAAAAAAAGGTAAAATAAAAAGGAAAATTTTATTTATTTTTTTAAACGCAAATCGTCCCGCCAAGCTTGCATGCAGAAGCGAACGTATACGTGAGCAGTGCCCGCATATGAAAACAGTATTCAAACCACACATGTGAGGTATTGCCGCGATCGTAAGCACAAGAGCAATAATTCTAGCCCTAGACCTTATCTGTAACTCAAAAAATGCAACCTGTAGAATTTTTTAAACGTTGCCTATGGAGATTTTTAAGGGTAAAAGTTTGTCGCCATTCCACGAGCGGGCGCAACTTTGAAGCTGGACGTGTTGGGTATCAATACTTGGCGTAACATCATCTTTCACAATATAAAAAAAATTGGGCTAACTTTACTGTTGTCTTATTTTTTTATTAAAAAAGTGAATTTTTTCCAAAAAAATGCGCTTGTCAATATTGCAACGACCGCCATTTTATTCTCTAGGGTGTTAGAAAAATATATATATAACGTTTGGGGGTTCTAAGTAATTTTCTAGCAAAAAAAATATTTTTAACTTGTTAACACAAAATCTCCGAAAGATGCAAATTTGGAACTTCCGCTTTATCCACTCTTCGCCCCCTTACATGCCACATTTGGCATGTAATTTTTTTTGGGGGGGAGTGGGGGCTTCAGTAGGAGTGGGACTTCCTGTCCCACTTCCTCCTTCCGCCCTGAGGTCGCCTAGGCGATACATCATATCGCCTTGTGGCGGCCCCTCCCTGTAGGCGATCACCTGGGACGTGAAAGGTCCCAGGCGATCGCCTGTCCACTCAGAGAGCGCTGCGCCATTCGCGCATGCGCAGTGAGTGCCCGGCCGTGAAGCCGAAAGCTGTCACGGCCGGGTAGCCACACAATGAATGGAGGCGTTGGCGGAGAAGGGGGGGAGAGAAGCGGAGCTCCGGGAGGCGCGTCGCTGGACAGTGGAACAGGTAAGTGTATGTTTATTAAAAGCCAGCAGCTACACTTTTTGTAGCTGCTGACTTTTAATAAACATAAAAAAAGGCTGGAACTCCCCTTTAAGTGGTTAAAAAAAAAAACTCATTGAAATCCATGCGTCCGGCACCCTGCATGTAGATTAGATGCCGGGCGCATTGATTAGGGGGGCGGCGCACCTGTGCCCCAGAGGGTTGCAGTATTGCCCCTCACAATGCCTTTTCTTTCTCTGTCTAAAAGGATGGCACCACTTTAGTTTGCAGTTTGTGAGGCAGAGTTCAGTGGCCAGTAGGTTGTGAGGCAGAGGTTCCTTGTACCCAGGGCTGCTGTTAAAAATCACCGGGCCACGTACAACCTGACAAGGCCCCTTCCCAAAAAAATGTAAACAATATTTTTGTTAAAATGCCATGCTATGCTTCGCAGCCTTGGCAGAACTTACATAGCTCTCGGATGAGACCCATTCAAGTCAACAGCGGTGCCCTGCAACCTGCACTTGTGCAGGGTTAAAGCAGGCTGTGAGGAAGCAATATGGTGCCTCCTTACCGCCTGTCAAATGCTCTCTGAAGAGCGATCCAAATGATGACTGCCCTTCAGAAAGCAAAACACATGTGAACAAGTCCTTATGCTGGCCATACACTATACGAAAAATCGGCCGAAATTCGGTCGTTCAGACAGTTCGTTCGTTTTTCGAACAGTTAATGGGCACAAAATCGATAATCGTTGGGACGTTTTTGAGCCGAAAAAACGAAGGACAAGTTTGGAAATTTTCTGCCGAAAGAACGATAAATTGAAAGGTTAATGTGTTTCCCCTCCGAACTTTCTGCAATAGGTATATGTAAAAAAAACGAACCAATTTTTTTTTATTTATGTCCACTGAACGATTTATCGGTCATTACATGATGGCACTATCGTTTGCGCTCACGACCGAACATTCGTTTTTCGAAAGTTCGTTCGGACTATCTTTCGTATAATGTATGGCCAGCATTAATTTCCCTAAAAAAATTTTTTAGAACTTTTTTTTTGAACTGCCCTGTTTGGTGAAATATCAGGGGTCTAAACAGACCCATGATGTCTCACATTTGGGACAGAAAAAGGGAACGAGGAGATTCATCAGTCCCTTTCTCTGCAGCCTCAACTGCACTAGACAGTGAATGAATGGGAAGCGTTCTGAGGCTTCCCATTCATTCACAAACAGAAGCATAGTAAACACAGTCAACTATGCTTCAGTGATGAATGAACACAGTAAGTGATTAGTACCAATTGCTCACTGTGTTTGTTCAGGAAGAGAAGAGGCTGGTAAATAGGATACATTTACTAGCCCCTTGCTCTCCATTCTGAAACAATCTGTGTGCCCTCAGCAGCTGCTGGCAGGAGGGAAGCCGACAGTGCTGCGGTGGAGAGGGGACCAACAGCAGGTGGAAGGGGGCACAGATAATAAAACCAATCCCCCTGCAGCACAGCTGGTGGGAGGGAGAGGAGAAGAAAGTGGTAGTGCTGCAGGGGGATCCACAAGAGTCACAAGTGTAAGCAATAAGGCAGTACAGCTGGCCCTCCTGCTCAGCAGGTGCCTGTGCTCCCCTTTTAAACTGATGGGGCCTGGGCCCTGTACAGTTGGGCTGGCGAACTTCCTAATCAGCGGCGCTGCTTTCACCTGTAGAACCAGTGACCAGTATGTACTGGCAGGATAGGGCAGTATTCAGTGATAGCTGCAGCCAGTGTGTAGTATCAGTCAGTGAGTGGTATGTAGTGTCACTCAGTAAGCAGTATTTAATGCCATTAGTTGGCAGGACACAGGCAGACGGCCCGCACAGCACAAAGTCCCACAGAAGGTTCAATGCCAGTTTAAAAGGCAAAAGGTCGGCACTGCATTTAAAAAATAAAAAAAAACTTGAGCTAGAAGTGAAGAATGTTGCCTGTCCTAGTTGAGGCAGTCTCAATAAAAACATTCCTAGATGCATTTCCAATTACCCACAATATAGCTACAACCCCAATTCAATGTAAAAACTACATAAAAACAGAATACAACCATTCGAAAAACTCATAAACCCATATTGTATTCACAATAGAAAGTAGAAAACACACCAAATGTTTAAACTGAGAAAATGTACCATTTTAAGAAAAAAAAAATGTTAATTTTGAAATTGATGGCCTCAAAAATCTTGGGACAGGACAACAATAAGTTGGCAAAGTAAATGGTACTAAAAAGGAAGAACTGGAAGAACATTTTGCAACTGTAGCAGAGTGTCTCAAAGGGAAAAGTCTTGTTCGTGGGTTTACAAATCTCCCAGGCTACTCTTGTACACTAGAGACCTCTGATTCTATATCCATTTCAGGTTTTGCACCTCTCCCTTTAGGCAATTTTGTCAGCGCTTTTGAGCCTGTGGGAACAGACAAGTTTTGTCTGTGGGAGCTTGAAATGCATTAGGCTTGCTCAGCATGTTAGTTAGGGTGTGAATTTGTATAGTTAGTGCTGGGACACAGCTAAGATTTTGTTCAATTTATTTTTGTGGACACTGTACAGGACCTGTAAATAGACTTGTAAATAGGCACCAATAAACCCTGCACTTGTCAGTACATCACTGAACTGGTATCTGTGTCTGAAAATGTGCTCACCCCAGGGAGCATTGTTCTTGCTACCTATCCCCAGGTCAAACAACTTGGTTAATTTGCAATAGGTCAGTAACATGATTGGGTATAAAAAGAGAAAAAGTACAGATGGGCAGGGGTTCGCCAATCTGAGCTGCATCTAAAAATTGTTGAACAATCCCCTCTGGTTTAACCCGAAATTCACAGAATTCTTGACTATCCCTGATCCCTCTTATCTGGGCTTCGCATGGTAGAAAATATTTAACTGACATTTGTGACAGGGGCTACCTGATTACTTTTTATAAACTAAAACAAGACCATAATCTCCCGAACGCCTTATGATTCCAGTTTTTGCAACTCCGCCATGCTTACTTCGCCCAATTTGGATATTCTACACTCCACCTACTCCAAAAAGATCTAGAATCTTTACTGCATGATGATGATCTGGCAAAGCCTTAATCTACAATTTACAAGGCTTTACACCCATCAGCGCATGGTGGCCTTGATCTTTTACAATCCAAGTAGCTGGTGGAAGTGCCAGATCTGGACGTAGAGGATTGGGGGGGATATCTGGGATTACCTCATTACTCAATTGGTGGCCACACGCTATAGACTAATCCAATTCAAAATTCTTCTCATGGCCTACCTTACACCACAGAGATTACACCCAATTTCCCCTCAGTAGAACCTAAATGTTGGCGGTGCGGAGACACGTCTGCAATTTTTTTTAATGTTTTTTTGGCCCTGTTCCTACATACAAACATTTTGGACCGATGTCCTACAGTTTATTTGCTCAGTAACTACCATTTCCATTTCTCAAGTGGTGGCTGTTTGTCTATTGGGTTTGACCAACCATCTTCTCTTTTCCAAGGCCTCCAGAACGCTTTTGGTTATACTTTTGTTCTATGCTAGAAAAGATATTGTTTTGGCATGGAAATTGGATGGACCCCCTACTTTGGAAAGCTGGACAAAACTGGTTAATTTTGGTGGTCCCATTGTATAATAGAAGTTGCCCCAAAAAATGTCTTTCCAGAGGTTGCCCCAAAAAATGTCATAAGGTCTGGGACATTTGGATTGAATCTCCCTCTATCACTGATGCTAGAGACGATACTACACTTGACTAAAGTGGATAGTGTATAAATTCTATGTTCCTCTAATAAGGGTGGGGCTATGCGGAGGTTGACCTGATGTCCCCCCCCCCCTGTGTACCTCCTCTTTACATTTTAGCAAGCATCTCCCGGGGAATATACTGTATATTGCTCTTACTGCACTTTACATATCATTAAAAGATTCTGAGAATGTGGAGAAATCTCTGTGTGCAGGGGACAAGCTAAAATACAATATTGGTATGCCTATAATCTTCAGGCCCTCAGACTGCACTGCATTAAAAACAGGCGTTATTTTGTGATAGAAACCACTGCATGGGCTGAGGAATACTTCCAAAAATCACTGTCTTTGGACACCAAGATTTGTTTACCCTTGACATATGATATTTAGCGTTCTCTTTTAGTATCGGAAAATATATACATTTTTGCTTTTATGTTTCACTTTCATATATTTGTTTTATTGTTTTTTCTCATGTTTGTCCGACAGCCCTGAAAAAGGGAGAGTCCTTTTCCCCCAAAACGCATTGGCTTTTATGTACTTGTCAATATTACCAATACTTGTTAACCCATTTTCAAATCTGCATTCTTTTGGACACCGGGCGCTCCTTCCTTCCTACTTTTCCAAGTCTACATGTGGAAACGACCATAAGGCCAAATGCCAAGAGTTTTTTTTACCATCACTTAAGACTGGGAACAACCTACGGGAGGGATTCCTTCCTACTTGCCCACACAACCACCAACCCATGACCAGTGACTGATTCAGTCAGTCCAGCACAGTCTCCAGCACAAACAAGGATGTTGTTAAAAGAAGAGGGAATGCTACATTGTGGTAAACATGGCCCTGTCTCAACTTTTTTGAGATGTGTCGCTGCGATCAATTTCAAAATTACCTTAATTTTTCTTAAAATGGTACATTTTCTCAGTTTAAACATTTGATATGTTTTCTACTTTTATTGTGAATAAAATATGGGTTTATGAGATTGGCAAATCATTGCATTTTCTGAAATTGGGGTTGTATAAGCAATAGCACCAGAGATGATTTATCCAGGGAACAGCCGATTGCTTTAAACCAGGGATCAGCAACCTTTTTTTTCACTTAAGGGTCGGATTCAATGTATGTGAATGCATACATTCACCTGCTAATAAATGAAGATAATAATCTGGACCCCTTTACATTACACAGCCCCCGCACCTCTGGACCCCTTTACATTACACAGCCCCGCACCTCTGGACCCCTTTACATTACACAGCCCCCCTACCCAGCTCCCCCTGCATATTACACAGCCCCTCCCCCCATGTTATGCTTTAAAATTGTGCACATTCATGGAACAGCAACAATCTACGGTACTTAAAAATCTCCATAGTCGACATTTTAAAAAATTCTACAGGTTACCAGTTTAGAGTCACAGAGGATGTCTTGTGCTAAATTCATTGCTCTACCTGTAGCTCTAATGATCATGGCGATATCTCACATGTGTGGTTTGAACACTGTTTACATTTGTGGTCACGACTTACGTATGTGTTCACTTTTGCGCGCAATCACGGGGGGATAGGGCGCTTTAAAAAAAAAATCGTATTTATTTTATTTCATCTTTTTTATTTTTACACTGTCCCTTTAAAAACAATTCTGATCGCTTTTATTACTGTCAGGAGGAATGTAAACATCCCTTTTGACAGTAATAGGCATGTGACAAGTATTCTTTATGGAGGGATCTGGGGTCTATAAGAGCATGCGTTTGAGCAAGAAAGGGACTTTACAGGTAAGTCACAAATCTAATTTTCTTAATCATACATCACAGGACACAGAAGAGTTCCTTCTTAGACCATTGGGGCACCCAGGAAATCCCAGGAGGGGCGGGCAACAGCAAACAACAGCTAAGAGGCCAAACTGGGAAAACCTCATAAGAAAGAAAGGAGGAATAAACAAAGAAGACCTGTATAGGGCTGTCCGGAGGACTTTCTGACCAAGGCTTACATCTGCCAAGGCCTGAACCTCTGCCAGGTAGTTTCAAAGGACCTATGGACAGGAGAGTAGATAATGGGGGTCAGGGGGTTTGAAACCCCCCCAGAGCCTCTGTCCATGGCACAGCTAGCCTATTGAGCCTTTCAGCTGTGGGACTGGGTGGATGACGTCACACTTGGGGTGCTGACATTCGGATGCAGGCTGCACGCTGTCTCTGGTATTGTTCCACCTGTATTTTTACTTCACTGATCCAGATCCCAACACCATCAGATTTACCACCACCTGCACCTGCCACGGTTGTGCATCACCAGCTGCACACCTGGCATTGGGTTCACCACCACATGCATTTGGCATGGCTTTCTCCCTGTCACTGCAGCTCAAGTTTACAAGAACCACAGGGCTAAGTAAACACTGCATATTAGATGTCATGTTTACAGTGGTTAACTGCATAACACTGGATACCTCCCTCTAGCACATTGTGGCAGTATTGTCACTTTTATATGCAAGAATGGTCCTGCTGACCCCTGTACCCTGCCCTACTGACCACCCCCTGTCTTCCGTCCTGCTGAACCCTGCCCTACTGACCCCCGTCTTTCTTCCTGCTGATCCCTGTACCCTGCCCTAATGACTCCTTTACACTGCCCTACTGACCCCCCATCTTCTATCCTGACGATCCCTGGCCTCTGCCCTTGTGACCCCTCTTCTCTGCCCTGCAGACCCTTCTCCTCTGCCATGCTAAATCATGTCCTCCACTCAACTGACCCCTGTCTTTCTGCTCTGATAACCCCTGCTCTCCACCCAGCTGATCCCCGTCTTCTGCCCCAGTAACCCCTGCTCTCCACCCAACTGTCCCCTCTCTTCTGCCCTGATAACCCCTGCTCTTCACTCAGCTGACCCCTGTCCAGGATTTGTTTAACCACACTCCTTAAACTCCTCCCGCTGTTAAGATTTGGGTCACATCCACATTTTGCCACGGCGCTCCTGTGTCTGGTGATGTACATTAAAGAAAAATAAATACTGTACACAGTACTGATCACCCATAGCAAATGAACTGTCACAGACTGCAGTCCAATGTGACAGACTACTACATTTTTCGAAGTAGCTTGTTTCGTAACTTCTGCTCCCTAATCTTTCATATAATTGTTACGCTGTCAAAGTGCTAATACATTAATAATACAACCCGAAGGACTTCCGGTTCCGGCGCCGCATGACCTAGCTGCTCCGCTCCTCAGCTCCTGCTTTTGGCCCGAATTTCGGCTTATAAAATCAGCCTGAGCCGCCTCTACCACCCCCGCATACCTCCGGACATCACCCCTCACCCCATTGACAGATTCGTCGAAAAAAACGGCGCCCGCACACAAACGGCCCTGACGGCACCGCCGGATCAGCCGCAAATCGAGGCCCCGGCTTCAGCCTACCCGGAACGGACGTCCAACTCCATGATGACGGCTATGGAGGTAAGCGGCTCCACGGTCCTTTCCTCCTCCACATATGCCTCTCCACTTGCTTCCCCACAACCCCCCTCAGCTTCTCCACTTCTGCAGCACACAGGGGATAACAGTATTGAGCGCATAGCACAGGCTGTGGCAGCTCTCCTTAACCCCATGATTGCAACTTCTGTGGAAAAGGCAGTAAATGCGGGGGGATGGCGCAGATCAAATCGCAGCTGGGGGAACATAATACCAGAATCAATGAACTGGAACACCGCTTGTCTAATGTAGAAGAAGAGCTCTACCAGGCCCAAGCCACGAAACAAGCACAGGATAAGACAAACCAGTATATCATTCAAAAGCTCGATGATTTGGAAAATAGGTCCAGGAGGAGCAACCTGCGTTTCGTAGGTATCCCGGAATCGCTGCAAACATCTGCCCTCTCTGAATTCTGCGCCAGACGCATTCCGGAAGCACTAGGCATTTCAGGCCCCTGTGCAGTGGAACGAGCACACCGTATGGGCTCCTTCAACGCGGAACGCAAGGCGCCTCGACCAATAATCGCCAAATACCTAAATTATGCCGACAAGGCCCTTATCTTGCAAAAATTCAGGCAATCCCGCTCCCTTCAAATTGATGGAGTAAAGGTCTTGATCTTTGCAGACTATTCGATCAAGGTCTCAAAAAAAAGAAAAGCCTTTCAGCAGGTCTGCACGGAGCTTTTTAAAAGACAATTTAAATTCACCTTGGCCTTCCCGGCCACCCTTCATCTCAAGACCCCAAATGGCGAACAACTGGTCTTCCAAGACCCATCGGAAGCTGAAACCTTTCTGCGCTCTTTGCACTCGGTCCCTCACTCCCACAACTCGCCCACAGCTACCCCAACCAACCGCCCCCTGGACCAAAGGAGCCCACGGAAAGACTCTCCTAAACGCTCTGCCCCTCGCTGACATGGCAGCCGCAATTTCAGGTCCCATTTTCATCCGTTCATCACGATCGCACATGATGCAACACCTCAGGTTGGTCACATTGTAAATGCTTAACCTACCCTCTCTCCATCCCGTCGGACTTCGAGCCACGGACTGCACCATTGCGGTGCCCAAATAATTATTATTTTGCTCTATGTTCCCATACACTTGTCTGTTACGGTTATTTTATATTATTGTTGTTAATCTGCTACTCTCCCTACCTGGCCTCACTGTGTAAATCTGCGCCGCCCTCCCCCCCATCATTACTCTCGTCGGCCGACAAACGGCCACTATTTGAGGTTAGGCTCTCGTACATCACTTGGTCCGCGCGGGGCTTTACTGGGAGCTGGCTTACACAGTGGCTTCATGCGGAAGTTTTTGCGATTACATGTTTTCTGTTTCTTTCACCTTTACCCTTCCTTCGTCCTCCCCTCCTCTCTCTACGAACCACCCCGGGGTACCCACACACCATCACATCCCCCCACCTCTCTCTCCCACTGCACAAACAATCTCTTACCCCCCGATAGGGGAATGACCCTACTACACTATCAATATAACGACAAATTTGAAACTTCGGCCCAACTCCCTTATATACTCCCAACATGAAAATAGTTTCCTGGAATGTAAAAGGCCTTAGATCCCCTAACAAGAGAATGAAAATTCTCCGACATATCAAAAGACTTAAGACTGACATAGCCCTGCTCCAAGAAACCCATTTATCAACCCTGGACTTTCACCGCATGAAAAAGCTCTGGGTTGGCACAGTCCTAGGCTCTGGCGCCATGGGACGCAAGGCAGGTGTTCTCCTGCTGATACACAAAAACCTCCCCTGCACAGTCTTATCCGTCCAATCGGATAGCCAGGGGCGTTTCCTTTCAACGCACGTCCGGATAGGGTCCAAAGAAATTGTGATTTCCAATATTTACGCCCCTAATAACCCCAGCAAGCCCTTCTTCAGTGACCTGACCTCTTGGCTTCTCCAAAACACCCATCTCCCTCACATAATTGGAGGAGACTTTAATGATGTACTACACCACACAGACGACAGGTCATCCCCTAAATGCCCTAAAACAGGTGTTGACCCCGCTACCCCGACGCACTTTGCATCCACCATGGACTCCCTGCACCTCAGGGACCTCTGGCGCCTGACGCACCCAGCCGACAGGGACTTCACCTTCTACTCCAACCCCCATAACATATTTACCAGAATTGACTATTTCTTTTGGCTCCGACAACCTAGTCCCTATGCTATCTGGTGCTGACATACATGACATTGTCATCTCAGATCACGCCCCTATCTCAGTACATTTTGACAATCTTGACCTACCCCCACATCCCAAGATATGGCGCTTCCCTTCATACCTCCATAATAACTCTGACTTTCAACGATTTATGGACGAAGCCTGGGCCGAATACTCAACGGCCAATGCTTCCCACTCAGACAACCCAAACCTCTTCTGGGATGCCGGCAAGGCTTACCTCAGGGGACGCATCATTTCTTATACTACCTTCTTTAAAAGAAATGCTATGGCAGAATTTAAATCAACCAGCACTCGACTTCATCTGGCACAGAGATCCCTATATACTTTAGACACCCCTGACAGTAGGAGCGAATGGCAGATAGCCAAAAAGGCTTTTGACACATGGGCTGACACCCTCGAACTGACCAAAAGGGCCCACTTGGATGCCACTCTTCACAAGTTTGGAAATAAGGCTGGCTAGGCTCTGCAAGGGACCCTTCCACCCGACCCATATTACATCGCTGCGGGACCCTGATGGCAAGGTACATACCACTCCCCAAACGATAAACAGAGCGATGCTTCAATACTACTCAGCATTATATGCCCCAGACACGATAGACAAACAGTCAGCACAGGCATTCCTGGAAAAAATAGACATTCCTAAAATATCTCCCACTCACTTAGAGACCCTTAATGCCCCTATCTCGCTGTCGGAAATCTCTAACGCTATCCAGAACTTAACCCCCTCTAAGGCCCCTGGCCCTGACAGCTTTACCAGCGAATTCTACAAAACCCTACAACATATCACAGAACCCACTCTCCACAAGGTTTACAACAGTATATGGTCCGGCGGCCCATACTTACAAACAGGAAATCAGGCCATCATTAAATTGCTCTCCAAGACAGGAAAAGACCCCCAAGAACCAGGCTCCTACAGACCCATCTCCCTTCTAAACTTAGATGTCAAAATCCTATCCAAAATCATTGCCACTAGACTTGGGATTATTATCCCCTCTTTGATCCATCCCGCCCAATCAGGCTTTGTGAAAGGCAGAACTGCCACCATGAACATTCGCAAAGTCATGATGGCCCTGGAACAAGCCAAGCTCAACCCAAGTGGAGACTACGCCATTATCACATTAGACGCGGAGAAAGCTTTCGACAACGTCAGCTTCGAATGGCTATCACTAACTATGGCAAAAATGGGCTTCTCTGGCCCCTTTGCCCACCTTGTTTCCAACATGTACAAAGCCCCGGCAGCCAGATTAGTAGCGGCAGGCCTACTTTCAGATGAATTCCACCTCCACAAGGGCACTCGACAAGGCTGCCCCTTATCCCCTCTCCTTTTCAATATCGCACTAGAACCCCTCTCCAGATACCTAACCCATGCAGCCCCCCTACATGGCATCAAAATTGGCCAGCACGATCTCCGCACATCCCTCTTTGCCGATGATGTCCTTATATTTTCGGCCAAACCCCCTTCTGACATGTCCACCATTAAAAAGGTTTTTGACGAATTTAGATCCTACTCAGGCCTCCGCATAAATTACGGCAAGAGCGAAATTCTCCCCTTAGGTAATATACCTAATCCCCCCTGGGTCAAGAATTCCATATTCTCAGTCGCCAAAACTCACATCACCTATCTAGGAATCAAAATAGGGAAACTGTCCTCCTCTCTATATCACCTCAACTATACTCCCTTGCTTACTAGAATTTCTCAGGAACTAAATAACTGGATGGATCTCCCCCTCTCGCTCCTGGGAAGATGTCACCTGCTGAAGATGGTCAGTTTTGCTAGATTATTATATCCTCTGCAGACGATCCCGTTGTTACTTCAACATAAAGATGTCAAATTTCTCAACTCCGCCATATCTAAATTCCTTTGGCAGGGCAAGAGACCACGCATAGCTTTAAAGAAACTCTATCTTCCCAGGCGCGAAGGGGGTATTAGTCTTCCGAATGTGCGAACTTATAACTTAGCATGTCTTCTGAGAATTAGCCTTGACTGGATCTCACAAGCCTCTTGCTATTCCAACTACTCCATGGAATCTGCAATGGCCCACCCATACTCACTGGTAGCCCTTCTCACCCTTGTACCAACATAACCTCCTGCTAAGAGACACTGCTATTGCTTGGAGGGAAGTCCGGAAGAGCCTCAAGCTCTCTCCTTTTATGTCGAGTCACCTGCCAATTCAGGGACACCCCAGTTTTCCTCCTGGTCTGGATCACAAACCGTTCAACATTTGGGCAGGAAAAGGTCTCACAAAATTCGCCTCATTGTGCGACACGGCGACCTCTACCCTTTTCAACCATAGCCAAAACGTTTTCACTTCCACGATCACATGCTTTCCATTTCGGACAATGCCTCAGCTTCTTAAGAGACGCATGCAAAGAGGAATCCAAGAGATTTGAACCAAACTTCACAGACCTGCTGCTCCAGGAAGGATCCTTTAAAATATCTAACATTTACAAACCTCTAATACAAAAGACCACTCCTCCTCTAACATCCTCCTCTGTTACTAATTGGGGTAAAGACTTCCCGGACGCGGATCTAGTGGACAAACTCCTCCAGGGTCTCAATAAAGTGAACCAATTGACTCCCAATGAAACATGGAGGGAAACTCAGCTAAAGATCATACATGGAGCTTACATACCCTTCCTTTCTACCAAAACGGATCCGAGTGCTGCCGTCTGCCCCCTCTGCCATCATCCAAGACCGTCCTTGACTCATCGTTTCTGGGCTTGCTCTTACATATCCACCTTCTGGGATCGAGTACTATCCTACATTTTTGAGATAACTCTGTTGAAACTCCCAAAGGACCCACTGCTTCTCATCTTTGGGCACTGGGACCCCCAGCTTCTCCCCTGGTCCCAAAGGACCACGGCACCCACACCTGTCATCGACTGCTCTCACAAACGCCCCTCCCACAAGGAATGGTCCTTGCTATGTCTTCTGATCGCACGGAGAGTCAGGCCTCGTACACACGGCCGAGATTCTCGTCGAAAAAAACATGTCGTTTTTTTCGACGAGATTCTTGGACAAGAAACTTGTCCCGGCCGAGTGTACAGAGGCTCGATTCAAAGAACCCGCGGTTCTTTGAATGGAGCGTACGCGGTGACGTCAATCGACTACGACGAGCATGCGCTCGTCACATTCGATGCCGTCGCCGCCATCTTGGTATACCCTACGTATGCCTAGGAAGCTACCGCGCATGCGTCGAATTCATTTCGAACATGCGCGGGCTTCCGGGAGGACAGGTAAGTGTACACACACTCACTTTTCTCGTCGAGAAATATACCGACGAGAATCTCGACGAGAAAATAGAGAGCAGGATCTCTATTTTCTCGTCGAGATACCTGTCGCTTTTCTTGACGAGAAACCATACACACGAACGAGTTTCTCTGCAAAAAATCTCTGCCAGCAAGTTTCTTGCTGGTTTTTGCAGAGAAACTCGTTTGTGTGTACGAGGCTTCATTCTGAAAAATTGGACCTCATCGCTTTGTCCTACTGTCGCTCAAGTCAAACGGGAACTCCTACTTCTATTATTCAAAGATCGCATCAACACTGACTTCAGACTTGACAGATCTAAATCAAACTTCCTCTCTAGATGGCAACCCTTTATGCTCTCAGTTCTCTCTCCAGAGGATGTCTCCAACTTCGACCAGTTCTCGTTCTCATATTATGGATCTTCCCCTCTCCCACGCCCAGGAGAGGCAGTCTCTCCCTCTTCAACATCAACACTGGGAAGAAGATAAAAGTCCATGAGGCTTCTCCATCACCGGTACCCCCCTCTCCTCTCCTACCGCTATATATGACAAAAAAAACTTGTTCTCCACCCCCCCCCCCCATACTCCTGGTTACCTCCCTCTTTCAGATATTGTTATGTCGTTTTATTTTCAGCCTGTAATCCTAGCATGATTGTTGCAACCAAGATCCATCCAGTTGCTTCCCTAGTGACGATAGTTTTTGTACTGCTGTATTGCGTAGCTAGATATTTGAGTCCCTTAGATTACACATTGTTATCCATCCACTTACTTTGTAAAATGCTTCTAGACACAGTTTTATTGCCCTGTACTGTTTATATCTCTCAAAAAAATAAATAAAATAATACAACCCAATAGCATAGGTATATTGCGTAAAAAGCATCATGTGAAAATCAATTAATCAAACAGTGTCCAAAGATGATTATTCAATAAAGTGCACTATATATACACCCCTGGATGACGCCTCATTGGACGGAACATGTCTAATTGAGCTACAGTGGTGATGGAATCATACCTGCTATGGTGATGACAGTGCTAATTTATCTACTTGCCTGATTTTATCTGCCTTTTGTGAGTAGTATTCTTTTTTAATAAACCGTTGAAGTTTTATACTACTACACAGAGTTCCTTCCTTATCTCTATATTTCCCTGAGCTTCTTCTACGGAGTGTTCTGGGAGCCCTTATTCTGAGTTCTGAAGTGTGCTATCCATCCATCCCAGCAGGGATCTCTCCTAAAAAGTGCAGCCAGGCCTCCATATCTGAGGTCTTACTTGTCGATAAGCAGTTTGTGAGTTGGGTGCGCAGCTGGGTGTGGAGTGGGTTATGGTTACACAAGAAGATTGGGGGGATATACACATTTACTTCAAGAATTTTCTTGCACCATTCGCTTTTTATTTGGACTGATTTTGCACTTTATTGAATTATCATCTTTGGACACTTTTTGATGAACTGATTTTCACATGTTGATTTTAATTCAATATCTCTGTGCTAATGGACTGTACTGTATTATAAATATATCTTTGACAGCGCAACACAATTTTTTTGTTTATTGCTGTTATCCGTATGTGGGAGTTTAGTGAGTGCTGCTGTCACAATCTTAGTTGATGTTAATTGGTTTCATATGATTATTATTTTTTGGACATTAGGCGCAATCAATACTTATTTCCCTAATCTTTCATGTTTAACGCTGTCATTGCTGCCGCTGTAACCATTACAGGAGATTTCTTTCCAGAAGAAATGCTTTTTAAATGACCCAGAAGACTCAGTCAAAGGCACATCTATCTGTTAAAATGTGTGCTGCAGATGCTGAGCAGCTTTGTCAGATAGCTCCCCCCTTCTCCCCACTGCTATCTGACCACATTGGCGCAAGGAAACAAATACTTAATTACTTGACTGATGACAGCACAAGGAGGAGAGGGAGTGGTACAGACACAGAGATCGCACAGCTCCCACCCCCTTTAAATGCTGCCAAATGGAACATTTGCAGCCCTCCTTGTGCCTCTTCTGCTCCTTTTATATTGATAAAAGAGTGCGACCTCTCACAGCTGCATACCTCCCAACATTCTGAGATGAGAATGAGGGACACCTATCAGCAAAATAATGCAGGCATAGGACACACCTTTTTCCACGCCCCCTTAAAGGAGAATTGTACAAAAAAATAAGATTAGTTAAACCCATAAGTGCTTATTTTACCACTACTATTCCTTTATATTGGCTTTTGGAATTTACAGATGCAGCAATTTAGAAATCAGATGAAAAGTTTAGCACTGAGAAACACTTTTTGATGTATATAAAATGCACTTTTTATCTATCTATATAGATCAGACCAAAATGAGGGACAAATGAGGAGGAATGAGGGACAGAGGGACATTGCTCGAAATCAGGGACAGTTGGGAGGTATGCAGCTGCCAGCCAGTTTGGAAGATAACCACAGTAGTAGCTGGCAGTTTGTGTTGTGAAAAAATAGGATTTTTTTGTACTCACCGTAAAATCCTTTTCTCTGTCGTCCATGGACGGACACGGCTCCTTAAATCTTGACAAAGTGGGTTATGTTCCTGTTCATAGGAGAGGACTAGGCAGAACATGTTAGTTATCTTAAAACATGTAACTTTAACAGAGTTGAACAGCACCGCCCAGGGGGCGGTCCCTCGGTACATAACCCTCCTACGTGCAGTCAGCAGCCTCAGTTCGTAGAAAAGCAGTACAAACTAAAAAAGGAGGGGTGGGTGCTGTGTCCGTCCATGGACGACAGAGAAAAGGATTTTACGGTGAGTACAAAAAATCCTATTTTCTCTTTTCGTCCATGGACCGACACAGCTCCTTAAATCTTGACAAAGTGGGATGTCCCCAAGCAGTGGCAGAAAAAACGAGGGGTGGGAACAGCAATCAAAAGAAGACTTAACTTCACCTCAAACAAACAGAGCTCCTCAACGGAGGAGTTGCGACCTCAAACAGCCGCCTGCAAAACCATGGGGCCAAAGGAAGCATCCGAAGATGCACTCACATCAACCTTGTTAAACTTTGAGAAAGTGTGAACAGACGACCAGGTCGCCGTCTTACACACCTTGAAGACAGACGCTAGATGTCGGAAAACCCAGGAGGCACCAATGGCCCTGGTCGAATGCGCCGTGACAGGAAAGGGAGGCTCCCGCCCCTTAAGGGCATAGGCTTGGATGACGGTCTGCCTGATCCACCTAAAAATGGTGGCCAACGAGACCGCCAGGCCCTTCTGTAGACCAGGCACCGACATGAACAGTGAGTTAGAACTCCGGAACGGAGCAGTAGCATACAGGTACACCAGTAGGGCACGTACCACGTCCAAGGTATGTAACGCAGCCTCCTGGGATGCGACGGCCGAGGACACAAGGATGGAAGCACAATGTCCTCGTTTAGGTGAAAAAGCCGAAACTACCTTAGGAAGGAATGAAGGTTGCGGGCGTAGCACCGCTTTATCCTTATGGAGGACCAAGTAAGGTGACTTGCAAGACAAGGCCGCCAATTCAGAAACCCTTCTGACCAATGTAATGGCAACTAGAAAGGCAACTTTCTGAGAAAGCGTTAAGAGTGGAATCTCCCCGATGGTCTCAAAGGGAGGTTCCTGAAGTACCGAGAGCACTAGAGTCCACGGAGGAAGCAGTGGTTCAATCGGGGAAACCACGTGTCGGACCCCCTGCACAAACGTACTTACCAGTGAGTGAGCCACCAGGGGCCTTGAAAGAACACAGCCAAGGCTGAAATCTGCCCCTTAACAGTGCTTAAGGCAAGATTCAGATCCACTCCGCACTGTAATAACAGCAGGATCCGAGAAACCGAATATGTCCGTGGGTGCCAGGCCATCTCTTCACACATAGAGATGTAGGCCTTCCAATTGCAATGGTAGATCGTCCGGGAAGAAGATTCCCGGGCCCTCAACATGAAGGAGATCACTGAATTTGAGAGACCACGGTCCCTTAGTTCCTGGCTTTCAATAGCCATGCCGTTAAAGCCAGCAACTGTAAAACAGGATGAAGTATGGGACCTTGAGACAGAAGGTCCTCCCGCATTGGCAGCCGCCAGGGAGTGTCAGCTATCAGTGTCACGAGGTCGGCGTACCAGGGATGCCGGGACCAATCTGGGGCGATTAGAATCACCAGAATCCCCTCGGCCTCCACTCTGCGGAGCAGACGAGGAAGCAATTTCATTGGGGGAAAGGCATAAATTCCCCATGGAGCCACCAAAGCGTCCGACGCGTCTGCCCAGGGATCCCTGGACCTGGCCACAAACCTCGACACCTGCGATTGAGTCGAGAGGCCAGGAGATCCACAACTGGTGTGCCCCAATTCTGACAAAGTAATTGAAACACCTCCGGGTGTAACGACCATTCCCCTTGGTCCAGCATCTGGCGACTCAGATAGTCCGCCCGCCAGTTTTCTATGCCTGGATGTAAACAGCCGATAGAGCCAGCACGCTCCTGTTGGCCCAACCTAGGATGTGAGCGACTTCCGACGCTGCGGCCGAGCTCCTTGTTCCTCCCTGATGGTCGACAGTAGCCACCGCCGTGGCGTTATCCAATCTGGAACCTGATCAGACGCCCCTGAAGTCTCTGCGACCACTTGGAGAGGCACAGTCTGATCGCTCGAAGTTCGAGGACATTGATCAGCAGGCGAGATCCGTCCGGAGTCCAGCAACCCTGGGCCGACTGGACCCCTCAGACTCCCCTCCAAACCGTGAGGCTGGCATCTGTCGTGATCACAGTCCCATGGAAAAGAAGGAACGACCTCCCGGACTGAAGAGCCGGGAATCTCAGCCGCCCTCTCAGGGAAGCCTTGACCAGGTGACTTACCTGAATCTAGAGACAATGGAGATCTGTTCCAAGTGGACAGGATCTCCTCCTGCAATACTCAAGTGTGGAATTGGGTATACGGAACTGCTCCGAAGGAGGCCACCATGAGTCCCAGAACTCGCATGCAAAAAACGGAGAGACGACCATTTGCGGGATGCTAACAATTTCTCCGCCAACTGGAGCGTCTGCAACTGCTCCAAAGGAAGGAAGACCTTCGCCTCCGAAGAGTCCAGGATCAAGCTTAGGTACTCCAGACACTGAGTCGGTACCAACACCAACTTCTGTATGTTCAGTACCCAACCAATGTCCCGGAGGGTCTGACTGGCTATAGACATGTCCTCCTCTAATTCTGAGCCAGAAGCAGAACGTCCAAGTAGCCCACGATAGCAATGCCTCGCTGTCTCAGCAAAGCCAGATCGGGGCGAGCACCTTGTTAGAAAACTCTTGGTGCCGACGCCATGTCAAATCGCAAAGCGCAGAAACATATGATGGCTGTTGATCATGGCAAGTATGCGTCCTTGGTGTCGAGGGACGCCAGAAATCCCACGGTTGGAGCGCAGCAACCTTCGAACTAATGGATTTCATCCTGAACTCCGCACCCTTACAAGGTATGGAGGTCCAAGATTGAACGGACACCATCCTTCCCGGGGACTAGAATCCCTGAAACCGTTCCACTAGGGGCACAGGTACTGCACCAGAGCAAGTCTTGTACTGCTCCCATCAAAGCAGACCTGCGCGGAATAGGAGGGCCAGCTCCTTCCCCTCAGAGGACTATGGGAGAAGCGTGCTCTTACCTCCAGTGACATTCTTAATAATGTCGTCCAGCGAGGTACCAAAAAACCTCTGAAAGGCAATCTGCCAGGTCTCACTTGGATGCTTGGTCATCGGACCAGCATTCCAGCCAATCAGGCGGCGCAGTACCACCGCAGATACAGAGGTTCTGGAAATCATTTACATACACACACTGAGTATTTATTAGTGTATATGTTTTTACTGTGGCGCCGAAGGCGCGCATGTCTTTGGAGTGTGGGAGGAAACCGGAGTACCCGGAGGAAACCCACGCAGACACAGGGAAAACATGCAAACTCCAGGCAGATGGTGATGGGGTCCGAGTCGAACCAGCAACCCCATTGCTGCCAGGTGAGGGAGATAACCACTACACCACTGTGCTGCCCTCCATTCAGTGGATGTCTGAGACACCAAAGTCGCAGCCAATATAGGTCGCAACACTGACCCCAGCATAGTGAACCTGGAGCCGGACACCGCTTCGGACCTCCTATCAGTAGGGTCCTGAAGGATACCGAACCGCCATGCACTGGGGGACCACAAAGGACCTCTGCGGCCGTTCCCATTCCTTATTTATGAACTTATCAAAGAAAGTAACATAAGGAAACCTGTCACAGAGCGGTCAGATTTGTGTGACCAAAAGGAGACAGACTCCTCTGCGGAAGTCCCAGCTGCATTAACCAGCTGGAGAGTGTCCCGCACAGCATCAGAAGTGCACTCATAAGTGCCCTGACTAACATTCCCCAGAAGATGGCAGGGGGAGGGGGCGCTTTTTTACCCCCCTTACTCCCGCACGCCGTCTCTACCCTGGCAACAAATGATTCCAGGACTGTCTACAACGTATCAATGGAAACCGCAGGTGCAGGGGCACCATTAGCTGCCTCTGGCCATGTAGGGGAAGAAAGGTCACATACTGACTCCATAAACACCCACTGACAGTCCTCAGGAACCAAGTGAAAAACACATAAGAGTCCACCCTCCATGCTGCACTGACCGGGGGGGGGGGGTAACTCAGGGGTAGGGATGAGCTCGGTGTTTGAGTCGAACATACGTTCGACTCGAACATCGGCTGTTCGATCGTTCGACGAAGATCGAACTATTTGGGCCGTTCGCGCCAAATTCGAGTGACGCGAACGGCCCACAATACACTGCGCCATGGCAGTGCAATCCCAGCGCTGTGATTGGCCAAGCATGCACTGTGACCCTGCATGCTTGGCCAATCACAGTGCCGGCAACTAGGAGAGCCATAATTGGCCACAGGCAGGTTGCCTGTGGCCAATTATAGCTCAGGGGGTTTAGCACACGCCCCACACTAT
Source organism: Rana muscosa (assembly GCA_029206835.1). NCBI lineage: Eukaryota > Metazoa > Chordata > Amphibia > Anura > Ranidae > Rana > Rana muscosa. Next base: position 85,880,233 of record CM055128.1, on the reverse strand, counting down.
AAAAGGCCGCCAGTGTGGCGGCCTTGTGTAGTGTGTTCCGGCGCAGGGAAAGAGAAGGATAGGCAGGGACAGTGTCATTGTGCTATTCTTTGTGCTATTCTTGTGTGTAGGGAGAGAGAAGGATAGGCAGGGAGAGTGTCAGTGTCATATTCTTTGCTAAACCTTGTGTGCAGGGAGAGAGAAGGATAGGCAGGGGGCAGTGTCAGTGTCATATTCTTTGCTAAACCTTGTGTGCAGGGAGAGAGAAGGATAGGCAGGAAGAGTGTCAGTGTCATATTCTTTGATAAACCTTGTGTGCAGGGAGAGAGAAGTATAGGCAGGGGACAGTGTCAGTGTCATTGTTGCTAAGCCTCCTGCACAGTATACACCTGAAGCTAGCCCGTATTGCTGTGTTTTCCTGGTGTGTTACACTAACAGGCATTTGCAGCACTTACAGCGGGCGGAGTGTGCTTCCTGCTAAATATACACCTAAAGCTAGTCTGTATTGCTGTGTTTTCCTGGTGTGTTACACTAACAGGCATTTGCCGCACTTACAGCGGGCGGAGTGTGCCTCCTGCACATTATACACCTGAAGCTAGCCCGTATTGCTGTGTTTTCCTGGTGTGTTACACTAACAGGCATTTGCAGCACTTACAGCGGGCGGAGTGTGCTTCCTGCTAAATATACACCTGAAGCTAGCCCGTATTGCTGTGTTTTCCTGGTGTGTTACACTAACAGGCATTTGCCGCACTTACAGCGGGCGGAGTGTGCCTCCTGCACATTATACACCTGAAGCTAGCCCGTATTGCTGTGTTTTCCTGGTGTGTTACACTAACAGGCATTTGCAGCACTTACAGCGGGCAGAGTGTGCTTCCTGCTAAATATACACCTGAAGCTAGACCGTATTGCTGTGTTTTCCTGGTGTGTTACACTAACAGGCATTTGCAGCACTTACAGTGGGCGGAGTGTGCCTCCTGCACATTATACACCTGAAGCTAGCCCGTATTGCTGTGTTTTTCTGGTGTGTTACACTAACAGGCATTTGCAGCACTTACAGCGGGCGGAGTGTGCTTCCTGCTAAATATACACCTGAAGCTAGCCAGTATTGCTGTGTTTTCCTGGTGTGTTACACTAACAGGCATTTGCAGCACTTACAGCGGGCGGAGTGTGCCTCCTGCACATTATACACCTGAAGCTAGCCCTTATTGCTGGAGCTTTTTTTCTTTTGTGTTACACTAACAGGCATTTGCAGCGGGCGGAGTGTGCTTCCTGCAAAATAAACACCTGAAGCTAGCCCTTATTGCTGTTTTTTCCTGTTGTGTAACACAGGCAGTCATCTGCAGCACTTACAGCGGGCGTAGTGTGCTTCCTGCAAAATATACACCTGAAGCTACCCCTTATTGCTGGTTTTCCCATCTCCCTGCAGGCCATTAGAATGTCTGGAAGGCAAACAAGGAGAGGCAGACAGTCAGGAGCCAATAAAAGAGGGCAAGCAGGCTTTGTGTCTAGAGACAACAGTGCTGGTCGTGGACGCGGTGCATCGTCATCAGCACATGGCCATGGGACACGCTTGTCCTTATTTTTGGCAGCTGGACGTGTTGAGCTGCATCATGCCGAAGACTTGGTAGAGTGGATGACCAAGCCCTCCTCATCCTCTCTCACCTAGGCTCTGGGTACTGGCAAAGCAGATGCCAAAGCGTCCTCTTCCCTGGTATCAATGTCATCATCAGTCACTCCTTCCCTAGACCCACCATGTTTTCTTGAGGAGTCCCCCGAACTGTTTGAGCACAGTGTTGGGTACATGCTCCAGGAGGATGCCCAGCGTTTCGAAGGGTCTGATGATGATACCCAGCTAGAGGAAGGCAGTAGCGTGAGAGCAGAGAGAGGGGATGCTCAAGAAGGACACCAATCTGGCAGTCATGTTCCAGCAGCTGCAGCATACTGCCAGATTGGCTCCAGTGATGAGGAGGGAGGGGATGATGAGGTCACTGACTCCACGTGGGTGCCTAATAGGAGAGAGGAGGAGGAGGAGGAGGATGAGGAGGAGGCACATCTCCAACGAGGCAGGATTCCCTCGGGGGGCCAGCGTAAGGGCAGCACACCGACTGAATCACACCGCAGAGCTCCGCCTGTGCAGGGCGCTGCCTCTATCCGTTATTCAAAAAGTTCTTTGGTGTGGGCCTTTTTTGAGTCGAGTGCATCAGATCGCACAGCTGCTGTTTGCAACATATGTCTCAAGCGTATATCGCGTGGCCAAAACATCAGCCGCTTGGGCACAACATGCTTGACCAGACATATGTTGACCTGCCATGCAGCTCGTTGGCAAGCCTACCTTAAAGACCCACACCAAAGAACAAAGCGGACCTCTCCTTGCACCGCATCAGCTGGGATCTCCAACCCCACTATACCTTCAGTCCTCTCTGAAACCTGTACTGAGAGGAATGAAGGTGTAGAATTAGGTGTGTCACAGCCAAGTACTTGCGGGCACTCTGCTAGCAGTACACCGATGTCCGATTCTAGCAGGCAAATTTCCCTGCCCCAGCTGCTGGACCGTCGAAAGAAGTTCACTCCCAGCCATCCACATGCCCAGCGGTTGAATGCTAGCTTGGCTAAATTGGTAGCGCTTCAACTGCTGCCTTTTCAGTTGGTAGACTCGGCCCCCTTCTGTGAGTTTGTGCAATGTGCGGTTCCTCAGAGGCAGGTTCCCAAACACCACTTTTTCTCACGGAAGGCGATTCCGGCTCTCTACCGGCATGTGGAAGGCAATGTCTTGGCCTCGCTGGACAGGGCGGTCAGTGGTAAGGTGCATATTACCGCTGACTCATGGTCCAGCAGGCATGGACAGGGACGTTACCTTTCTTTCACGGCCTATTGGGTCACTCTTTTGGCAGCTGGGAAGGATGCAGGACAAGGTGCAGTATTGTTGGAGGTTGTTCCGCCGCCACGCCTCCAAAATGCTACTACTGGTTGTGACACACCTCTCTCCTCCACCCCCTCCTCTTCTTCCTCCATGGCCTCTTCCTGTGCTTTGTCCTCGGAAACAGCGGTGCTCCGTAGGCGTTCAAGGGGCTACGCAAGTACGCAGGCAAAAAGATGCCATGCCGTGCTTGCGCTGGTGTGTTTGGGGGACAGGAGCCACACTGGGGCAGAGGTTCTGTCTGCTCTGCAGGGGCAAGCCGAGAGGTGGTTGACGCCACACCAGCTTAAGCCAGGAATGGTGGTTTGCGACAATGGCACCAACCTCCTCTCCGCCCTCCGACAGGGACAACTGACCCATGTGCCCTGTGTGGGTCATGTCCTTAACTTGGTGGTGCAGCGGTTCTTGGGCAGGTACCCGGGCTTACAGGATGTCCTGAGGCAGGCCAGGAAAGTCTGTGTGCATTTCCGCAGATCTTATAATGCCAGTGCTCGCCTGGCTGAGCTGCAAAAGGAGTTGAACCTGCCCAAGAACCGCCTTATATGTGACATGCCCACCAGGTGGAACTCAACGTTGGCCATGCTGCAGCGGCTGCACACGCAGCAGAGGGCCATCAATGAGTACCTGTGCGACTACGGCACCAGGACAGGGTCAGGGGAGCTCTGTTTTTTTTCACCACGCCAGTGGGGCATGATCAGGGATGCATGCACTGTCCTGGCACCATTTGAGGAGGCCACGAGGATGGTGAGCAGTGACAGTGCATGCATCAGTGACACTGTACCTCTTGTCCACCTGTTGGAACATATGCTGCGTGGAATAATGGACAGGGCACTTGAGGCAGAACAGAGGCAGGAAGAGGAGGACTTCCTTGCCTCTCAAGGCCCCCTTTACCGAGACAGTGTTCCTTCTGTCCCACCCATCGCACAGGAAGAGGAGGAGGAGGAGGATTGTGTCAGCATGGAGGTGGAGCCTGGCACTCAGCATCATCAGTAGCAGTCTTTTTGGGATGATTTACAGTCCCAAGAAACCCGTGGACTTGTACGTGGCTGGGAGGAGGTGGCTGCGGATCATGTCGTCCTTAATGACCCAGAGGACTCCGGACCGAATGCCTCAGCTAACCTACGCTGCATGGCCTCCCTGATCCTGCAAAGTCTGCGGAAGGATCCTCGTATTCTTCGGATCAAGGAGAGGGACCATTACTGGCTGGCCACTCTCCTTGATCCACGGTACAAGGGTAAGGTTGTGGACCTTATCTTACCGTCGCAGAGGGAGCAGAGGATGAGACAACTCCGGGAGGCCTTGCAGAAAGGTCTGTGCAACGCGTTCCCAGAGACTGGGAGGTTACAAACTCCTGGTCCTGGACAACGAGTTGCTGAGGCTTCGGTCAAAGAAGGAGCGGTGGGGAAGGTGGCCGTCTGACCGATGCAATCAGACAATTCTTTAGTCCGCAGCCCCAAGGTATGATCGGTTCCAGCAACCATCGCCAGCGTCTGATATACATGGTGCAGGAATACCTAGGGGCAAGGTCAGACTTGGACACCTTCCCCACCGAAAATCCTCTGGCTTACTGGGTCTTGAGGATGGATCACTGGCCAGAGCTTGCACAGTATGCAATTGAGCTACTGGCCTGTCCTGCATCCAGCGTTCTTTCAGAACGCACATTCAGTGCTGCTGGAGGATTTGTCACGGATCACAGGGTGCGCCTGTCCACCGACTCGGTTGATCGACTGACCTTCATAAAGATGAACCAGTCTTGGATCACCACCAGCTACCAAACACCTGAAGCTGATATAACAGACTAATTTATTTTCAAATGTCACATCCCTTCAAGACTGATGCTGAGTGACTGTCCTGTTATGTTGACTGACTATCCTCCTCCTCCTCAATGATCCGATTGATGATGATAGCTTGGAAGAACATTTTTGTTTCTGGGTGCCGCCACCAGTGGCTAAGGCCCAATTTTTCAGCCCCTGTTTAACAGGGGCATGTAATTACAATTTTGTATGCAATGCTTTGCAGCAGGGCTCATTCCTGCACTCCAACTAGAGTATCTGGGAGAGGTTGCAGTGTCGTAGCACCAGTGCCTAAGGCCCAATTTTTCAGCCCCTGTTTAAAAGTGACCAGTTACACTTACCGGTAACGGTGTTTCTGGGAAGTCTTCCAGGACGGCACAATGAGAGATGACTGGCTCCACCTGACAGGAAACACAATCAATTCAAAGAGGTTAAAGCACCCGCCCCTCCCCGTGCTCCTCAGTTATGAAAAAGTACAGACCCACACCAGTGCACGAGAGAGAAAACACACACCCAAATAACTCTATACAAACCAATGTATCAACCAAAGCGGTGGGAAGTAGGCCTGCCGTCCTGGAAGACTTCCCAGAAACACCGTTACCGGTAAGTGTAACTGGTCACTTTCTCAAGTCGTCTTCCAGGACGGCACAATGAGAGAGAAGCAAGTAGCTTCAGGCCTACCTTAGGGTGGGACGACTGCTTGCAGGACCTTTCTACCAAAGGACAGGTCCTGAGGTGACAGCAACTCCACTCTGTAATGCCTTAGGAATGTATTCTGGCTTGACCAAGTCGCCGCTTTACAGATCTGTTCCACCGAAGCTCCGGCTCTTTCTGCCCAGGAGGTTGCCAAAGAGCGAGTAGAATGAGCTTTAACTTTCGGGGCTGTCTTACCAGCCTGGTAATAAGCTATGGAGATTGTCTGTCTGATCCATCTAGATATGGATGCTCTAGATGCCTGTTGGCCCTTTTTCTGTCCAAAAAAATTAATTAGTAAATGGCTGGATTTCCTAAATTCACCCACTCTATCCAGATAAGCTAGCAGACACCGTCTGACATCCAGACAATGAAAGGAGGCCTCTCTTTCATTTTGTGGATTTGAACAAAAGGAAGGAAGAATAATTTCTTGTGATCTATGAAACTTTGACACTACCTTAGGGAGGTACAGGGGGTCCTGCCTAAGAATAACTCTGTCCTCGAATAAACTAAAGAAAGGCTCTTTAATCGTCAGAGCCTGCATGTCGCCTATTCTTCTGGCTGTAGTAATTGCCAGAAGAAAAGCAAACTTAAATGTCAGTAATTTAACTGAAATATCTTCTAGTGGCTCAAACGGAGCCTTAGTTAATTGTTCCAAAACTAACGTAAGGTCCCAGGGCGGGACTCTAGAGATCCGCACCGGGGACAATCTATCCCTGGCCATTAGAAATCTTTTAACTAGAGGGTCCAGTGATAACTTTTTGTCCAAAAAATACGATAAGGCTGCTACCTGTACTCTTAGAGTCTTGGTAGCGAGACCTAAGTCGGCGCCATCCTGGAGAAAGTCCAGGATGACCGAGGTTTCTTGCTGGGATACCTTTCTCACTAGACACCAGTGAGAGAAGACTCCCCACACCTTCCTGTAGATACGTCTGGTGACTTCTTTTCTACTTGAGAGGAGAGTGTTAATCACTCTCTCGGAACATCCCCTCTCCCGCAGGTTCTGCCTCTCAAGCACCAGGCCGTCAGCTTGAAGAAGCTGGGATCTGGGTGAAAGACTGGTCCCTGCCGAAGAAGGTCCACCCGAACTGGTAGATGGAGGGGAGGTGCTACGGACCAGTTCTGTAGAGCGGGAAACCAGGCTCTCTTGGGCCACCAAGGAGCAATTAGAATGAGTCTGGTCTCTGAGAGACCTAGTTTTTGTAGGACTCTTGGAATGAGACTCAGAGGGGGAAAAGCATAAGCCAGGTGAAAACTCCATACCTGAGCCAGTGCATCCACCCCCCCTGAGCCCCACTCCCGGGACAGGGAAAATAATCTTCTTACTCTCCTGTTCTCCTTGCGGGCAAAGAGGTCTATTTCTGGCCTTCCAAAATGTTGGCACACCAGGTTGAACACCTCTGGGTTCAGCTCCCATTCCCCCTGGAGAATCCGATGACGGCTTAGATAGTCCGCCTCTATGTTGTACCTTCCCTTTATGTGTACTGCCGTAATAGAGGCAATCCGAAGCTCTGCCCAGCCCAGAATCCCTAGAGACAAGGTCAGCAGGGAGGGAGACCTGGTTCCCCCCTGATGATTTATGAAGGCCACCGTGGTCGCATTGTCGGAGAGGATCTGGACCTCCCGGTCTCGGATCCTTTCCTCAAACGCTTTTAGGGCCTCCCCGACCGCCAATAATTCCCGGAAGTTTGAGGAGGCGTGTCTCTGATCATGATTCCAGGAACCCTGGGCTCGGAGTTCGCCTAAGTGGGCCCCCCAACCCCAGGAGCTTGCGTCCGTCGTTATCCTGAGGGGGTCTGTCTGAGTCTATAGATGACCCACCTGCAACTTCTGAGGAAGAAGCCACCAGCTCAGAGAGTCCTTTACTACCTCTGGGATGGAGATTCTGTGGTTTAATGTTCCTCTTGTTCCGTCCCAGGAGGATAAGAGGAATTGTTGGAGGGGTCTGGAGTGGAGCTGAGCCCACGGAACCGCAGGTATACAAGAGGTCATTAGACCCAGTACCCTCATGATGCCTCTGAAAGAGGACTCCCTTACCTCCAACAGAGACCTGACCGCTGTTATGAGGCCCTGGACCTTCTCCTGGGGTAAACAAAGCTTCCTTTGTAAGGAGTCTATCAGGAAACCCAGGTAAATCTTTCTTTAGTCCGGGATCATCGAGGACTTCTCTCGGTTGATGATCCAACCCAGGGATTCCAAGGTACTCACAACCTTGGCCAGGTCTGCGAGGAGGAGATCTCGACTCTGGTTGTAAAGTAAAAGGTCGTCGAGATAAGGGACTATCGTTATACCCTCTAGGTGTAGGAAGGCAACCACCTCTGCTACGATTTTTGTAAATACCCTTGGGCTGGAAGCCAGTCCAAAGGGGAGGGCAGCAAACTGCCAGTGTTGAATCCCCTGAGGAGACCCGATTGCGAATCTGAGGAAGGCTTGATGTCCTAGAAAGATCGGGACGTGAAGGTAGGCGTCCTTTAAGTCGATCGTTACCATGTATACCTCCTTCAGAAGGAGTCTTCTGAGGGTGTATATGCTTTCCATGCGAAATTTCTTGTGACGCAAGGAGGTATTCAGGGGTCTCAGGTTTATTATCAACCGGTACTTGCCTGACGGCTTTGGGACAACGAAGATGTGGGAGTAGACCCCCAGTCCGCGTTGTCCCGCAGGTACCGGGACTACAACTCCCTGTTCTGCTAGTTCTGAAATGTTTTGCAGAAGACCTGCTGCCTTGAGGGGGTCCCTGGGGAGATGTGTTACTAGGAACTTTGAGGGGGGGGTGAAGAAACTCCAGCCTGTAGCCCTCCTTTATAATGTTGAGAATATGAGGGCTCTGGGTAATACTCTCCCACCTGGAAAGGAATTGGGAAAGTCTTCCCCCTACCCTTACGTCACTTAAAGTCTTTTTCATTTGATTTTTGGTTGGAAAAGAGGATACCTCCTTTTTGCTTATCCTTTCCAACGCCCCACTTCCTATTACCGGCAGGCCTCTTGCTCGAGAAACGATTTCTACCCTGGGGGCCTCGAAAAAATCTTTTTTGGTCCCTTTTAGGTTTAGTGGGGAACTTTTTGCCCTTTTCGGTAGATCTTGATAGGGCTTGGTCCAGCCCTGTACCAAAAAGGAGTGAGCCCTCAAATGGGAGTCCACATAAGCGGGTCTTGGATGCGTTATCCCCATCCCATGTTTTGACCCATACGGCTCTGCGAGCCGAGTTTACGAGGGCACCCGTTTTTGCGGTGGTTCGCACGGTCTCAACTGCAGCATCTGCTAGGTATGCCACTGCGCTACCTATTACCTGTAGAGAGTCTAGGACTTCCCTGGACTTGGACACACGGGAAACATGTTCTATTAGTTTGGTTATCCATGTATCCGCGTTCCTAGCTATACAAGCTGAAGCCAGCGCGGGGCTTATTGCTGCCGCATTGGCTTCCCAGGCTCTACGCAAGGTCGTCTCAGTACGGCGATCCATAGGATCCTTGATATTACCTGCGTCCTCAAAGGAGAGGTCGGATTGCTTTGACACCTGTGCCAAAGAGGCGTCCAATCTGGGAATCTTAAAGAGTTTCTCCTCATCCTCCCCCTTAAAAGGGCACCTACGCTTCCAAGTTTTATATTTCAGAAGCTTCCTCTCAGGTTCCTTCCACTCTCTAAGAATCACATCATGGAGAGCCTGGTGAACCGGGATGGTTCTGGGTTGGGCCCTTACCAAGCCTCGGTACAATCTATCCTGTGCGGATACCTGTTCCGTCGGCTCCTGAATTTCTTCAGAGGTGTAGATTGCACCAAGGAGGCCTTCCATGTCGTCAGCTGAGAAGATGTGTCTTCCTGACCTAGAGCCTTCTTCCTCCTCCTCAGCCTGACTATCTATCAGGCCCTCATCGGATAGTCCCTGATCAGGGATCTCCGAATCCTCTTCTGCCTCTGAGTCCTGAGACAGGAGGGATCTCAGGGATTCTGGGTGTCCTCTCCTGGTTGAGGAGAAAAACTCCTGTGAGGAAGGGCCCTCCCTGCTTGTCTGGGGCTCTGGTTCCTTAGCTTTAAGGGAGGCTTGAAAATCCTTAAGGGTGGCAAGCATCTGGGTTTGGACAGAGAGAAAGTCTCTCATCACCTGAGATGTTTCCTTCCCAGCCAGCTTCTGGATACATTTGAAGCAGAAGGGCTTGGAATGGGTTGAGGGTAATTTCTCGTTACAGTAACCGCATCTTTTGGAGCGGGCAGGGGTTCTAGAGCAGGGTTTCTCAACTCCAGTCCTCAAGGCGCCCCAACAGGTCATGTTTTCAGGCTTTCCATTATTTTGCACAGGGGATGTAATCAGTTTCACTGCCTTAGTAATTACCACAGCTGTTTCATCTGAGGGAAATCCTGAAAACATGACCTGTTGGTGCGCCTTGAGGACTGGAGTTGAGAAACACTGTTCTAGAGGAACGACTGGCAACCCCCTGGGCAGTGACGTCCTCTCCTGCAATGTAAGAGTACACAGGAATACATTAACAACCAAAAAGAACCCTGTGACAGGCAAGGGGAAAGAGTCGGGGTACCATCCCCCATCATGACCCCTGCTGGCTGGGTTGACTTACCCCCTGTGGTCTCCTCTGTAGCCGCGGCCGTAGTCGGCCTCTCCTCATGCTCCATGTAGGTGAGATGCTCTGCTCCCGATCGCAGTTCCACTGGAGGAGAAAAAAGGGCGCCTCCTTCCTGGCGTCCCTCCGTTTTTGAATGCGGTAACAGACGCCGGCCGCCGCCATTTTGCCGGAGACCGGAACCGGAAATGACGCGGCACGCGATGGCGTCATCCTTGACGCTAGAGGACGAATGTCCTAGACGCCGGGAAAATGGTGCCGCAATGCTATGCACCTGCATAGAGCGGCGCCCTAAGCAAACAGACCGCGCGAGCGGACGGAGGAACCTGCCAGCCCCCGCCTCCAGGATGGACACCCAAACAGGTAGGAGGGAGGAAGGAGGATATCTGGCCCCTGAAGTCCCGGGTACAGCCCCGCACCTAGGGAGCTTCAGTGCTCAGGGAGGCTCTTCAACTGCCCTCCCTGAGAAGGAATGGGATACCCCCCAGGACGGACAAATAGAGTCCTGCTAGGCCCAGAGGCTTCCCAGGCATGCGGCTCAGCTCCCGGGGGGGACTTCCAGCCCCAGGCCTTCAGTCTGTGGAAAAAAAATAAACGGTTTCGCTGTGGGGAAACACAATCAAGAACTGAGGAGCACGGGGAGGGGCGGGTGCTTTAACCTCTTTGAATTGATTGTGTTTCCTGTCAGGTGGAGCCAGTCATCTCTCATTGTGCCGTCCTGGAAGACGACTTGAGAAAGGGGCGTGTAATTAGAATTTTTGATGCAATACTTTGCAACAGGGCTCATTGCTGTGCTCCAAGTACAGTATCTGTGAGGGGTTGCAGTGTTGTAGCACCAGTGCCTAAGGCCCAATTTTTCAGCCCCTGTTTCAGGGGCATGTAATTACAATTCTTGATCTAATAATTCACAGCAGGGCCCATTCCTGCGCCCACCAAGAGTAACTGTGAGGCCTTACAGTGTTGTCTCAACACCACCACCACCACCAAAGGCCCAATTTGTCAGCCCCTGTTCAACAGGGGCATGCAATTACAATTCTTGATCTAATAATTCACAGCAGGGCCCATTCATGCGCCCACCAAGAGTAACTGTGAGGGATTACAGTGTTGTGGCAACACCAACATGTAAGGGGCAAATTTCAGCAGAGTATATACGGCAGGCCCCTACTTTCAAACATCCAACTTACAAATGACTCCTACTTGCAAAGGAAAGGAGACAACAGGAAAGGAGACAACAGGAAGTGAGAGGAAATCTACCCCTAGGAAGGGAAATTCTCTCCTGTAAGAGTTAATATGGGAAAAGGGTGTCTCCTCTCTACTGATGCTTTATCACCAATCCTTGTTTCAATAAAAACCCCAGTTTTCAAAAACATTTGCCATTGGGACGGAAAGTGAGGTGAAATGTTCAGGGGGCACAGACAGCAAAACAAATGTTACAGGGGTGATAACCCTTCCCTATGTTTTCCAAAAAGCTTAAAAATAGATTTTTTGGCTGGAGCTACACTTAAACAATGTACCTGTTCAAAATTACAAACAGATTCTACATAAGAACAAACCTACAGTCCCTGTCTTGTATGCACCGCCTGTATACGGCTGTTCAGAGTATATAGGGCCTTTTTTATTTTGTGTGCGGGGTTCCCCTTAATATCCATACAAGACCCAAAGGTGGCTGGTAATGGGCTGTGGTGGGGGGGGGGGGGGGCGGTGATGGGGTAGCTATGCCATTTTTCTCAAAGATTTTCATCCATATTACAGACATATTACCAGACATTACATTAAAGCCGCAAGCAGTTTTAAATGGCTTTTTTTTTCCTTTAGAAATGTCATTTTGTGCAGGGACAGTTCTAAACACGGGAAACACGTGGCACTTCACAGGCATACTTTAGACACCCCCCAGGTACGATATTTAAAGGAATATTTGACTTTTTTTTTTCCACTTTATGCATCATTAAAATAACTGCTCCCGAAAAACAGCCGTTTTTAAAACTTCTTTTTGCATTGATACATGTCCCCTGGTGCAGAACCCGGGTTCCCAAACCCTTTTTAGGACAATAACATGCATATTAGTCATTATAATTAGCACTTTAGATTTCGAACGTTCGCACCCATTGTATTTAAATAGGGTTCTAACGTTCGTGCGAACTTTCGGTCCGTTCGTGGGTTCTGGTGCGAACCGAACCCAGGGGTGTTAGGCTCATCCCTACTCAGGGGACTCACCACCCAGAAGTAAAAAAAAAAAAAAGGGTTGTCCCCCTAACTAGGGGCTGGGACTTTAACGGCAACAGAGTATTGCAAAACACAATAGTATAATATAAAGTAATTTAATATAATTGATTTAGGAAGCCAACTTGGTGGCAATTCCTTGCCATCTAACAATGTGTCCCTTTTCCTTTCATTGTTTAGTTATATTACCCACTTTCATTCACTTTCTATATTTTCTCTGCTGACATTTCTAGTGTCAGCAGAGAACGTCCTTTACCAGTCTTGCACATGCGCTATGTTTGTGTATATTTTCTTAGATGTGAGGCTGTTTGCGTGCCGCCCTAGACGTTTGCGTGCCGCCATAGACTTTGCCTGGCTGTTTTACATTGCGCGATGTTCCGTGCCTCGGTCCCTCATGTTTGACTTTGCAGAGGGCGGCGCACGACCTCTGTCAATCGCGCTGTCACGTGGATGAGGACGGGTCGCCATTTGCCCGCCCACTTTGCCCAGTTGTTCTACATTGTGGGATTGTCCACAAATTAGCGCCTCACGCCGTGGGCTGGACTGGACATGCCCCCTGGTGGTTAACATATCAGTTACACATCTTGATGCTAGATTTATTTCAGCTGGTTCATCAGGTGTATCCACAGCACACATGCTCTGTTTAACAACCCTGGTTATTTAAATGAACTGACTTTGTTGGTCATTTGCACACTGTCATTTGGAAGGATAGGACCGTATATTAGTCTGCGGCTTATAACAGGTATTTTGTTCCTTTGTATTTTTAAACAAACCTTTTCTTACTAACTTATTATATTGTTACACATGAGTCAATATAATTTTATTTATTTTTTTTAACCCTTTTTGACTTGGTGTATGAGGCAGATTTTTTGTTGATCAGCTTCTTGCCTTAAGTTTCTGAGGCGGCTATACTTGGTTGATACATCTTGAAGTTTCACCAATGTTTTCCCTTAGTTCACTATCAAAGTGAGTGACATATATGCTTACGCTTTGCCGCTTCTTAGAAAAACTGAATTATTATTACCGTATTTATCGGCGTATAACACGCACCGGCGTATAACACGCACCCCAAGTTTAGGAGGGAATTTTAGGGAAAAAAACTTTTAGGAGGGAAGTTTAAGGAAAAAAAAAAACTTACATTTAAATGCAGCCTTACCAGTGTCCGTTGCAGCCTTGTCAGCAGTGTCCAGTGCAGCCTTTGCCCAGTGTCCAGTGCAGCTTTGCCCAGTGTCCAGTGCAGCTTTACCCAGTGTCCAGTGCAGCCTTTGCCCAGTGCAGCTTTACCCAGTGTCCAGTGCAGCCTTTGCCCAGTGTAGCTTTGCCCAGTGTCCAGTGCAGCTTTACCCAGTGTCCAGTGCAGCCTTTGCCCAGTGTCCAGTGCAGCCTTTGCCCAGTGTCCAGTGCAGCCTTTGCCCAGTGCAGCTTTACCCAGTGTCCAGTGCAGCCTTTGCCCAGTGTAGCTTTGCCCAGTGTCCAGTGCAGCTTTACCCAGTGTCCAGTGCAGCCTTTGCCCAGTGCAGCCTTTGCCCAGTGTCCAGTGCAGCTTTGTCCAGTGCAGCCTTTGCCCAGTGTCCAGTGCAGCTTTGCCCAGTGTCCAGTGCAGCCTTGCCCCAGTTTTCAAAATTGGCGCCGCCGAGATCGCCGCAGAGACTGGGCGGAGCGGGGCGAACGCCGCCGAGAACGCAGGGACGCAGAGACTGGGCGGAGCCGCCGCCGAGATACACATAGCCGAGTGTACTCGGCTATACTCTGCTTTTCTCGGCTCCGCTCACAGTCACGCCGAGTCCCGCCCTATGATGGACATATCACAGGTCCAATGGCGGGACTGGGCGTGACTGTGAGCAGAGCCGAGAAAAGCCGAGTATAGCCGAGTACACTCGGCTATGTGTATCTCGGCGGCGATCGCTGCGCTCCGCTCAGTCAGCGGAGATCGCCGGGATCAGTGGGTATCGGCGTATAACACGCACCCACGATTTTCCCCTGATTTTAAGGGGAAAAAAGTGCGTGTTATACGCCGATAAATACGGTATATACATTTATACTTTATGGATAGGGTGATACAATTTATTGCCTTTTTCTAGGTGATATACATATACATGTGATATATATCCCTTTTGTGTTTACATTATTAATACATGTGACAGGAGGGTCTCTTTGGACACAGGGTGAGCCAGGAAATAATGGGCATTAAGAAATATATCTTGGGCTACCTAAAATGGGTCTGTAATATTTATCCACCATATTCCCCAGGATATCTGCAAAAAACTTTTACTGTTTGATTATGACCTCAACAGGTTAATTGAAAAGTGACACCTTCATGATGTTTGGACACATACTCTTAGATGCTAATATCATCACCCACAGCCCTGCCTTTGTGTAATCATTGCTGTGAGGAATTAAGGTGTTTTGCATTCTATTGTTCATTGTGACTGGGGAATGTCTGGTGTGAATAGAGGTAATTAACACTATACTTGTGTGTATTGTAAAGGCAGACTGGGATTTACAATACAAAGGGATTTAAGATGTAAAGGGATTATAACTTGTCGTCTCCTGACAGACCGTCTGCCAAACACTTTGTGATAAGATGTGTATTGGGGATCTTTAGGATCTATTGTGTGAAGCCTGTTGTCTCCTAACAGACGTCAAAATAATGTGTTGTCTTGTAAGGTGTGGGTGGAGCTGGATCCTTGTTCATGTTAACTAATGTGTATTGAATTGTGTATAAAGTTACAATGTTTCTCAATAAAGAAGTCATTCTACCCCAGAAGAATACAGAGTGCGTCTCGTTTCTTCCAGAGGGATTGGTTCCTATGGGAAGGGATTGTTTGGCTGTGGAAGATTGGTAGCGAGTGGATGTGTGTCCAGGAGAGGGGACAGAGGAAACGGCGTTAACCCCCTTGATATTTGGGGACCCGTTACATTGGTTGGCAGCAGCGGGATCTTCCCTCCAGTTACTGGGACACTCCAAACCACCACAGTGAATGACCAGCTATGCAGCCTGCAGGAGAGCCACGCTGAAAGACTTACTTGAGAGCCGTGGAGGCACCGGGGGGACAAAGAACAAAGCCACCTTGATCAGGGAACTAACAGAGATGGATCAGGGGGATGGTGAAGCAGGACCCCGGTCAGTTGAAGACTTGTTTCAACAACGAGTTCGCCAGCGGTTGGCATTATATGGTGCTAGCCCATCAGAGACCGCCATACGGGAAGCCATTAGAGACATCCAGCGGCAGGATGAGCGGCAACATGAGCAGAGAATGGTGGAAATGCGGCAATCAGAGACAACACCTAAAGATACAGCGCCTTGCCGTAAGTTGCCCTTTCGGGCATTCAAACTATTTAAGGAAGGAGAGGAGGAAATTGAAGCGTTCCTGCAGGACTTTGAGAGACTATGCCAGATACATGAAGTGCGGGCCCCAGATTGGGTCGCCTTACTGGCAAGTAATTTAACGGGCAGAGCGGCGGATGCGTATCGGGCCCTGGAGGATGAAGATGCTAAAGACTATGACCGGGTAAAAGAAGCTCTGCTAGCCCGATTTGCCATTACACCCGAAGCCAGCCGGATTAAGTTTAGAGAATCCCGGAAACAAACCCACATAACATACGTGGAGTGGGCACATCGTCTGCAGCGAGACCTTAAGGGCTGGTTCCAGGGAAGCCACGCTCATACCATAGAGGACATCACCCAGCTAGTACTCTTAGAACAGTTCTTTAACCACACCCCTCCGGTATTACGGGATTGGGTGCGAGATAAGTGACCACGGACTGTACAGCAAGCGGCTACTTTTGCCGATGAATATCTGGACTCTCGAAGGTCAGGCGGAAGCGAGCGCTATCCACTATCTCGGCCCAGTTTACCAGCCTCTAACCCAACTTCAGCATCACCTCCAGCGGCCACTTATCCTCAGCAGCCCAGGTTCAACTCCCAGGACTACGCACAACCCATCAGGTGTTTCGGATGTAAACAGCTAGGGCACAAAAAGCCAGACTGTCCGTTGAATCCAGCCATCCAGTCCCAGTCATGGAGACAGCCAGCAAGGGGGAGGAGCCCCCGCACACCTATGCCTGTGGCCCACTGCGTTGAGGAGGAAGAACATTGGGGCGTCCTGCACGAGGCTGATCCAATACAAGCAGCAACACAGGCAGACTGTCTGGGTCAATGGAAAGGTAGCCAATGGCCTATGTGATTCTGGTGCCACCATGACCCTACTACAGAAGAACCTCATCCCAGAGAGCCAACACACCGGAGACACTGTAGCCGTAAGAGTAGCGGGAGGTACCATCTTCCGGTTACCCGTTGCCTGGGTTCACCTGGATTGGGGGGTTGGTTCGGGACACGTGAATGTGGGGGTGATGAAGGATTTGCCAGCGGATGTACTACTGGGGAATGATTTGGCCCCCCTCGTTTCTGCTTACGCCCCGATGGGCCCCGCTGAAGCCAAGCCAGTGACTACCTGTGCCCAGACCCATGCTGCTGGAACCGGCCTGATTGCGGCTGAGAACGGGGTAAGATTGTCTTCCCCGACATGTACCTTAGATCAGGCACAATATCACAGTCTAAAATTGGAATGTGACAAGTTGGCCAGTGAGAAATCAGAGATGCAACGACACTACGTCATGTATTATGAGATGTCCCATGGCTTGAACATTGAAATGCACAAACAGGCTGAAATTGTCAAAAGGTTAAATGGGATTTGCGCCCAGGTTTTGCCTTATCTTTCCCAAGAGCACCAGCAACAAGTTTTGGGAGCCATTGAGAGAGCAAAGCAAGTGACTGTTCCAGAACTGAATTCCATTATTCGTCCTGCAACCTTACATTTGCACCATCCGCTACTGACCCGGTAAGCAAAATGGCAATGCTGATGGGTTGTCCAGGCATTAGAGGAATGGACCTATGGACTAACTTCGGAGTCAACCCGTCTGGGGTCGCCTCCTCTGTTAGTCTCCTGCCGAAAGGGGAGATGTGTGACAGGAGGGTCTCTTTGGACACAGGGTGAGCCAGGAAATAATGGGCATTAAGAAATATATCTTGGGCTACCTAAAATGGGTCTGTAATATTTATCCACCATATTCCCCAGGATATCTGCAAAAAAACTTTTACTGTTTGATTATGACCTCAACAGGTTAATTGAAAAGTGACGCCTTCATGATGTTTGGACACATACTCTTAGATGCTAATATCATCACCCACAGCCCTGCCTTTGTGTAATCATTGCTGTGAGGAATTAAGGTGTTTTGCATTCTATTGTTCATTGTGACTGGGGAATGTCTGGTGTGAATAGAGGTAATTAACACTATACTTGTGTGTATTGTAAAGGCAGACTGGGATTTACAATACAAAGGGATTTAAGATGTAAAGGGATAATAACTTGTTGTCTCCTGACAGACCGTCTGCCAAACACTTTGTGATAAGATGTGTATTGGGGATCTTTAGGATCTATTGTGTGAAGCCTGTTGTCTCCTAACAGACGTCAAAATAATGTGTTGTCTTGTAAGGTGTGGGTGGAGCTGGATCCTTGTTCATGTTAACTAATGTGTATTGAATTGTGTATAAAGTTACAATGTTTCTCAATAAAGAAGTCATTCTACCCCAGAAGAATACAGAGTGCGTCTCGTTTCTTCCAGAGGGATTGGTTCCTATGGGAAGGGATTGTTTGGCTGTGGAAGATTGGTAGCGAGTGGATGTGTGTCCAGGAGAGGGGACAGAGGAAACAGCGTTAACCCCCTTGATATTTGGGGACCCGTTACAATACATATATACAGATATTTTTTACCTTCTTTTTTACTTCTTATAGAACTTGCCATTAATCAACTTACCGGCTTTGCCTTTCGCCCTATGGTCTCTATTGACCAGCGACAGACCTTGGTGAGATCTGATACAATTTTCTGTTGCAGCATGACTATTCGGTCTTTATCAATTTCCAATAAATGTATTTAGTCCATGGTTCAGCCAATTTTTATTTCCTATTAGGACTTATTGTCTCTATTACCATCTGGACTAATTCATAGGTGGCTATCAGGTCAGACCTATTTCTTTCTTTTTTTTCCCTGTTATTCACCTTCCCCTTCAACGATGCTCATTCATTCTCTGTTTGTTATGTTCACCGCCCATGTTTTTGTATATATTTTATAGATGTACTTTCTCCAATAAGGACACGCCCCTGAAGAAAGGGAACCCTCCCTGAAACGCGTCGGGCTCAATCACGTGTGGAGAACAATTTGTTTTTATATGTAATCTACTGTATTTGAATTTCCATATTCTAAAGTTATCTCCATCTTGCCACCAAGTTGGCTTCTTAAACCAATTATATTAAATTACTTTATATTATACTATTGTGTTTTGCAATACTCTGTTGCCGTTAAAGTCCCAGCCCCTAGTTAGGGGGGCAACCCTTTTTTGTTCTAGCTACACACGGGATGTTGGCAACCTGTAAATCAAGCCTTGGTGTATAACCTTATCTTCGAGCTATACACCACCCAGAAGTAGACCGCTCCGCACCGCTGCCCGCCTGGTATACACAGTGCGTGTGTGATGAAAAAAACTGTGAGGAGAATGAACTGCGTCGTTCAGAAAGCCAGTGCTAGAGGCCAAATCCACTCCAAAATGGCCACCAGACACCTCAGATACAAAGGGCGCGGACCACAAGAAAATGGCTGCCCACAATACCGACCTGCGCCACAGCGCGGCCACGACAAAATGGCCGCCAATGGAAATAGTAATATAGAAAAATATAGAAAAAAATCACATTAAAAATGGCGACAGCACCGCAAAAAATGGCGCCCGAGCCCCGGGATGTGGACGAGAAGGATTGCAGAGACTTCCCAGGAGACAGACCCCCCCTCTCACAGAAAGGGGACCCTGGCGCCCCACGGTCCCCAACAGGGACTCGGAGCCCCCCACAGGCACACCCCGGTCGCAGCGGGCCCTAGGGAAGGAGGGGAAAGGGCGACAGAGAGCAGGGAAAGGGAGGACAGGAGAACCCCTTAATCCAGGGAATGCCCAGCTGTTCCATCCTGCCGAGACAGGAGGAACCGTACTTACCCGTCCTTGCGAGGACATGCTGGCGCGTACCTGACAGACCCACAACCGATGGTACGGAGTAGCTGTCGGCCCGGTCCACTGTGAGTGAGACAACAAGCAGCCCAGTCATTTGTGGACCCTGGAGCATGTGCTCACTGGCCACCCCTGGAGCCATGGGGTATGTCGTGGCAGAACCAGCGCAAAGCTAAGAACTGGCACGCTCGATGGCCGTTGATCGAAGATATCACAAAAAAATAAAAATTTCTTCAGGACTCTGTTGCCCGAAGGGAGCCACGTCCTTCTCTGCTAGGCAGAAAAAAAAACTGAGGCTGCTGACTGCAGGTAGGAGGGTTATGTATGGAGGGACCGCCCCCTAGGCGGGGCTGTTCAACTCTGTTAAAGTTACATGTTTTAAGATAACTAACATGTTCTGTCTAGTCCTCTCCTATGAACAGGAACATAACCCACTTTGTCAAGATTTAAAGAGCTGTGTCCATCCATGGACGAAAAGAGAAATGGCAGCTGGAGTAGAGCGCTGTTATTAACAAAAACACAAGCCTCCTACCTTTATCAGAGAACAACTAGTGTAGTAGCCACCAGCTACTACTGTAGTAATCTCATCCGAACTAGCTGGCAGCTGCATGAGTTTTAGGTCTCAGCCTTCAATCAGTACAAAAGGAAGAAGGTGAGGCACAGGGCTGCATGGAAAGCTGTGCTGCAGGACAGAGAGGGTCTGCTTGTACCTCCTCCATACATTCTGAGCACTCATAATTTGGGCATATGCCTGGGGTGAAGCTGCAGCCAGCACTGCCATAGATAAAAGAAAAAAAGGGGGTACCAAAATTATCTAGCATACGGCTTTTCTCCAGGGGCTTACTTCGACCTTTTACCATTGATAATGGTCTCAAGGGGATTTATTTGTTTGGACTACACTGTACCATTCTGTTTGTATACAGTTGAGCTGTCTTTGTTTTAAGGCTACATATGTTCTGATATAACCTGGACCCAAGGATTATAACCCTTACTCTGGTCGTCTGTCCATACTCATCTCCTTCCCCTTTCGCCTGCTTTGTTTTCCCTTTACAACTTGTTGAAATAAACTGTGCGAGGATACCTTCTATATAGAATATAGAAGCCACTGGCCCTTATGATCATTCTCCGACACACCACTGGATTTAACCTTTTGGGTAGAACTTTTTGGAATCTTGTGAACAAGGCTGTTATTCTCCCGCAAGATAGTGAGACCCGCTCTCTTTCTTGACACCAATGAACCTTGAATGTGTCCTGACGAAGCTTACAAGCGAAACGCATTGACGCACAAAGGCTCACAATTATTATTATTATTTAGGTACTTGTATAGCGCCGTTAATTTACGCAGCATTGTACATCGGTCCCTACCCTCAAGGAGCTTACAATCTAAGGTAATATATTATGCATCTTAATATATATGGTTTTTAATTCTTCCTAATGATTTTTATGTACCATGTACTTTTTTCAATAAATATTGTAATTTTTCTAGAATATTCTCCATTGTTTACTGTGCCTCAAAAGTCCGACCTTGGGTTACCAATTTTGGTACCCCCTTTTTTTTCTTGTTCCCCTTATCATTTAGAGATGTGGCTATGTGAGTGCTTTCTTCTCTATTGCTATAGATACAAATTACATTTTATTTCTAAACCACAGCACAGCTTTTAACATGGGTAAGTGCTAAAGTATATTGTCAAAAGTATTGGGACACCTGTCTTTACACGCACATGAATTTTAATGGCATCCCAGTCTTAGTCCGTAGGGTGGAATATTGAGTTGGCCCACCCTTTGCAGCTATAACAGCTTGAACACTTCTGGGAAGGCTGTCTACAAGGTTTAGGAGTGTGTCTATGGGAATGTTTGACCATTCTTCCAGAAGCGTGTTTGTGAGGTCAGGCACTGATGTGAACGAGAAGGCCTGGCTCGCAGTCTCCGCTCCAACTCATCCCAAAGGTGTTCTACCGGGTTGAGGTCAAGACTCTGTGCAGACCAGTCAAGTTCCTCCACCCCAAACTCGCTCATCTGTGTCTATATAGACCTTGCTTTGTGCGCAGTCATGTTGAAACAGGCTCCCACAAAGTTGGGAGCATGAAATTGTCAAAAAAATCTTGGTATGCTGATGCCTTTATGAGTTTCCTTCACTGGAACGAATGGGGAATAGCCCAACTCCTGAAAAACAACCCCACACCATAATCCCCCCTCCACCAAATGATTTGGACCAGTGCCCAAAGCAAAGTCCATAAAGACATGGATGAGCGAGTTTGGGTTGAAGGAACTTGACTGGCCTGCAATGAGTCCTGACCTTAACCCGATAGAACACCTTTGGGTGAATTAGAGTGGAGACTATGAGCCAGGCCTTCTCATCGAACATCAGTGCCTGACCTCACAAATGCGCTTCTGCAAGAATGGTCAAACATTCCCATAGACACACTCCAAAACCTTGTGGACAGCCTTCCCAGAAGAGTTGAAGCTGTTATAGCTGCAAAGGGTGGACCAACTCAATATTGAACCCTACGGACTAAGATTGGGATGCCATTAAAGTTCATGTGCGTGTAAAGGCAGGTGTTCCAATACTTTTGACAATATAGCGTATGTGCACTGGGTCCTCAGGAGGAATTAGCAAGACTTTTTTAAATGTTGTTTAGGGTTGTTTAAATTTCGCTGTATAAAGGGAAAATAATCTCTTGTATTAATAAAGTAAAGTGTTGTCTATAATCTTTTAATTTCCCAATTTTGTCTTTTTCTGAGGGTGTAGCCTGATATCTATTCAATGTAGACAAAAAGGAACATAAGAAAAATCCATTTATTCATCTTCAATATAAATAGATATTTGTTTGTGATAAAGATGTGTGTTCAAAATGAATCCTCATATTAACAATTAAATATCTGTCACGGCAGGCATGATTATCACTGGTTTCCATTGAATTTTTTTTTTCCATAAGAATGATTCATGTGGTCAGACTGGGGAATGTACCATTTTATTTTGGCGGAATGACTGAATAAATACCCTTCTATCATCTCATTATTAATCATTACAAAAGCTGAATAACACAGTTGTTCTGTTTATTTATGAACTATTTTAATTACCACAATGCTTTATATTAAAGTGGTTGTTAACCCACCAAGTGAAAATTACAGTATCCTCTCTGTTTATTAATGTAGTCTGCCCTGTGTCTGTGCCTAATAAAAATAATGAAGCTATATACCCCTCATTTCACAGTGCCGATCGGCGCTCACATGACTGAGGATCCCCCGCTGACGTTAGTCAGGAGGGGAGGAGAAGAGGCAGCTGGTCCCGTGAGCACGGGATCAGCGCTCTGAAATGATGTACAGTATATAGCTGCATTATTTTTATAAGGCACAGACACAGGGCAGATTACATTATTAAACAGAGAGGATACTGTAAATAACAGTAATTTCAGCAGCGAGAGGGAAGGGAATAGGGGGCGGGCACGGACACGGAACGGACAGGCGGGGAGGTGGGAAAGGACGGAGGAGAGCTGTGGATGATGTAGGCACATAAACTGACCACGGTGTCAGGGCTCAGCAGTCATTAGACACCGTGGTCAGTTTATAAAGGCGAGGGCAGAATCAGCGAAGATATTTCAGGTTTTACAGGGGGTCAAATGACACAGCACAAGCACTGTGCTGTAAAACATGCTTTAAAGGAACAGGATATTTTATTTTTAGGTTAACAAACACTTTAAACACCCTTATTAAACTGAACACCCAGAGAAGTGACCTCACTTTTCTCTGTTACAGCCTGCTGATTCGGCAGTGTGATGAGGTCTGACATCTGATAGGGTCATCCCTTTATGATCCTGTCCTGTAAGCAAGCTCCCATATTACAATATTTTAGACTCAAATTATCATCCCTGTATACTTCCCCACATATGCTTTTCAATCTCTATATCCGGTTTGTTGAAAATGTCATGTAATAAACAGCGTTAAAAAAATATTTTCGACTTACAGCACTGAACAAAGTGACATAGTCTAACAGCGTGCTAGTACTATCCATCCCTCTTAGGCTACTTTCACACTGAAGGCGGTTTTCAGAAAAGCGGTTTTGTGTAGCAACGCAGCGGTTTTAACCTCTTCTTCGGTCGCTAGCGGAGGTTAAAAGCGCCCCGCTAATGGCCGAAAAGTGCCGCTAAAACAAGCGGTGCTTTAGCACCAATGTGGCCGCAGTGTGAAAGTAGCCTTAGCCTGAGTTCTAGTGTTTATGGGAAGCTGACAGAAATACCCAACTTAGGTACTATCACAAGCAAGGTTTATTTTTAATGAATGCATAACTGGTATAAAAGTAATTTTTTTTAAAGCTGCCTGGAGTTCAGTTTTAAAGAGACCCTGTTGCCAGACCCATTCATTTCAACAATCTTCCCACATAACATATGTGCATTTAACATATTGTATGCATGTAATTAACCTGTAAAAGATTCCCTTGTGTAGACTGTCACCTAAAGCTGTATTAATCCCAAAAAACAAAAATAATAATATATTGCAGCTTACCAATCATTAGATGTGGTGGCTGCATTAGTTTTCTTTTTTTAAATGATTTTTTTCCCTCTGTTTTCACCTTGTGATCTGGCCTGTAACCTACCACCTGTGATAGAGTGCCCTCATCCTTGATGAAGGAGCGCAGGGGGCACCTTGGAAAGCAGCATTGTCAGTCTGGGAGGGGGGGGGGGTAGATGTACTAGCAGATTTAGATATACTGATGCCAAACTCCAGCTAATACCTTATAAGCAGTAACAGCAGACAATTTTTCCTTTTGGGATAAATGTTTTACATGAATAAATGCTGATCATTGTAAGCACCTCTACTAGTTTTAAATGGCTTGTCTCATCTCTATAACTGATACTATCTGCTGGAGAGCTTGTTTTTTTTAACTGAATCACCAGATGAAAATAGAAGACAGAAAGCCTAAAACGAAAGCAGCCATCACATCTAAGAAATGGTAAGCAGCAATACAATAAATAGTACCACTTTAACCCCTTGCCGACCGCCCCACGCAGATATACTGTGGCAGGGGGGCCGCTCTGTGCCAAATCACATACCAACTATGTGATCTGGCACTTCTGGGTCTGGGGCATGCACGTGATTGGACACAGTGGGAGCCAATCAGCGGACCCGGCAATCGTTCAGGAGACAGGCAGAATGGTGGTCTGCCTATGTAAACAAGGCAGACCGCCATTCTGTGACAAGGGAAGGCTGTGATCTTGTGTTTCTGTCAAGCAGGAACATGGATCTCTGTCTTTCCTTAGTACAAGCACCACCCACACAGTTAGCACTCCCTAGGAACACATTTAACCCTTTGATTGCCCCTGATGTTAACCCCTTCCCTGCCAGTGTCATTAGTACAGTGACAGTGCATATTTTTTAGCACTGATCACTGTATTAGTGTCACTGGTCCCCAAAAAGTGTTAAGTGTCAGTTAGGTGTCCGATTTGTCCGCCGCAATATCGCAGTCCCGCTATAAGTCATTTATCGAGCCATTACTTTAAAAAAAATAAAAAATATATATCCCATAGTTTGTAGCCAGTATAACTTTTGTGCAAACCAATGAATATACATACGCTTATTGGTGATTCTTTTGTTACCAAAAATATGTAGCAGAGTACATATTGGCCTAAATTGATGAAGAAATTAGATTTTTGACATTTTTTTTATTGCGTATGTTTAAAAGCAAAAAGTTAAAAATGTTTATTTTTTTTCAAAATGGTCGGTCTTTTTTTGTTTATAGCGCAAAAAATAAAAAAAACGCAGATGTGCTCAAATACCATCATAAGAAAGCTCTTTTTGTGGGAAAAAAAGGACAAACATTTTATTTGGGTACAGCGTCGCAGGTCTGCGCAATTGTCAGTTAAAGTGGTTGTAAACCCACTTAAAAAAACAAAAAAAAACACTAACACCTAAGACAAAGGCATACGGCCCTCCAGGCCATTTCATGTGGCCCTCGAACCCCTCCCAGGCCCTTAATTTCTGCTTTCAAGCAATGCATCCATCTTCTTTCCAGCAGCAGCACAAGGTAAGGGGGGTAACACTGTGATGTAAGGGAGGGTGGGGGACTCAACTTCTGATGGTGGGGTGGCTCTTGACATCTAATGTAAGGGGAGGGGGTGCGCTGGACATCTAATCTTACAGTTACAACTGGCCCTTTTGAGGGCAATCATAATGCTGATGCGACCCACGATGAAATTGAGTTTGACACCCCTGTGCTAGGGAATGGACTCTTCCTGGGGTAGTAACATTGTCTAGCAAGTACAAAGGCACATTGCAAGTGAATACAGAATCATTTATGGAAAAGAAAAACACTGCAAGTAATTTAAATTGCTAGATTTTCTGTGTTTTCACCTGCAATTTTTTTAGTTGATTACAGGGTCTCTTTAAAGGTCCCTGTGTCATCTCCGAAAAAAAACAAGCACAGGATTGTAAAATAAAAACACAGCAGAGCTTCACAGACATCAAGCAGACATATCACAGGGAACAGCAGGTGGGTGTAACAAACACAGAGGAATGCCACATCCTACCTGGTTGCTGACCTTTAAGCCTCATGTAATATCTGATGTCAATTAGCGGGTGCTTCTCTATAGCTTGTATATGCTGTGTGCTCCAGATCTTCTGTAGGCAGCGTTCATGATGGCTGTCCTAATGGATATTACGTTGTGGGTTCTAGGAAACCCAGAGATTTCTAAGACACAATCGGGTTGATTTATTAAAGCTGGAGAGTGAAAAGTCTGGTGCAGCTCTGCATATAAGCCAATCAGCTTCCAAGGCTTAATTGAACAAGCTGAGGTTAGAAGCTGATTGGCTACCATGCACAGCTGAAACAGATTTTGCACTCTTCAGTTTTAGTAAATGACCCCCATTGTTACATGTACTCCCCTCTACGTACATTGAAAATTGTTCCTTATAGAGTTGGATCCTTTGTACTTAATACTCAAGAGACAGAAATCAAAAATAAACTTTTACTGTTTGATATAAGTAATAAAACAGTTAGACAAATTAAATTAATTACAAGGAATAATTAGCACAGAAACAACGTGCACCAATCACAATACCAGAAAACCACACACACGAGGAGGAGGAGGAGAGTAAAACATGCAGAACTCATTTCCCCCAGAAGGAACACAACACAGAGATACTGCAGAAAGCAGATACACAGAACTATATACATGGGAAAGCTAGAGATATCCCCTTAGTAATGAGTAGTGTCTATATACACAACTTCATACACAGGAGTAGTGCACCACACACATTATCAAATGCAGGAACGTTTTCTCTCTCCAGAATCTTCACATAGGCTAATATGGCCTCCCCACATTCATGCGGTAGTACGCCGAGGACCGCATTTCCCTATAAAGGCAGGAAACGCAGGTATGGTAACTGGATACACCAACAGCACCCGCCATTTAATACTGTTCAGACTAGGATAATGCCTTCAAGGAGGATAAAAGGGTCACTCAGCTCTTTAAAACTGAGAAAATACAAACAATCTCTAAGCTGAGTAATGTATGACCACAACTTGCCCTCTCTGATTGCAGTATCCCCATAGTCTGCCATACAGTATGCAGGCGGACTGTGTTTTGCCTCTGAACAGGTCCTATAGCCCTGGAGAATTATGCTGTGCCCTACTGATTAGGGCATCTTACCCATGGGACTGGGAAAAGTCTGCTACAAAACTGTCACTAGTTATTCACACTTGTCCTTGCTTGTGCCTTCCTCCTGGGGGGGCTCTTTCTCGGTGACCCCCGAGGAGTTGGACAGCCTTGTGGAGTGCTTATATGCTGTGCACAGCTCCTGTACACGCTCTGCGCTGGGGGTCCACTTCTGGAATCCAGCCTCATTCTGAAGAAATAGCACAGCTGTGTTGTGTACAGCTTTGTAGTACAGCTCATCTCTGTTGAAAGAATAAAGAGAGAGGAAAAAAAAACAAAGTTAAAAAAGAATCAGATCAAAAACAGAATTATAGAGAAAACAAGTCTACAGAAATCTGAGAATAAGCACTGCCTTTACTGGAATACCGGCGCCAATCTAACCTTACCACCCAAGTATATTCACACGTAGTAAAAAAAAGCAACATGAGGTGAACCTCTCTCAGCCCTTTCAAACAAAAAGGCTTACCTAAAACTGGCCACAGATGGTTCAATCTCGGCTGGTTCAGCAGGGACCGGCTGATATTCGAACCATGTATGGGCAAGGCTGATTGTACCCAAAATAATCGATCAACTTGGGCACAACCAGCATGTCAGATTTTTCATACGATTATTGCCAGCGGCTAAAGCTGCTAACAATAATCACTGAATGTTCTCCCAGCCAGAACAACTCCCCACGCCCACCCTG
The DNA here is from genome assembly GCA_029206835.1 of Rana muscosa. NCBI lineage: Eukaryota > Metazoa > Chordata > Amphibia > Anura > Ranidae > Rana > Rana muscosa. Next base: position 85,852,665 of record CM055128.1, on the reverse strand, counting down.
CCAGGTGAACAGTGTTGTTGGGGGAAACAAGTGATTTTCTTTCCTTTAACCCATGCATGGGGAACCGTTACTGTTGGGAGAACACAGTGATTACTGCTACCAGATATAGCTGCTAGCAATAATCTCATGTAGAAATCCAACATGCTGGTTGTACCCAAGTCGATCGATGGGTCGACCTGAGTACAATCAGCCTGCTCATAAATGGCTTGAATCTTGGCCAGTCCCTGCTGAACTAGCTGAGATTCGAACTATCGAAAGAGTGCCATTCTTCTCTTTAGCAAGAGCTCTTTAGTGGTCATTAAAGGCTCCTGCACATGGGCATATCGTTTTTACACAGGATCTGGCAGCAAGATCCTGCATAAACAGATGTCATGTTAATGCCAAATTTTATATGCGTACATAAATTACAGATCTGTACACAGCAAACTACACCTGTGTGCATGAGCCCTAAGCCTAGGTTTACATTGGAGCGATTTGTCATGCGATTTGAGAGATCGACGATTTTGCGGCAACCACACCAATTTGCAAAAGTAGTTCCTGCACTACTTTTGCTGATTTCAGGTGTGACTTCAATAATAGGATTTTTATAACAGCTTACCTGTAAAATCCTTTTCTTGGAGTACACCACGGGACACAGAGCTAGTCATTACATAATGGGTTAAGGGTCACCAGCGGTGATTGGACACTGGCACAACCAATGGAAGACAGTTCCCCTCCATACAACCCCTCCCATCAGGGAAGTACCTCAGTTTTGTAGCAAAGCAGTAAGGTTCCCATAAGAAGGGTGGGACCTCTGTGTCCCGTGGTGTACTCCAAGAAAAGGATTTTACAGGTAAGCGGTTATAAAAATCCTATTTTCTTTATCGTACACCACGGGACACAGAGCTAGTCATTACATAATGGGACGTCCCAGAGCAATGCTCATATGAAGGGGGGGAGACACAGATCAAACCGACCGCTTGCGGACCAGAAGCCCTATACTGCTGCCTGCAGCACACTTCGCCCGAAGGCGGAATCCTCATGTCCTTTCACATCTATTTGATAGAATTTGGAAAATGTATGGACTGAGGACCAAGTTGCAGCCTTACAGATCTGAGCCATCGAAGCCTGGTGGTGCACTGCCCATGAAGCACCTATCGCCCTGGTAGAGTGCGCCTTAACAGGAAAAGGAGGAGTCCTGTTCTTTAAACCATAAGCTTGAACAATTACTTGTCTAATCCACCTGGAAATGGTGGATTTTGATACCGCTTGGCCCTTCTTGGGACCATCTGGTAAAATAAACAAAACATCTGTTTTACGTATCTGAGCGGTTGCTTGCAGATACACCCTTACCGCTCTCACTAGATCTAGAGAGTGTAATAATTTTTCCCCCGCCGTCCGTGGGTTTGGAAAAAAGGAAGGCAGAACAATGTCTTGATTCAAGTGAAAAGCCGACACCACCTTAGGTAGAAAAGCCGGATGGGGTCGTAGTACGATCTTGTCCTTGTGACAAATTAGATAAGGCTCTTTACAAGAAAGAGCTGCTAGCTCTGATACTCTCCTAGCAGAAGCTATAGCAATCAGAAAGGCCAATTTCCTACTTAATATAATTAAAGGAATATGGCGAATAGGTTCAAAAGGTTGCTTTTGCAACACTGACAATACCAAATTCAAATCCCATGGACACAAGGGAGACCTGACTGGAGGATTTATCCTCAGTACCCCCTGAATGAATGTCCGAACTAGGGAGTGAGATGCCAATGGTCTCTGAAAGAAGACTGATAGAGCCGATATTTGCCCCTTGATGGTGCTAAGGGCTAATTTCATATCCACTCCTAACTGGCAAAAAGCAAGAATCCTACTTATTTCATATTTCAGAGGATTCCAACTTCTGGATTCACACCAGGAAACGTATGCTTTCCAGACTCTATGATAGATGAGTCTGGAGGCTGGCTTTCTAGCATTAATGAGCGTAGAAAGAACCAGGCCAGAGACCCCTCTCTTTTTCAAAATGTGGGTCTCAGCAGCCAGGCCGTCAAATTTAGCCTTTGTAAGGAAGGGTGGAATACTGGACCCTGTGACAACAGGTCGTGTCGAAGTGGAAGCTTCCAGGGCCTTCCTATCGCCATTTTTACGATCTCGGCATACCAAGGCCTCCTGGGCCAGTTTGGGGCCACTAGGATTACTGGTATTCCCTCCTCCTTGATCCTGCGAAGCAGTCTTTGTAGAAGAGGGATCGGAGGGAATGCATAGATCAGTGAGAACTGATTCCATGGAGTTATTAGAGCGTCTGTCCCGTAGGCTAGAGGATCTCTCGTTCTGGACACAAAGTTGTCCAATTTCTTGTTGAACCTGGAAGCTAGCAGGTCTACATCTGGGTTTCCCCATCTCAGACATATGGCCTGAAAGATCTCTGGGTGAAGAGACCACTCTCCTGGTAGCAGCTGCTGACGACTCAGGTAGTCTGCTTGCCAGTTTTCTATCCCTGGAATGAAGATTGCAGAGATGCAAGGTACATGCTCTTCTGCCCATGCCAAGATCCGGTTCACCTCTCTTTGGGCTGCCCGACTGTGGGTGCCTCCTTGGTGATTGATGTAAGCTACTGCCGTAGCATTGTCGGATTGAACCCGAACTGGGTAGCCCTGTAACCTGTATGTCCAGGTTTTGAGGGCTAGATATACCGCCCGGATCTCTAGCACATTGATGGGCAGGATCCCCTGAGTCTTGGCCCAGGTTCCCTGGGTAGAAGCCTCCTCGAATACTGCACCCCAGCCCGATAGGCTGGCATCCGTAGATACCACCTTCCAGGCCACTGGGAGGAAGGACTTTCCCTTCCGTAAATTCCTGGCTTCTAGCCACCAATTGAAGCTGTGGCGTACTTGTGAGGACAGGCGCATGGGTATATCCAGAGCTTGGCTCTTCCTGTTCCAGGAGGCTAAAATATTGCCTTGAAGTAGTCTCGAATGAAACTGGGCGTAAGGGACCGCCTCGAAGGAGGCTACCATCTTTCCCAATAGTCTCATGCAAAGGCGAATAGACGGCCTCTTGTTTGCTTTGACCTTGTGGATCAGGTCTTTCAGAGACTGTATCTTTGGCTCTGGCAGGTATACCCTGTTTTGGGCTGTATCTATGATCATGCCCAGGTACACTATCCTTCTTTGGGCCTGGAGAGAGGATTTTTGTAAGTTTATAATCCATCCTAAATGCTCCAGGTATCCTACTGTAGTGTCTACAGCGTGATCCAACCCCTCCTTTGACTGATCTATTAATAGTAGATCGTCTAGATAGGCTGTTACCGCAATGCCCCGTGTTCTTAGGTTTGCTAACAGAGGAGCTAGCACCTTTGTGAATACTCTGGGCGCGGTGGCTACACCAAATGGCAGGGCCACAAATTGAAAGTGGCGATCTTCTACCGCAAACCTTAGGAATCTTTGGTGAGCGGGGAGGATTGGTATGTGTAGATATGCGTCTTTGATATCTATGGACGCAATGAATTCTCCGCCTTTTAAAGTAGCGACCACGGATCGAATCGTTTCCATTCGAAAATGGCGAACGTTCAGAAACTGGTTTAGATTTTTTAGATCCAGGATGGGTCTGACTTCTCCGTTCGGTTTTGGAATCACAAAGAGGTTTGAGTAAAAACCTGAACCTTGCTCCTTTTGGGGTACCTCTGTAACCACACCTTGAGCTATTAAGTGATTCAAACCTTTGAAGAAGGATCCTCTTTTTTGTGGATCCTTGGAGAGTCTTGAACTTCGGAATTGAGAAGATGGGATCTCTCGAAATTCCAGTCTGTACCCTGAGGATATTGTGGATACCACCCATTTGTCCTGGGTTTCTGTCCGCCAAGTCGCTGAGAACTGACGAAGCCTTCCCCCCACTCGGCCGAGCGGGGGCGCCCCTTCAATGAGAGGTTTTGGGGGCTTGCTTATTAGCTCTTGAACCCCACGGCTTCTTGTTCTTCTGAGCCTGTTCTTTGGCTTTTTTGGGCGGCTGAAAAGGCCGTCGCCACTGGCTGGAGTCCGATTTCCCGGGAGCTGGGGAGAGAGTGTGTTTAAAACAAGGTCTCTTGTTTTTCTTTCTCTCAGGTAAAAGTGTCGTTTTACCACTTGATATCTTTTGGATATATCTTTCTAAATCTTCCCCAAAAAGGCGTTCGCCATGGAACGGGAAACTTGCCAACAACTTTTTGCATGGGGCTTCCGCTGACCAATGCTTAAGCCAAAGTACTCTGCGCATCTGTACCAGCTGGAGTGTAAGGCGTGATGCCTGTATGATAGAATCTCTCATGGCATCCACTGTGAAGCATAAGGCTTTAGGTAAATTCTCCCAATTTTTAGCCTGCTCTGAAGGCAGCTCCTTCAGCCCCTGCTTTACCTGTTGGCTGACGACCTGACACATACCGACTGCTGCTACTGCAGGTTGGATAATTGAGCCGGCCAAAAGGAAGGAGGATTTCAGTAAGGATTCCAACTTCTTCTCAGAAGGATCTTTAAACACTTGTACATTATCCACTGGACATGTCAGGTTTTTATTTACACAAGAAATAGCCGCATCTACCGTAGGCAGGCTCCATTTCTTTAAAAAATTTTCCTCCATAGGATAAAGAATGTTAAACTTTTTTGGAGGTGAAAAACGCTTATCTGGATGTTGCCAGTCTGCGTACAATAGATCCTCTAGTAACGGATGAACCGGGAAGGAGCATGCACCTTGCAGGGATCTTAATGATCCTAGGGAGGAGACAGGTGATTCTGTTACCTCCAAAGAGGGTAACCTAAATGCAGCTCGCACGGCTCCTGCATAGCATTGCACCTGTGACTTTAAAATCTGGGATACCGAAAAAGGCTCATCCGATATCCCTGATCCGTCTGACTCCTCATCCTCTGCTGATGTAGCCTCCTCCTCATCCTCCTCCTCCTCAGGTACTTCTGAAGGGAGGTCCAATACTGGAGGAGATCTGCTTCGCTTATTGTCCTTTTTAGAGGATTTAGCGATTAAAGTAGCAATTTTCTCCTCCAGATTATTTAGGGCAGCTGATAAAGTGTCCTCAGTGACATATGCAGGCCCAGGCTTCACTGGGGAAGCCGCCATACCTGACAGAGGTAATGGCTCATCCTGTACAGGTGCTTTTGGCAACACAGGAGAGGAAGGTACCGAGTCAGCACAGCTAGAGCCCCCTGTCTCAGGCGGCGGTGCTCTTTTATCTCTTTTTGTCCGCATTACTTCCCCTGGAAGACTTACTGTTTAGACAAAATACAAGGTACCTAAATGCATATACTACCGTGTTCAGTTTAGCAAATACATTAAGTATGCAACTTTTAACACATAACTATGCATAACATGGATGTCTTCTAGGAAGTACCCAATCCAACCACATGGAGTCTTACGTCCCTGTATAGCTGCTGTGTTTCTCTGCCAGGAACAAGAGAACTAACGAGCTTGCTTGCTGCTGCAGTGCTTTTTACACTGACAGTCTTTTAAATTTGGCGCCGTTTCTGTGCCTGCGCGCGCCACGTGCCCGCGCACGCCTCGGCCCCCCCCCCTCCGATAAAGCGCGCTCCCGCGCGCGCGGCCTTTAGCGCTATGGTGGTGGCCATAGTGAGAGAGGACTCTCATCAGCCCCTGTCCCCACTTACCTGCATCTGCAGGTGTCTGTATCGGCCACCGGAAGGAGGAGCGGGGTGCTCAAGCAAGCTCAGCAGCGGAGGTGACGAGCAGTGTACTTCGCCGAAGCCGACACTGAACAGAGTGAGGTGAGTATATTCAGCTCTTTACTCCCCCCAGTGGTGGAAAAAAAGAAGACATCCACTTTTTGAAAAAGGTCCCAACCTAGTTATGGACCTTCTAATCTCACCTTATCCACGCCGCAGGTTTTTCTGCTGAAAGTTTTCAGACAGATACCAAACTTCACCCTTCACGGTGGGCTATGTGTGCCAACCTTCAGGGATATGGGTTCCTATTTAAAGGATACCTCTCCCCTGGGCCTTGTACAAGACTCTTACCAGGACTTTATAGCGAAATAGCGAAAGTGCTGGATCTTAGAGCCCAGTCCTCCGAAGAGAGACATTACAGGCGACGCCTCATGGATGAGGCCCGGATCCCATCCAGATTCAGCTCATTTGTAGGCGTCTTGGATGGATCCGAAAGCATAGCTCTTTTACCCCCAGAGGGTCTCTTTGGTAGAGCTTTCCTTTAGCACCTCCTAACGCGTCCAACACCTTTCGACACTGGCGAAAAAACTGAGGTACTTCCCTGATGGGAGGGGTTGTATGGAGGGGAACTGTCTTCCATTGGTTGTGCCAGTGTCCAATCACCGCTGGTGACCCTTAACCCATTATGTAATGACTAGCTCTGTGTCCCGTGGTGTACGATAAAGAAAGACATCTGTGCATGAAGCCACACAGATATCTATCAAGTAGCAGCAGAAATCGCGCTGACCTTGCTACTTTGAAACCGAGCCACTTTAAGTGAAGTAGCGCGATTTCAAAGTAGCATCAATGTGAACCAGGGCTAAAGCAGATAACAGCCAAAACTTTTTATTTATTTTTTTACGTTTTTGATAAAAAATTGTTTACAATCCCTGTAAAGTTTTTTTACTTGCTGCCTGTACCCCATCCCATGTATTTAGTGTCTCAAGGCCAAACAGAAGTGAGAGAAGATCTCTTAGACAGTCATCACTGAAACAAGTTCACGCATTGTAAAATTTCTGTTTCAATTAAAATTTGACGTCTTTCATTTTCCCACACTCTCGGTCCCAGTGACAATGGTCACCAAGAAAAAAGGGGAAGGATAAAGAAACCAATAAAAATTCGTTTTTTATTCTACCCCATGCGATCTAAAAAAAAAAAGAAACATACACATTTGAAATGACACCAATATGCACAAAGCACACAGATTTGTTATTCAATAGTTCTATAAGTGAGCTCTAGTGTGAATTTTGGGTCAATGTCACTGTGCTTGCATGGGATTCCTCATACACTCCAAAAGGCATGCTGGTTGGTTATTGGCTTCAGTCCAAATTGGCTCCAGTATAACGTATATGAGATACTTTAGACTGTATTTACTGCGTAAATGTTTGGCGCTATATACTGTAAATACCTATAATAAATAAATATCTGTGACCAATTTAGAACTAGCAACAGGCTGTCTATATATTCCAGGTATACATGCCTCTTGCACACATGCTGGGAGCCACTTCGGTATTCATGCTGGAAGGCCGGGAGCACCACCTGGTGACGTTTGAATCGGCTTTCTTCCATGCGAGTGAGGGCCGGCGTAGGGGGGTCTCTCCATTCAGGGATGAAGACAATAAAAGACAGGGGCTGATCTGAACTGTCTAGCAGACTCTGGAAGAAAAAAAAAAAATAGGTCAGATTAAGAAAAAATTAAAATGATAACCACGATAGCAGGGAACATTCAGCATAAATGTATCTATTCACCTCAAAATGTGTGACCATGGCATCCATTAACTCCTCACTGAAAGGTGGGTTTGCCTCAAAGGAACCGCTGACTGGGAAAAAACTAAGACATGGCCTAGGATAAAAAAAAGAAAGCAAGAAAATAATTTATAATCACAATCATTATCATTTTACCCCTTACTATTTACTGAAAGGCAAAGTAAGTTAAAATATTTCTAAACTCTTCATGGGCAGAATATATGAATGATATGCTTCAAACAGACTGATAGCTAATACACCCTTGTATATCTGTAAGGTGATACAAATCTTCTTATATTATGTAAATCTTTATATATATATATATATATATATATATATATATATATATACATACACATACACACACACACACACACACATACACACACACACAATCTCACAAAAGTGAGTACACCCCTCACATTTTTGTGAATATCATATTATACCTTTTCATGTGACAACACTGAAGAAATGACACTTTGCTACAATGTAAAGTAGTGAGTGTACACAGCTTGTATAACAGTGTAAATTTGCTGTCCCCTCAAAATAACTCAACAGCCATTAATGTCTAAACCGCTGGCAACAAAAGTGAGTACACCCGTAAGTGAAAATGTCCAATTTGGCCCAATTAGCCATTTTCCCTCCCCAATGTCATGTGACTCGTTAGTGTTACAAAGTCTCCGGTGTGAATGGGGAGCAGGTTTGGTAAATTTGGTGTTATCGCTCTCACTTTCTCATACTGGTTACTGGAAGTTCAACATGGCACCTCATGGCAAAGAACTCTGAGGATCTGAAAAAAAGAATTGTTGCTCTACATGAAGATGTCCAAAGTCCACCCCGTGTTCCAGTTTAATACGACCCCCCTGGTAATTTGGATATATACATCTTTTGTGGCCCCCGTATTTATCGGCGCTGCCTCAGAGGGGACAGGAAGGGGGCGGGATGAGTGTCATCAGATTACATACAGAATAATCTTCTGTTTACTCGGCGGCCTCTGTAATAGTAAGTCCCGTCTCCTGGGCTGGCATTGGAAGACTGTTCTGTCTATCATAGGAGGCGGGACTTTGTATTAAAGAGGCCACCGAGTAAAAGGAAATTCTCCTGTATTTAATCTGTCGGTGCTCATCCCGCCCCCTCCGAGGCTGCAGATGAGCATCGATCAGGCTGCAGATGGGCATCGATCAGGCTGCAGATGAGCATCGATCAGGCTGCATTCATGGCAATGGTGAAGCTGCATTCATGGCAATGGTGAAGCTGCATTCCTGGCAATGGTGAAGCTGCATTCCTGGCAATGGTGAAGCTGCATTCCTGGCAATGGTGAAGCTGCATTCCTGGCAATGGTGAAGCTGCATTCCTGGCAATGGTGAAGCTGCATTCCTGGCAATGGTGAAGCTGCATTCTTGGCAATGGTGAAGCTGCATTCCTGGCAATGGTGAAGCTGCATTCCTGGCAATGGTGAAGCTGCATTCCTGGCAATGGTGAAGCTGCATTCCTGGCAATGGTGAGGCTGCATTCCTGGCAATGGTGAGGCTACATTCATGGCAATGGTGAGGCTACATTCATGGCAATGGTAAGACTGCATTCATGGCAATGGTAAGACTGCATTCATGGCAATGGTAAGGCTGCATTTCATGGCAATGGTAAGGCTGTATTGATTGCAATGGTGAGGCTGCATTCATAGCAATGGTAAGGCTGCATTGATTGCAATGGTGCGGCTGCATGCATGGCAATGGTGAGGCTCCATTAATGGCAATGGTGAGGCTGCAGATGGGCACTGATTAGGCTGCATTGATGGGCACTGACCCTTATTTTGCTTCACAGTTCTTTATTTAAAATGTAAACGTTTTTTTCCTGAAACTTCCCTCTTAAAGTGAAGTTGCATGTTATATGCTGATAAATATGGTATATCCAAATAACATGCCCGAGCGCATCCTTAGTCCTAAGCGGCGCTCAGGGATTCATTTGGGGCCACAAAAGATACGTATATATCCAAATAACACGCCCGAGCTCATCTCTTCACCACACAGAGCCACAAAGCAAGAGAATTCTTGTTGGGCAATGTATTAGTGCTAGGACAAACACACTTAGACCAAATTTTAATGGTTTAAAGAATGTCAGGCAAAATGGTCGGCCCTCACGCATGTTCACTTCATCAAATCTGGCCCTCTTTGAAAAAAGTTAGGACATCCCTGGGCTAGGCTATAAGAAGAATTTGATGCAGCACGGTGGCCAAGACCATACAGCGGTTTAACAGCACAGGTTCCACTCAGAACATGGTCGACCAAAGAAATTGAGTGCACGTGCTCAGCGTCATATCCAGAGGTTGTCTTTAGAAAATAGATGTATGAATGCTGCCAGCATTGCTGCAGAGGTTCAAGGGGTGGGGGGTCAGCCTGTCAGTGCTCAGACCATACGCCACACACTGCATCAAATGGGTCTGCATGGCTGTCATCCCAGATGGAAGCCTCTTCTAAAGATGATGCACAAGAAAGCCCGCAAATAGTTTGCTGAAGACAAGCAGACAAAGGACATGGATTACTTGAACCATGTCCTGTGGTCTGATGAGACCAAGATAAACTTATTTGGTTCAGATGGTGACAAGCGTGTGTGGCAGCAACCAGGTAAGGAGTACAAAGACAAGTGTGTCTTGCCTACAGTCAAGCGTGGTGGTGGGAGTGTCATGGTCTTGGGCTGCATGAGTGCTGCTGGCACTGGGGAGCTACAGTTCATTGAGGGAACCATGAATGCCAACATGTACTGGGACATACTGAAGCAGAGCATGATCCCCTCCCTTCGGAGCCTGGGCCGCAGGGCAGTATTTCAAGATAACGACCCCAAACACACCTCCAAGACGACCACTGCCTTGCTAAAGAAGCTGAGGGTAGAGGTGATGGACTGGCCAAGCATTCCTCAAATGGAAGGTGGAGGAGCGCAAGGTCTCTTAACATCCACCAGTTCCGTAATGTTGTCGTGGAGGAGTGGAAGAGGACTTCCGTGGCAACCTGTGAAGCTCTGTGAACTCCATGCCCAAGAGTTAAAGCGGTGGTGCAGGAAAAAAAAAAATTGGATTTTTATAACAGCTTACCTGTAAAATCCTTTTCTTGGAGCACATCACGGGACACAGAGCGGCATAGTCATTACTATGTGGGTTATATAGTTTACCTTCAGGTGCTGGCACTGGCAACTTCCAAACCGGAAGTACCCTCCCCTATATAAGCCCCTCCCATCCAGGAGCACCTCAGTTTTGTAGCAAAGCAATTAGTGTCCCCAAAAGAGGGGTGGGAGCTCTGTGTCCCGTGATGTACTCCAAGAAAAGGATTTTACAGGTAAGCTGTTATAAAAATCCTATTTTCTTTCTCGTACATCACGGGACACAGAGCGGCATAGTCATTACTATGTGGGACGTCCCAAAGCAATGCCCAATGAGGGGGGGGATACACCATACATAAGCTGGGCGCTATCAGACATGAGGATCTTTTGCGGCTTGCAACACACTGCGCCCAAAGGCGACATCCTCCTGACTTCTAACGTCCACCTGGTAGAACCTAGTAAACGTGTGTACTGAAGACCATGTTGCGGCCTTACAGATTTGAGCCAGGGAGGCCTGGTGATGCACTGCCCATGAAGTTCCAACTGCTCTCGTGGAGTGCGCCCTAACTTTGAACGGAGGTGGTCTACTTCTCAAGCCATAGGCTTGTATTATGACCTGTCGAATCCACTTGGCTAAAGTAGATTTTGACGCTGCCTGACCCTTTCTGGGGCCTTCCGGCAGAATAAACAAAGTATCCGTTTTACGAATCTGAGCAGTGGCTTTTAGATAAGCTTTAACTGCTCTTACTACATCCAAAGAATGCAATAACTTTTCCTCTACTGAACTAGGTTTGGGGAAAAAAGAAGGAAGAACCACATCTTGGTTCAAATGAAACCTCGATACCACCTTAGGAAGAAAGGCTGGATGAGGACGTAAGACTACTCTGTCCTTATGGATAACCAGATATGGCTCCTTACAGGACATAGCGGCCAATTCCGACACTCTTTTAGCCGAACAAATGGCTACTAGAAAAATCAATTTCCTGGTGAGAAGAACCAAGGAAATGTGCTGTAATGGTTCAAATGGTTGTTTCTGTAGAACCGATAGAACCAGGTTTAAGTCCCATGGACATATGGGAATATTAACCGGAGGGCTAATACGCATCACTCCTTGTATAAAAGTTTTGACTAGTGAATGCGAAGCCAAGGGCCTTTGAAAAAATATTGACAAGGCCGAAATCTGACCCTTGATAGTACTCAAGGCAAACTTCCTATCTACAGCCCACTGTAGGAAGTCCAGAATCCTACCTATTACGTACTTACGTGGATGCCATTTCTTGGCCTCACACCACGCGATGTACGCCTTCCAGATTCTATAGTAAATCTGCCTGGATACCGGCTTCCTGGCATTGATCATGGTAGATACCACAGGATTAGAGAGACCTCTCTTTTTTTAGAATGTGGGCTTCAATAGCCAGGCCGTCAAACCTAGGGCTAGTAAGGAAGGGTGGTATATCGGTCCTTGTGAAAGCAGGTCCGGACGATGTGGGAGGGTCCAAGGACTCCCCACAGACATTTTTACAATCTCCGCGTACCATGCTCTTCGGGGCCACACTGGAGCCACCAGAATCACTGGTTTCTTTTCTACCCTGATTCTGCGGAGTAATCGAGGTAACAATTGTGGCGGTGGGAATGCATATATCAGCTTGAACTGATCCCAAGGGAACACTAGAGCATCCGCGCCGCAAGCTAGGGGATCCCTTGTCCGAGAGACAAATCTGTCCACCTTTGCGTTGAATCTGGATGCTAGCAGATCTACATCCGGTGCTCCCCACCGCTGACATATTGTCCGGAAAACCTCGGGGTGAAGGGACCATTCCCCTGGGCATAATTGTTGGCGACTTAGAAAGTCCGCCTTCCAATTCTCCACTCCTGGAATGAATACCGCGGATATGGCTGGGACATATCTTTCTGCCCATTTCAGGATGCAATTCACTTCCCTCTGGGCTGCACGACTCCTGGTGCCACCCTAATGATTGATATATGCCACTGCCGTGGCATTGTCTGATTGAATTCTGACAGGGGACCCTTGGAGTCTGGATGTCCATGCTACTAGGGCATACCGGGCTGCTCGTATCTCTAAGAGATTGATGGGCAGGGCCTTTTCTGCATCCGACCATCTGCCCTGGAGAGACCATTGCTCCAGTACTGCCCCCCAGCCTATAAGGCTGGCATCTGTAGTGACCACCTTCCAAGAAATCGGACTGAAGGATTTCCCTTTTTCCAGATTCTGGGGAACCAACCACCAATGGAGGCTCTTGCGAACGGAAGGAGACAAGGACATTGGTAAGTCTAGGGCCTGAACCTTTTTGTTCCAGGCTGACAATATGGCCCTTTGCAAATTCCTTGAATGGAATTGACCGTAGGGCACCACTTCGAATGATGCCACCATTTTTCCCAGCAGCCTCATGCACAGGCGTATGGATGGCTGTCTTTTTGTACCCACTAGGTGGATCAAATCTCTCAAAGACGACACCTTTTCTTGAGGCAAGAAAATTTTTCTCTGATTTGAATCCAGCCTTAGCCCCAAGTATTCCAGACTTTTGACTGGTTTTAGGGCTGACTTGTCTCGGTTGATAATCCAACCGTGAGATTCCAGATACTTGATTGTCTCGTGAACAACCACTTCTAGTTTTTCCACTGAGTGGTCTATCAGCAACAGGTCGTCTAGATATGCCATTATCGTTACACCTCGTGTTCTTAGATTGGCCAATAATGGGGTCAGAATTTTTGTGAACACTCGTGGTGCTGTGGCCAGACCGAAGGGTGAGGCTCTGAACTGAAAATGGCGCCCTTCTACTGCAAAGCGTAGAAATTTTTGGTGAACTGGAAAGATGGGAATGTGCAAATAAGCATCTTTGATGTCGATCGAGGCTAGCCATTCCTCCCCTTGTAGGGCAGTGGCCACCGATCGGATCGACTCCATCCTGAAAGTTCTGATATGTAGGAATTTGTTTAGCCCTTTTAGATTTAATATGGGCCTCACGTCCCCATTTGGCTTCGGGACTGTAAAGAGGTTTGAGTAAAACCCGAACCCGCATTCTTCCAGGGGAACCTCCATAATTACTCCTTGGAGTAATAGTTGTTCTAGTGCCAACAGGAGGGATCCTCTCTTCCGGGGATCCCTTGGCACGTTCGACCTTATAAAATGGGAAGGAGGGGAGTCTTTTAACTCCAATTTGTATCCCAGACTTACTGCGGAGAGCACCTATCTGTCTCTGATCGTGTCCCGCCAGGTCTCTGCGAACAACTGAAGTCTTCCCCCCACCCGATTGAGTGGGGACAACCCTTCATGCATTTGACTTTGGGGAGGTTTTGTACCTCTCCTGACCCAGGGTTTCTTGTTACCCTGCGATTGTCCCTGATTTTTACCCCCGGGATTTGACCGAGGAGGCCGTCGGAACTGTTTCACAGCCGATGTCCCAGGGACTGGAGAAGCAGGCCTCTTAAAAGAGGGACCTCTAACTTTGTTTTTAACCGGCAAGAGTGTACTTTTACCGCTGGAAATTTTCTGGATATATTTGTCCAGGTCTTCCCCGAATAAGCGTTCACCATGAAATGGGAAGCTAACCAGCAATTTTTTACAGGGAGCTTCAGCAGACCAGTTTTTGAGCCATAGAAGCCTGCGCATATGTACTACAGACAGCGTAAGGCGGGAGGCCTGATGGATTGAATCCTTTATGGCGTCAACCGCAAAGCATAAGGCTCTAGGTAGATCAGCTAGGGCAAGGGCCTGCTGATCTGGCAAGTCCCTTAAGACCTGTTTCAACTGATCCTTCACTGCTTGGCAGACCCCAATAGCTGCCACTGCTGGTTGTGTCACCAAGCCTGCTGTAGAGAAAGCAGATTTTATTAAGGACTCCAATTTTTTATCTATTGGGTCCTTGAACATTTGGACATTATCTACTGGACATGTCAGTGATTTATTCACACAAGAGATGGCTGCGTCCACTGTAGGGACCCTCCATTTTTTGATGAACTTATCCTCCATGGGATAGACCACCGGAAATCTCTTGGGAGGAGTAAATATTTTATCAGGATGTTCCCAATCCTGGTAAATGAGCCCTTCCAGTAAAGGATGGATTGGAAAGGAACAAACAGTCTGGGGAGCTTTTAGCGACCCCAACGAGGAGACAGAAGTGGATGATGGCTCCGCAAGGGGCATTTTAAATGCTGATCGGACCATGTTAGTTAGGGACTGAACCCATAATCTTTCAGCATGTGATGCTGAGAATGGCTCTTCCACTGTTGATTCCTCTACAACAGAATCAACCTCATCCTGATCCCCTTCAGGTAGGTCGATCCCTGTATGGGACTGTTGCTTTGCTAACAGGTACTCTGAGGGAGGAGACGGAGATCGGGCGCACTTTCCCTCTGACAGGGAAGCAGCGATCAATGTTGTCAATCTCTCTTCCAGTCCTCCCAGAGCTGAGAAAAAAACCTCCTCTGTCCACAGGAGCAGGTGAACTGAGGACAGCCACAGTACCAGGTACTCCTGAGGGTGCTCTACGGTCACTAACCTCTGATTTTTCAGGGGAGATTGGTGCAGCCAAAGCATGCCCAAGATCCTCAGAGCCCGATGGAGACCCCCTTTGCTTCCTGGGATTCTTAGTCCCGGAGACTTTAGACGGCATATTCCTAAGCCCAAAGCTGAGGTATTCCAGCCGTAATACACCACTTACTGACAATAGTCTAGCACAATTGCTGCTATATAAACAGTTGGTGTCTACTAATGTGCCTTTCTATGGGGATGCCTGCATCAACCGCCTGCTGTATGCCTTTCTAAATGTTGCCAGCTCTGTTTCTGCATTCCATAACCAGCTGACAACACCTAATTGTGCTTTTTAACATGCTGGGACGCCCGCACATGCGCAGAAGCGCTGCGGCGCGCACAGAGCGTCATCCACCAAGCTCCGCCCCTTTTTCCAGCTCACCTCTATAAATAGAGGCGCGCGCACGCGCGCGGGCACGTGCGCCTTCGGCGCTCTTTTTGAAAAGGAACTAGGGACAGAAGCCAGGGCCCTGTTTGCCACAGGGCCGGGGGATGGACGAGCATTGCAACATGGCAGAGGAAACAGTTTCCCATCCAGAGAACTCACCATCTGCCTGGATTTTGACTTGGAAAGAAAAAATCCACATGACAAGAAAACAACGTTCCACAGCGGCCTCTAGTGGTTTCAGGTACCGCGGTTTAACCATTTTTTTTTTTTTCTTGGCCACTATTAAAATTATTAAATTTTTTAGTAGTTACAGGCATGCACAGATATTTAGCGGGAATACCGTTAGGTAACAGGCAGAAAGACATATTAGGCTTGGGGGTCCCCCAATAGAACCAAGTTCCTGAGGGGCCCCCACTTACCTTTTCCCCGCCGCAGGACTCTGTTTGGTCCACAGAAGCCCAAACTTCACCTCTCACGGCAGGCATTGTAATTAAACCTTCAGGGACCGGGTTCCCAAGGATTCCACTCCCCTGGACCTGTATAGCACCCTGCACAGAAAACATCTTGGTCGTGGGTATGACCAGAGCTCTGGATCCCAGGGTCCAGCCCTCCTAAGAGAAGCATTACAGGCAAAACCTTGCTCTTCTCTGCAAGGCCCGGGTACCGACCGTTTAGCTATGAAGCTTTTTTGGTCGGATCCGGAATAGCTTACTGAGGCCCAAAAGAACCTGTACGCAAGCTCAGTGAAAAAACACATGTTACTTCTTGGCCAACACCTTAGACACTGGCAAAAAAACTGAGGTGCTCCCGGATGGGAGGGGCTTATATAGGGGAGGGTACTTCCGGTTTGGAAGTTGCCAGTGCCAGCACCTGAAGGTAAACTATATAACCCACATAGTAATGACTATGCCGCTCTGTGTCCCGTGATGTACGAGAAAGAAAAAAAGTCAGCAGCTACTAACAGTGTAGCTGCTGACTTTTAATAAGGACACTTACCTGTCCTACTCTCCCGCGATGTCGGTCCCGCCGCGGCGATCGATCGCTGCTGGCAGGCTCCCGGCTCCTCCATTCTGAGTAGGGGAAACAGGCTGTGAAGCCGTAAGGCTTCACTGCCTGTTTCCTACTGCGCATGCGCCACTCGCACGGCGCTTTGTGAATGGGCGGCTTGCCTCCTGGGATACACACAGTTCCCAGAAGGCAGCGCGCCCCATTCACAAGAAGAGGAAGCGGAAGGAGAGCCACCGCGGACGGAGAAGAGGAACATTAGCGGCAGATTAGGGGACTTCTGCATAGCAACAGGCATTTAGGGTGAGTATAAAAAAAAAAAAAAATTATTCTATTAATTTTTATTTTTTAGTGTGAAGATTTTTTCAGGGTGGACCTCCACTTTAAGGCAGTGCTGGAAAATGATGGTGGCCACACAAAATATTGACACTTTGGGCCCAATTTGGACATTTTCACTTAGGGGTTTACTCACTTTTGTTGCCAGCGGTTTAGACATTAATGGCTCACTCACTACTTTACTTGTAGCAAAGTGTCATTTCTTCAGTGTTGTCACATGAAAAGATACATTTAAAGATATAATAAAATATTTTCAAAAATGTGAGGGGTGTACACACAAACCATAAATTACAGGGGAGGGGACTGCCAGGTGGAAGGGGGCAGAGCCCAGAGCCTTATAGGGACACCATAAAATGGTTTTAGTCAGTTTTACAGTATTAAACTTTTTTTAACATGTCTATTTAACGCGTGTAAACTGTTTTTTTTTTCCATATTTTTAATTATTTGTATAAAAAAAAAAAATTTGAATTTTTTTTTTTATTATGGAGGTGCATTCATGACACTCTGAGATGTAGATGGGCTTTCTAAAACAAAATTAAAATTAAATCACCACCCTCATGCTTTCTACCAGGTTGTGTTAAATAAAGTATATCCAAAAGCACAAAATAATTTTTAGTTGTGGATAAAGTAAAAATCCCTGTCTCTAATAAGTATCCTCAATAGAAACATCCCCTGTTCTGGTTACAACTCCAACATTTTAGATTTTCTATCCTAAAAGGTTGAATCTCCCCAGCAGGGACACAGGCAGCAATAAAAACCTGAAAGATGCTTCCTTTCCCTACTAAAAAATGTTTTGTCTTTGTATATATTAAATCCACTGGTGAAAACATTGCTGTGGTTGCTGGTAGAAGAGCAGGGCACACTCTTGACTCATTCAGGCCTATTTTTAGCACAAGAGCTGCCTGATAGAAAAAGACTTCATGGATAGATGATAGACCTTGCATAGAGCTCCACCTGCTGATTACAAGCAGTAACACGAAATATTTACATGCAATATTTCATACTTGTTTGATAAAAAGAAATGCTACAATTAAAGTGATTCTAAAAGTAAAGTTTTAAAAAATAAACATGTTATATTTATCTGCTCCATATAATGTTTTTTAACAGAGCAGCCCTGATCCTCCTCTTCTTGGGTTCCCCGCCAAACTCCTGGCTCCACCCCCGCCAAGTGTTTGCTATGGGGCACTCATGCATGCTCGCTCCATTAGACACACAGAGCGCGGCTTGGCCCTGCCCCCACTCCCTCCTCACTGACTGCGATTGACAGCAGCAGAAGCCAATGGCTCCCATTGCTGTATCTGAACCAATGAGGAGAGAGCACTCCGAGAGAGCCTCTGCTCTCGCGCACATGGTGATTCTAGCATTGGGGAAAAAAAAACATTCATTTTCAGGGAGCTCAAAAAGACATACGGCTACTCATTGACATGGAGAAGAAGCGGTTTAACCTTAAGGCTACTTTCAAACTGGGGCGGGGGGCATTAGCGGTAAAGCGCCGCTAATTTTAGCAGTGCTTTCCCGCTGTTATAGCGTCGCTTTTTGGCCGATAGCGGGGCGCTTTTAACCCCCGCTAGCGGCTGAATAAAGGGTTAAAAGTGGCGCTTCAGCAGCGGCGCCCATTGATTTCAATGGCAGGGGCGGTGTATACTCCACCGCCCCAAAGATGCTGCTTGCAGGACTTTTTCTAACGTCCTGCAAGCGCACCACCCCAGTTTGAAAGCACTCATACTTTCACACTGGGGCTGCAGGGGAGGCGTTTTTCAGGCGCTATTTTTTAGCCCAAAAGCGCCTGAAAAACACCCCAGTGTGAAAGGGGTCTAAAGAGCGTAAAGGGTTCTTTACTGTCAGAGCGGTAAGGATTTGTAACTCCCTTCCACAAGTGGCGGTGTCAGAGGGGAGTGTCGATAGTTTAAAAAAACGATTAGATGGGCATCTTGGCGAACGCAATATATAGGGATATAGGAATGATTACTGACATAAACACACACACACACACCCACCTCCATACAGATTGAACTGGATAAACTGGTGTCTTTATTCAACCTATACCAACTATGTAATATATCACTGGATGGAGATCGGGCTCAGGTAAATATAAGCAGGGGCATTGGGGGTGCTGTTTGGTAGTTTGATATTTATCTGAGCACTTAGCAATAATGTAATGAGTTAAATAACCAGGCCTTTGAATTGTATCTTGCAATGTATCCTTACCCCCGGGAGCCAAAGTATCCATCTGTGTCTGGAAAGGCGGAACAGTACTGCTTGAAATAACAGTTCAGAGGTGAAGCGAAACACTCCGACGTGACACCAAAAATTCTGTGCAAAGCCTGAAAAACGTTGACTGGAAGTGCCCCTTGTAGACCGGAGCCCTCATACTGTGCTGTCCCAAACATCACCTTCAATAAACAACACTGCATGTTAGACATCTTTTATTTCTTCAAATATGAAAAAAAAAAAAAAAACATTATATATATATATATATTTTAGGAGTCTGTTGTAGATACCTGATATCTTCGCAGGAGACACCATACACGAGGCAGGAACTTTTCTGACCCTGGGTCATCTGTACTACTGAGGCGATAAAGCTGGAACTGCAAAGGCAACGAGAAGACAGGAGTAAATGAACTCTTGTGTAAAAACCACAAGGTGCTTAGGCAATGACAGGAAGAAATGTTGCTCACCAATTTACTGAAGTAACTCTGGTTGATTCTGACGGACTCCCCCTTGTACCTCACACACACCACGTTGCCATCTTGTTGCACATCCACTCCTCCCTGGAATGGCAATGCTGGGGAAGTCAATCGCACAGGATGACAGAAGATCACCTTGTCTGGGCAGGGCGCAACTGGGACTGGTTCTGTAAAACACATTGTGTTTTTTGTTAATAAATTAATTATTGTGGGTCACAATTATGTGAATGTTAAAATCGACCTTTGCCCTGAAAACACTAAAGTACACTCTGCATGCTCAGCAGTAAGCACATCCAGTATACACTTATAGTGAAAATGCTGTAAATTTTCAAACTCACAGGTTTTTTTATTTTTAGTTTTGCCCTTCCTGAGGCACTGGTGATGTAACCAGTGCTTCCCAGCTGCCTCCTGAGAAGGCCAGGTCACCATAGCAGTTGGTAAATCTAAAGGACATTGTACAATCAAACTGCAACATGTGTGGTGAGGTTTAAAGGGGTTGTAAAGGTTCGTTTTTTATTTTCTAAATAGGTTCCTTTAAGCTAGTGCATTGCTGGTTCACTTAACTTTTCCTTTGATTTACCTTCTAAATGTTTTTTTTCTTTGTCTGAATTTCTCACTTCCTGTTTCTCCTCACTAAACTTCACACCATCATCCGAGTGGTGTGGAGTCAGCTTACTGAGGAGGAACAGCAAGTGAGAAATTCAGACAAAGAAAACAAAGAAAAAAAATATTTAGAAGGGAAATCTAAGGAAAAGGTAAGTGAACCAACAATGCACTAGCTTAAAGGAACCTATTTATAAAATAAAAAACAAACCTTTACAACCCCTTTAAGTCTTCTCTGGATCACACACATAATTCGGATTACAGTGATTGTAAAGGATCACATTTTTTTTTTTTTTAAATGAACAAACATATTATACTTTTGCACAGAGCAGCCCGATCTTGCTCTTCTGGGGTACCCCAAGTCCCCACCAAAGCAAGCCGCTTACTATGGGGAGCTTGTGCAGACTTGCTCCTGAGCTGGCTCTGTGTGTCCATAGACACACAAAGAGTGGCACAGCCCCACTGCTTTGTAACTGGCTGTGATTGACAGCAGCAGGAGCCAATAGCTCCCACTGCTGTCTCTGAGCCAATGAGGAGGCAGAGAGCGGAGAGAGCCTCTGTTCTCATGCACAGCAATGGATCAAAATCGGGCTTATGTAAGTGTAAGGGGGAGCTAGGGGGTTTGGGCTGCATTCAGGGTTTATTTTTTTACCTTAATGCGTAGAGAATGCATTAAAGAGGTTCTTTACACTGGAAAATAAAAATTATAAGTCAGCAGCTACAAATACTGTAGCTGCTGAAATTTAATATAAGTACACTTACCTGTCCAGGGATCCAGCACCCGGACTAGTTCTTCTCTGGTCTCAGGGTTCCTGGCGCCAGCATCTTTAGTGTGGGAATCTGAGTTTTACAGCTTGTGGCTTTACTGCTGGCTTCCTACTGCGCATGTGTGAGCTGCACTGTGCTTTATGAATGGTCCCGCAGCCTTCTGGGACCTGTGACATGTACCAGAGCTGCGGTTGAAGAGGGGAGGGTTGAACTGCCTCTTGGATCACCTAGGGGATTTGATCGGAAGTGGGAGTAGGCACCTGTCTAAATGAGGAACCCGCTCCACCCAAAAAAAAAAAAAATGATATGCCAAATTTGGTACAGGAGGTGGGGGAGAGGGGGGTATCTGGACTTAAAGTGGAACTTCCCCTTTTTGGTGATACTGGGCGTTTAGCCCCACAGCCACCAGCCTGTCAAAATCTAGGATGCCCAGAACCCATACGTTACCACCTGCTACAGTGTCCAGCCATTGTGTATTTCAGCCTGTCAAAGATTTTGACAGGCTGCATGTCAGAAGGGCTGGAAGCTACACCTGTACCTCTACCACAAAAAACACTGGGATTTGCCACACAGGACTAAACACTCAAGTGTGCATTTAGCCCCAAGGGCAGAAAAAATCATTACTCAAAGGTTATGGAATGATTTTATTATTGGCATAACTACAACCAGAACAGTCCACTGCTGGAACAAAGGGTAGTGCCATTTGCCAGAAGAGCAGTGGATCTGGTAAGTAAAACTGATTTTCCCCTCCCCTAGACCTAAACAAGCATTTAACCATTGCAGTGCAGGGGCAGCCCTACTGAAAAGGGAATAGGGATGAGGGGGTGTTCCTTTTCCCGAAGTTGGGCTTTAACTAGGGTTGTCCCGATACCACTTTTTTGAGACCGAGTACAAGTACCGATACTTTTTTCCAAGTACTCGCCGATACCGATTACCGATACTTTTTTTTCAATGTCATGAGACAGTTTGAAAGATGGGGACTGATAGGTGGCACTGACAGGTGGCACTTATGGGCACTGACTGGTGACTGGCGCTGATGGGCACTAATAGGTGGCTGGCAATGATAGATGGCACTGATTGCACTGATAGGTGGCACTTATGGGCACTGATGGCACTGATAGGTGGCACTTATGGGCAGTGATAGGTGGCACTGATAGGTGGCACTTGTGGGCACTGATAGATGGCACTGAAAGGTGGCACTTATGGGCACTGATAGATGGCACTTGTGGGCACTGATAGGTGGCACTGATAGGTGGCACTTGTGGGCACTGATGGCACTTGTGGGCACTGATTGCACTGATAGATGGCACTGATTGCACTGAAAGGTGGCACTTGTGGGCAGTGATAGGTGGCACTTGTGGGCAGTGATAGGTGGCACTTGTGGGCAGTGATAGGTGGCACTTGTGGGCAGTGATAGCAGTGATAGGTGGCACTTGTGGGCACTGATAGATGGCACTGATTGCACCATCTGTGCAATCAGTGCCATCTATCAGTGCCCACAAGTGTCACCAATCAGTGCCCATAAGTGACACCTATCAGTGCAGTAAGTGCCATCTACCAGTGCCACCTAATAGGTGGCACTGGTAGATGGCACTGATTGCACTGATAGGTAGCACTTGTGGGTACTGATAGGTGGCTGGCACTGAAATGCTGTGGGGAAAAAAAATGACACAGGATTTAAAAAAAAAAAAAACTGCTGCAACGCCCATCTTGGTACACCCTGCACTCGGCTGAAGTAAGCAGCAGCAGACATCTTGTTACACCCAGCCCATATAGCTCGGGCTGGGTGTAACAAGATGTCTGCTGCTGCTTACTGCAGCCAAGTGCAGGGTGTACCAAGATGGGCGTGGGGGACGTTCAGCCGCTGACGGCGACCGAATGTGACAGCACCGGTCACCGATCCTGATGCGGCTGCGCCCTGCACCCCTGCCAGCTTACCAAGTTCAGCTGCAGGTGAGGGACTCGCTCTCCGCCCGCGGACTCCGTCCATCGACTGTGCCCGCCCTCTCCAGCCAGACTCCGCCCACACTTTCCTTCAGAGACTCAGCCCGCCCCCTCTCCAGCCAAACTCCGCCTGCACTAGCTCTGTCGACAGACTCTGTCCGCCCTCTCCAGCCAGACTCCGCCCGCACTCCCCCGCCCTCCCCAGCCACTGACTCCTCCCGCCCTCTCCGGCCACAAAAAAAAAAAAAGTATCGGGTGAAGCATCGGGAGCATTTGCGCGAGTACAAGTACTCGCGCAAATGCTTGGTATCCGTCCCGATACCGATACTAGTATCGGTATCGGGACAACCCTAGCTTTAACCCTGATAACCAAGCTGTGGTTAATCACAGATCTTAAATATACGAAAGACAGAAATTGCCGCTCTAGGTAGGTATGGCTTGGTAAGATCTCAGAGACCGAGGGTGCTGGCAAATAGCAATAGGAACAAAAATGATGAGGACAGCCGCACTCCAATCCAACGTAGTTTATTCAAAAGGAAACAGGCACTACAAATAACAGCATGAACCCAGGACAGCTGACGCGTTTCACACTCTATTCAGTGTTTACTCATAGCCGATACAAAAATGACCTCTAATACATATAGCACTCCTAACCAAACATGTGATCACATCCAGGTGAATGTTAAACAACAATTAAGAAGCAGCTATGGACTGCTAATGCAATGTGGTGTAAGACTACAAAGCAATTAATGATTGTGCTACCATCAGGTGGATATAAAATAGAACCTGTTGTAAAAGGTTCATGAAAATTAGATCTTCTATATTGACCCTGATTGTAAATATAAAAAAAATATATATATGTATGTGTATATGTAAGTGCAAAATCCACACACACACATATACACAAATTAAAACGTGATAATAGATAATGATGATGACAAAAAAGATAATGACCAAAATCTAACATTGCATGTAACTTTCATACAAATGAAATGTATGCAAAGAACATGAGGGTATCCTGTAAGTGTAGATAAAGCATGTATAAAACAACTGAAAATGTGTAGAAACATAATTAGTTGCTTGATAAAAGTGAACATAATACATATACCAATGTTTGATATGTCTTGTGTTGTGAATATTGTATCATCTACGGCAGTGGTCCCCAACCTTTTTGGCACCAAGGACCGGTTTTGTGGAAGAATATTTTTCCAAGGCCCGGTAGGAGGGGGGGAGGAATCGCGATGTGTTGCGTTAGCGGTTCAATCATCCTGATACCATAATATTAGGACGATTGAAGCGCATTATCTATATTAATACAATACAATTCAACTCATCGTAATGTAGAATCAGTGGGAGCCCTGAGCATGTTTCCCTGCAACTGGACAGTGTTATGGTGTCAGGATGACTGAAGCACGTTATTTCTATTACATTGGAATATAAAATGAAATAGTTCAACTCACCATAATGCTGAATCAGTGGGAGCCCTGAGCTTGTTTTACTGCAACTAGGCGGTCCCATCTTGGGGTGATAGGAGACAGTGACACTCGAAGTGTGTTGCTTATGTCCAATCTACTCCGTAATCTCGTTTTGGTTGCTGTCACTGCAGAAAACCCAGCTTCACAAAGATAGGATGTTGGAA
Organism: Rana muscosa; assembly: GCA_029206835.1. Classification (NCBI taxonomy): domain Eukaryota; kingdom Metazoa; phylum Chordata; class Amphibia; order Anura; family Ranidae; genus Rana; species Rana muscosa. Next base: position 85,828,238 of record CM055128.1, on the reverse strand, counting down.
ATGGCAGCAGGCTTTTCAGTGCTTTTGTGGCAATTGCAGGATATTCTGCCTTGACTTTAATCCAGAACGTATGGAGGTTTGAAGTCGTCTCAAACACACTTTTAAGGCCACCATCATTTGCGATCTCAAGCAGTTGATCCTCTTCTAGCACGGACAGAGTGGATTCACCTGGCTTATTCACAAATGGGTCACGGATCCATTCCTTCCCAGTTCGGGGGTCTTTTGTGGTTGGGAAGTAATGCTCAAATTCTTTTGAAAGCTGAGAGAGGTGATCATGCACCAGCTGGGTGAAAGAAGGTTCTGGCTCAGTCTCTTTCAAAAGCTCTGATAATGTTGGAAACATGTCAAAAATCCCATTGTTCACTCGTCGCCCCCATAATTCCAGTTTGGCTTTGAATGCAGCCACTTTATCTGCCGACTTGAACACAGTTCTCATTCTCCCCTGAAGTGACAGATTGAGTTCGTTCAGCAGGTTAAATATGTCACACAAGTAAGCAAGTTTTGTGACCCATTCTGTGACACTGAAATGTGCTGCAAGTGGTGACTGTTTTTCAGAAAGAAATCTCTGGAGCGGCTCTCGTAACTCAAACACTCTGCTCAGTGATCTACCTTTAGAAAGCCATCTCACTTCTGTGTATAAGAGAAGACGTGTGTGCTCTGCATCCATCTCCTCACAGAGCTGTTCAAACAGACGTGAGTTAAGGGCATGTACTTTAATGTGGTTGATCATTTTAATCACAGCCTGCAAAACGTTGTTCAGTTCAGGTGACATTTTTCGGCTAGCCAGCATTTCTCTATGGAGGACACAGTGCGTAGACTCACATTCGGAAGCAACCTCCTTGACCCGAGTAGTAAAACCAGAAAGCCGACCAGTCATGGCAGCAGCTCCGTCCGTGCATATACCAACACAAAATGACCAGTTAAGTTTTCCTGACATATAATCATTTAAAGACTTGAACAATTCTGCAGCTGTGGTGTTGGTTGGCAAGAAGAGTGCACATAGCATATCCTCATGGACATCCTCCTGGAAAACAAATCGCACAAAAACAAGCATTGTTGCCTTGTTGTCAACATCAGTAGACTCGTCAACCTGTATGGCATACCATGGTGACTCCTTAATTCTCTCTATCAATTGTTCTTCAATATCTTCTGCGATTTCATTAATTCGTCTAGCTACAGTGCTAGCCGAAAGAGGAACATGTGCCACCTTTTCAACCGCAGCCTCTCCTAAAATTTCACGGCAAATGTCCTTTGCAGCAGGCAGGATCAACTGTTCTCCAATTGTAAAGGGTTTTTTAGATTTAGCAATACGGTTAGCCACTAAGAATGAGGCTCTCAATGCGGATGCATTTATCGAAGAGGTGGCCTTCAATAATTGCTTCTGTCCTTCGTGTTCATGTTTTTTTCTTTTGAAAAACTCAACAGGCTTGTCTTTTAATGAAGGGTGCTTGGTCTCCATGTGGCGAAGCAGTTTTGAAGGTTTCATGGCTTCATTGGATAGCCGCTCACCACATATTATACAAAGCGGGTTTGGAGAATGTGAATCGCCTGATGCAATGAACCCATAATTTAAATAGGACTCCTGGTATTTTCTTTTAAATGCAGCTTTCTTTTTTTTTGCAGTCTTAGAAGAGTCTTCTGTTGTCTCATCATTGGGTCTTTCCCCCTTTTCAAAAAAGCTCTCCAATGATGTTTGTTTTTTACTCATTTTGGCTAGTTAGCAAAGCCTGTCACCAGATGTGGATTGTCACTGCTGTGGCCTGTCACCAGATGTGGATTGCCACTGCTGTGGCCTGTCACCAGATGTGGATTGCCACTGCTGTGGCCTGTCACCAGAGGCCTGTCACCAGATGTGGATTGCCACTGCTGTGGCCTGTCACCAGAGGCCTGTCACCAGATGTGGATTGCCACTGCTGTGGCCTGTCACCAGAGGCCTGTCACCAGATGTGGATTGCCACTGCTGCGGCCTGTCACCAGAGGCCTGTCACCAGATGTGGATTGCCACTGCTGCGGCCTGTCACCAGATGTGGATTGCCACTGCTGTGGCCTGTCACCAGATGTGGATTGCCACTGCTGTGGCCTGTCACCAGATGTGGATTGCCACTGCTGCGGCCTGTCACCAGAGGCCTGTCACCAGATGTGGATTGCCACTGCTGTGGCCTGTCACCAGATGTGGATTGCCACTGCTGTGGCCTGTCACCAGATGTGGATTGCCACTGCTGCGGCCTGTCACCAGATGTGGATTGCCACTGCTGCGGCCTGTCACCAGATGTGGATTGCCACTGCTGTGGCCTGTCACCAGATGTGGATTGCCACTGCTGCGGCCTGTCACCAGAGGCCTGTCACCAGATGTGGATTGCCACTGCTGTGGCCTGTCACCAGATGTGGATTGCCACTGCTGTGGCCTGTCACCAGATGTGGATTGCCACTGCTGCGGCCTGTCACCAGATGTGGATTGCCACTGCTGCGGCCTGTCACCAGATGTGGATTGCCACTGCTGTGGCCTGTCACCAGATGTGGATTGCCACTGCTGCGGCCTGTCACCAGAGGCCTGTCACCAGATGTGGATTGCCACTGCTGTGGCCTGTCACCAGATGTGGATTGCCACTGCTGTGGCCTGTCACCAGATGTGGATTGCCACTGCTGCGGCCTGTCACCAGATGTGGATTGCCACTGCTGCGGCCTGTCACCAGATGTGGATTGCCACTGCTGCGGCCTGTCACCAGAGGCCTGTCACCAGATGTGGATTGCCACTGCTGTGGCCTGTCACCAGATGTGGATTGCCACTGCTGTGGCCTGTCACCAGATGTGGATTGCCACTGCTGCGGCCTGTCACCAGATGTGGATTGCCACTGCTGTGGCCTGTCACCAGATGTGGATTGCCACTGCTGCGGCCTGTCACCAGAGGCCTGTCACCAGATGTGGATTGTCACTGCTGCGGCCTGTCACCAGATGTGGATTGCCACTGCTGCGGCCTGTCACCAGATGTGGATTGCCACTGCTGCGGCCTGTCACCAGATGTGGATTGCCACTGCTGTGGCCTGTCACCAGATGTGGATTGCCACTGCTGCGGCCTGTCACCAGAGGCCTGTCACCAGATGTGGATTGCCACTGCTGCGGCCTGTCACCAGATGTGGATTGCCACTGCTGTGGCCTGTCACCAGATGTGGATTGCCACTGCTGCGGCCTGTCACCAGATGTGGATTGTCACTGTCACCTGCCACCAAACCGTAACAGAGTGTCACTAATTGATTTTATTATAAAAGTATTATTAAAAGTCCTAATATAAAAGTATTATTAAAAGTATTATAAAAGTCCCAGTATAAAAGTATTATTAAAATTATTAGGGCCGGTTCACACTGCTGCGATGTCAGAGTTCGGATGTGATTCGCACCGCACTGCAAATCACATGCGATGCGATTTCAGCCATACAAAACGTGTTCACACCCATGCGATCCGATTCCTGTCCAAGTTTGCAGATCGCACTGCGATATGAGAATTGATTTGGGGGTTTCATTAACTTTTAACTGACACTCCTAGCATTTCGCATAGGGCAGTGTGAACTGCCGCCGGGAAACCTGCGATGTGGGAACCCGCAGAGGATTCGCAGGGTTCCCGCATCGCAGCAGTGTGAACCGGCCCTTATTAAAAGTCCCAGTATAAAAATAATATTAAGGGCCGGTTCACACTGCTGCGGTGCGGGTTCCCGCATTGCAGGTTTTCCGGCGGCAGTTCACATTGCCCTATGCGAACTGCTGGGATTGTCAGTTAAAAGTTAACGACACCCCCAAATCAGTTCGTATATCGCAGTGCGATCTGCAAACTCGGACAGGAATCTGATCGCATGGGTGTAAACCCATGTGATCCGATTCTGCTGCGGACAAAAAAAAAGGGTCCTGTGCGAGTTTGATGCATCGCACAGAGATCGCATGTGATGTGCACTGCAGTGCGGTGCGATTCACATCCGAACTCTGACATCGCTGCAGTGTGAACCGGCCCTAAATGTCCCAGTGTAAAAATATTATTAAATGTCCCAGTATAAAAAAAATGATTACATGTCCCAGTATAAAAAAAATGATTACATGTCCCAGTAGAAAGAAATGATTAAATGTCCCAGTATAAAGAAATGATTAAATGTCCCAGTATAAAAAAAATATTAAATGTCCCAGTATAAAAATATTATTAAATGTCCCACTATAAAAAAATTATTTAATAATCTATTTATACTGGGACATTTAATTTTTTTTTTTATACTGAGACATTTAATCATTTTTTTTATACTGGGACATTACATGTCCCAGTATAAAGAAATGATTAGATGTCCCAGTATAATGAAATGATTAAATGTTCCAGTATAAAAAAATATTAAATGTCCAAGTCCCTCTGCAGTGCCCACTGTACTTACAGTCTCACGGGAAAGTGAGGGGGAGCCGTTAGAGATTGCGGGAAAGCCAGTACAGGTACATAGCGAGGGTGGGCGGAGAGATGACGTCATTCTCTCTCTCTCATTGGCCGGCCGAGCCTCTGTGTAGCGTAGCCTTGCAGCGCCGTATTTTCGGGCGGGACAGCGGCGCGCCTCTGCGTAGCGCAGAGAGATGATGTCATCTCTCTGCTCGGGCAGCTGCATCGTCTCCTCCATGGCCTGGCTGTAGCGGCGGTACAGCCCGGATAGTGTTATTCACGTTGCGGCCCGGCTAGAGAGGCGGTACGGCCCGGCTTTGGGCCGCGGACCGGGGGTTGACGACCTCTGATCTACGGTATTTCTCAAAAAAGTGTAATTAGCCATTTATATGATAGCACATAAATGCTTACTTAGATGTTGATTCAAATAATATGGAAATGTAGAAAAATATAAAAAAAAATGAAAATGTAAAGAATGCGGGAGTGTAGAGACCTAAGTGGTCTAATTCAAATTATATTAGTGTGAAAAAATGTGTGTATATATATATAGGGTAGATGGATAAAATAAAACCACCTATATAGAGTGAAATAATATAGTGCAATATAATGTATATCATATGTGAAAAGAGTGTGTGTGTGTGTGTGTGTGTGTGTGTGTGTGTGTGTGTGTGTGTGTGTGTGTGTGTATATATATATATATATATATATATATATATATATATGTGTGTGTATAAATGTATACATACATATACACAGCTATATATATATATATATATATATACCGTATTTATCAGCGTATAACAAGCACAGGCGTATAACACGCACCCTAACTTTAAGAGGGAAGTTTCAGGAAAAAAACTTTCCACAGCCCCCTGCGTATAACACGCAGGCACAGTTTACCCTCTATTTTCCGGGTAAACAAGTGAGTGTTATACGCCAATAAATACAGTACATAAAAAAGTTGATAAATAAACATAACATAGTGTATAGAGAATATGCAAATTTTCAAATAATGAAGATGGCAAAGTGTCCAAGCAAAAAATCCTGAAATAAGGGTATTTCCGCAAATGATTTAAAGTATGCAATGAAATGTTGACATATGTAATATCCCAACCATGTTCATGCAACATGTAGAATTATGTGATATAAAACAGTGCATGAAATAGATAGGATAGAGTGTGATAGGAAGATGGTATACGTCACAATTATTGTTATTGTTAATACAAGTCTGTGTGGTAATCTGTTAATTTAACTCGAAATACACCATACACACACATTTTTTCACACTAATATACCGGTAATTTGAATTAGACCACTTAGGTCTCTACACTCCCGCTCTCTTTACATTTTTATTATTTTTTATATTTTTCTACATTTCCATAATATTTGAATCAACATCTAAGTAAGCATTTATGTGCTATCATATATATGGCTAATTACACTTTTTTTGAGAAATAGATGATACAATATTCACAACACAAGAAATATCAAACATTGGTATATGTACTATGTTCCCTTTTATAAATCAACTAATTATGTTTCTACACGTTTTCAGTTGTTTTATACATGCTTTATCTACACTTACAGGATACCCTCATGTTCTTTGCATACATTTCATATGTATGAAAGTTACATGCAATGTTAGATTTTGGTCATTATCTTTTTTGTCATCATCATTATCTATTATCACGTTTTAATTTATATATATATATGTGTGTGGATTTTGTACTTACATATACACATACATATATATATATATATATATATTTTTTATATTTACAATCGGGGTCAATATATAAGATCTAATTTTCATGAACCTTTTACAACAGGTTCTATTTTATATCCACCTGATGGTAGCACAATCATTAATTGCTTTGTAGTCTTACACCACATTGCATTAGCAGCCCATAGCTGCTTCTTAATTGCTTCTTAATTGTTGTTTAACATTCACCTGGATGTGATCACATGTTTGGTTAGGAGTGCTATATGTATTAGAGGTAATTTTTGTATCAATCAGCTATGAGTAAACACTGAATAGAGTGTGAAACGCATCAGTGGTCCTGGGTTCATGCGGTTATTTGTAGCGCCTGTTTCCTTTTGAATAAACTACGTTGGATTGGAGTGCGGCTGTCCTCATCATTTTTGTTCCTAGTCACAGATCTTCTTTTTCTTCTCCCCATCTGTGAGTAGGTTTTTTTTACCTTCAGAGTTTCTGGTTATCCTGGCCATCATTCTGATTTTGACTCTGCAAGCCTAAAGCAGTTTTCCAGAATAGGGACGGCCATAAAGAGAGTGAATATGTTTCCTGCAACCACAGACAGCTTTGACAGGGGAATCCCTCCTGCCGAGCCATTGTGTTCTCGCGGATGGAGGACAGGAGCAGCCGTACCTGCTGGGAGAACACAGTGATTATTGCTAGTGGCTATAACAGCCATTAGCGATAATTGCATGTAAAATCTGGCAGGCTGGCTGCTCAATAATCTTGGGTACATTCAGCCTGCCCATACATGGTTTGAATCTCAGGTGGTTCTTGCTGAACCCGCCGAGATTCGAACCGTCTATGACCTGCTAAGGGTTATAGCGTAATTTTGCTGTCTGGGATGAAGGGCTTAGAATTTACACCAAAGAGTAAATTTTGAGGGAATTCCCTGCACTTTTTCTCCACAGCACTGGTCCCAAATAGTGCACCAACTGTACTGGCAGCTCTCCTGCTACCTGTCCATGATTTAGGCATACTTTATGTTAAAATTAATTACACTATTGTCTCCATTGGCACTGCCAGGTGTTCCAAAGAGAGGGGTCAACATCAATATATTGCAATGGGGCCCTGTGAATTGAGGTTACGCCCCTAGGGTCAACATTAATAATATGTTGTTCACAGTCAGGGACTGAAAAGGGTCAAAATTCATGTCCCAATTTATGAGCAGTCCTGAGAACCTGCTTAAATGAATGTAGCGGAAGTCATAAAATGCTCCATTGAGGTTAATGTATCTCCCAAAAATAGAAGCATGTCATCTACCTACAGAATTATTTTATCCTTCCCAATCGGCTCTGAACAAGTCTTCAGTAATATAATTTTTCATAATAGCCACAGCAAATGGCTCAATCGTCAGTACAAATTATAAAGGCAAGAGTGAGTATCCCTGCCTAGTGCCTCTCCCCAAAGGTATAGGGTGTAAGAGAGCAATGTTTCAAAAGCACTCTGTACCCACTTCATAAACTTTGACCCATCCATCAAGTTTTGAAGCACCTCCCACACGTATTCCAAGTTAATGTTATTAAAAGCCTTGGTTGCGTTGGGGGAGAGTAGTGCTCCGTTTCCCACATTTTGCAGGTTGGATTGCATGTTATTTTCAAATATTTGCTGTTGTGAATCTGTTAGGAATAAATCCTGATTGATTGTAAGCTACCAATTAGGATATGACTTAAGGCAAGCAAAGGGCTAGAGCTTTGGCTAGAATTTTAATATTTGTGGTCAGCAGGTAGGCAAGTCTGGTTTGGAAAGTCTCTATCAGGCTTTGGGATGAGCACTATATTGGCTTTGTACATGGATGCTACAAGGGCGCCTGATACAAATGCAAGGCGGCCGACACAAGTATACACAAGAGGTGCTGTATTAAAGTTAGAAAATATTTTTGATAGGCCTCTGCTGGCAGACCATACTCACTGGAAGCTTTACTTGAGAGCAGAAAGTTAAGGACCTTCATTACCTTGGTGAGTGAGAGATCAGAGACTAAATGGGCTTTGTTCTCTCGGGTCAGTTCAGGGAGTGTGATATTATACAAAAAATAGCGTGCGCTTCTGGGGTTACATTCTGGCTTTCAGAAATGTAAAAGTTGTGGTAAAAGCTGAAAAAATCTGAAAGGATATACTTGGTAGAGGACACAATGAATAGATGTTAGGTCCTAGAATACATACTAACTGGTCCTTCACTACAAAAAAAGGTAGGCAGACGTATTTACTGGTTATAGTAAATGATTTATCTCATTTTAAAAACATATTTTTACATTTTTATTTTTTTTCCTAATAGACTATTTTTCTTTAATTAAATACAATTTTTTTTGCAATGCAGAACCAAATATTCTTAAGCCTTCTCCATTTTGTGGGGAGAAGAGGTTAAAAACACAAAAGAAAAACATATTCTTATGATATTCCTAGGGTCTTTACAACATTTTTTGATTGAAAGGTTATAGTGCGGATGACCCTTCATCCTATTTCATTGGTTTTATCTCATGATTTGTAAGGGTTAGAGGGCTTTATTAAGAGCCCATTTAAATACACGTGGGATCCCCTATTCTGGCACAGCATGATCCCTATAGGGGTGCCATGGAGGGGCGTGGATCTCGATTAATTCATTTTTTATTTTTATTCTGGTTTAGCTAAAGTAAATCTATATAACATTTTTTAGGCTTTCTGGCCTTTATCGGATAAATCTTCTATTGAAAGTAAAGATACGTATTGCTCTTTTATTTATTTATTTTTATTTAATTTTTTGAATATGGAATATTATTTGTGCTGTCTATATTATTATTCTCCTGTATGAATTATTTGTATGTTATACTGTATATTATTTGTTTTATTTTATGATTATTGAAAGTAAAAAAAAAAAAAAACACAAAAGAAATTCTCTGTATTCCATGATATACATAGTGTCCTTGTAGGCAGGTTACAGATGCACAAGATGATGGGATGAGCTGTGATCCAAGAAAGCCCAGTTACAGTATAAAAGGCTATAGGAAACACGCTCAATCTCCATTTCACTGGAAAAGCTTTTTAAGAGTAAGGTTTATTTAAGCTTGCAACGATAACTTGTTATATTACACTCCTTAATGTGTCCATGCAGAGGATTGTATGTAGGCCAAAGATGTCTCTAGTGTAGAGCCTATGAAGTTAAGTGGAATATATGGATGTCAAATGCAGCGGCACACTAGCAGAGCACTTTGCTGGCAGGACTTAATGCAGGGTAATTGAGATTTATGGGGTGGGAACAGGTGCACGAGCCACCAGCAGGGATCCTTTACACTTCAGCGTTTATTAAAAACCAAAGCCTGCAGATATTCTTGTTGGTCTTACACTGAGCATAGGTGAATGCTGCAGCAATGTTATGTAGTAATGGAAGGGTGGGGACTATGTATATTTACTAGAACTAATCATTAATGGTTTTCAAACAAATCACAAATGCCTAAAGTACCATATTGCAATATACAGTATATGTGTGTTGCTATTATATATATATATATATATATATTTTTTTTTTCTTTTATAAAAAAGGTTGGAAATAATAGCATAATAGTGTCAATTTATATTGGGTCCCCAAAGGGAGATTATTTGTTGTATTGTCCTCTGTGTTACTCTACATAGCTTGACTAGGAAGGGAACAGACTACATATATTGATATCCTTAGCACAATAGCATGCTCTTTAGTGAGTAAAGCCCTCCATGTACCATTGGTTACTATGTAATATTGATATTGGTAAGCCTAATTAAGATAATATTTATGATTTTGTGTATTTTATGTATTTTCATCATAAACTTATTATTTTGGACCTCCAGATTAATGTGGCGCATCAACATACTTACCTGTGTTCACTCCAGAAGAAGTGGATCCATCAGCAAAACACATAGACCGATTAAGAGATTTAAATTAATTTGTATTGCAAGAAAGAGTGGTTTCATTACAACAATGCATGAACTTTGGCATGAAAAACTTAACTTCATCAGTGAACTAAATATGCTCTCCAGAGAACAATGCAACTGTCCTAATGTCAGAAAGCCAGCTCAATACAGAGTTCTCTATATACCATTGCAGCCAGATTCTAGAGAGCTTCTCACATGTGAATTAGATAGGACTGCATCCTGTATGTGAGCAAGATATTTCCTTTGGTTGGTATATGTGGCTGTTAATGCTGACACGGATACACCAGGATTTTTGTCTGCCAGAGATATCAAGGAACCTACAGTGGTGGTGTTTAGGAATAGTTCTGTATTTCAAAAAGTTAAAGTTCACAGCATAAACTTTTTTTTATTACATCAGCATAGTAATAGCAATACAAACAATAGTTATTTTTTATATAAGCCCTTTTAAAAAATCTCATGTTATTGCCAACTGCCTTACTGATCTCATCTCTTTCCACAACTTCCTGGATTCCCTGCATGCTTTGCAGCTTCTCCTCTGCTGTTAATTTCAATTTCTAAGGACTATATATCCCATAGTACTATGCTGCCTGCAAGCAGCGATTCTTGTACCTGCTCTGCCTCCTAAAACTCCTCCTCTCAGCACCTCTGTAGTTCAGAAAGGCAAGGCTCTCTAAAAATCTGTGACACAATGGTGCCTACTCAAGTTTACAAACTTCAAGATGATTCACATTAATAGGAGTAGACCAGAAAAAAAATTGAAATACAATGTGGAAATGAATATATGATTTTACATTTTGACCACAAATACGCTTTAAGCAAAATGGGTAGTCAGATCAGCAAGTTATCTACAAACAGGTGTGGAGAGACATATGCATTCTAGCTATACCATCATCAAAAAAAGCCCTGAGCAGAAAAGCTATATGCATCCCATAGATTTCAAGGCTTATGTTTCATCCTTGACTGGAGAGTACCTATAAGCAGACAGAAACTGCATCATAATGTAACTAAATCTTTTTTCTAATTACCCCGAAAAAATCCTGTAATTCTTTTCAACGCGTTTTCTTTTAATTTCCACTTGAAGGTCTAGTAGTAGTAGTAGCATCTATATAGGATATGACAATATAGTTGGAGCCTTTTGGATTGAGCCTTGTTTATTGACTCCATAGAGTTGATGACAACTGCTATTTATTAGATGTCATTGAGAGAACATTTATGTCTATATATGATGGGTGAAATTTGCAATTGGTGCTTGGAGAATTTACAATTCACGATTTAGAATATACAATTAAAGTGGAACTACAGTCATTTTTCCATCTATTAAATCTTCTGCCCTTGTTGTTTTAACTTTGGATAGTAAAACATTTTTTTCTGCCAGTAAATACCTTATACAGCCCACTTCCTGTTTCTTGTCTGGTAAAAAGCCTAGGCTTATGACATGATGCACAGCTCTCTCTCACTCTTGTGAGAGTTTGCCAGGAAGGGGGGGGGGGGGGGTGAGTCATAAGAGAGCCATTGAGAGCTGCAGAGCTGGAGGTGTGCCTCTGTGTAAATCCAGGAAGTGAACAGGCAGCAGCTTCAGCTGCCCACAGTTAAAATGGTTGCAGCCAGACTTAGTGGAGGGAAATTTCTGCAGCATATTTGGCAAGTACAGAATCACAGTATATATAAAATAATATGCAAAGTGGTTGGAGGGAAGCTTCAGAATGACAAACATGTTTTTATTACAAATTATGAGCAGACTGCAGTTCCTCTTTAATGGTGTTTTGCACTTTACTGTTTTTATCTTTATGGAATAAAAATGTATTATTTTATTATTTTTGTGTAATTTCTCGGTGGCACATATAAAGTCTCTGTGCCTCGTCTGGCACTTTAAATGGGGGTGTTTTGTTCTATTGATATATAAAAGGGAAAGTGTCCACTGAAAAATAAGGAAATAGTATATACTGTATTTATTGGCGTATAACACTCACTTTTTTACCCTGAAAATAGAGGGTAAACTGTGCCTGCGTGTTATATGCAGGGGGCTGTGGAAAGTTTTTTTCCCTGAAACTTCCCTCTTAAAGTTAGGGTGCGTGTTATACGCCTGTGCGTGTTATACGCCGATAAATACGGTATGTGTTGACAAAAAATAGGATTTTTATAACAGCTTACCTGTAAAATCCTTTTCTTGGAGTACATCACGGGACACAGAGCGACATAGTCATTACTAATGGGTTATATAGTTACCGTCAGGTGCTGGCACTGGCAACTTCCAAAACCGGAAGTACCCTCCCCTATATAAGCCCCTCCCATCCGGGAGCACCTCAGTTTTGTAGCAAAGCAATAAGTGTCCCCAAAGAGGGGCGGGAGCTCTGTGTCCCGTGATGTACTCCAAGAAAAGGATTTTACAGGTAAGCTGTTATAAAAATCCTATTTTCTTTCTCGTACATCACGGGACACAGAGCGACATAGTCATTACTAATGGGATGTCCTAAAGCAATGCCAAATGAGGGGGGGGATACACCATATATAAGCTGAGCGCTATCAGACATGAGGATCTTTTGCGGCCTGCAACACACTGCGCCCAAAGGCGACATCCTCCTGACTTCTAACGTCCACCTGGTAGGACCTAGTAAACGTGTATACCGAAGACCATGTTGCGGCCTTACAGATTTGAGCCAGGGAGGCCTGGTGATGCACTGCCCATGAAGTTCCAACTGCTCTCGTGGAGTGCGCTCTAACTTTGAACGGAGGCGGTCTCCTTCTCAAGCCATAAGCTTGCATAATGACCTGTCGAATCCACTTGGCTAAAGTAGACTTTGACGCTGCCTGACCCTTTCTGGGGCCTTCCGGCAGAATAAACAAAGTATCCGTTCTGCGAATCTGAGCAGTGGCTTTTAGATAAGCTTTAACTGCTCTTACTACATCCAAAGAATGCAATAACTTTTCCTCTACCGAAGTAGGTTTGGGGAAAAAAGAAGGAAGAACCACATCTTGGTTCAAATGAAACCTCGATACCACCTTAGGAAGAAAGGCTGGATGAGGACGTAACACTACTCTGTCCTTATGGATAACCAGATATGGCTCCCTACAGGACATAGCTGCTAATTCCGATACTCTTTTAGCCGAACAAATGGCTACTAGAAATATCAATTTCCTGGTGAGAAGCACCAAGGAAATATGCTGTAATGGTTCAAATGGTTGTTTCTGTAGAACCGACAGAACCAAGTTTAGATCCCATGAACATATGGGAATATTAACCGGAGGCCTAATACGCATCACTCCTTGTATAAAGGCTTTGACTAGTGAATGCGAAGCCAAGGGCCTTTGAAAAAATATTGACAAGGCCGAAATCTGACCCTTGATAGTACTCAAGGCAAGCTTCCTATCTACAGCCCACTGTAGGAAGTCCAGAATCCTACCTATTACGTACTTATGTGGATGCCATTTCTTGGCCTCACACCACGCGATGTACGCCTTCCAGATTTTATAGTAGATCTGCCTGGATACCGGCTTCCTGGCATTGATCATGGTAGATACCACAGCATTAGAGAGCCCTCTCTTTTTTAGAATGTGGGCTTCAATAGCCAGGCCGTCAAACCTAGGGCTGGTAAGGAAGGGTGGTATATCGGTCCTTGCGAAAGCCGGACGACGTGGGAGAGTCCAAGGACTCCCCACTGAAATTTTACAATCTCCGCGTACCACGCTCTTCGGGGCCACGCTGGAGCCACCGGAATCACTGGTTTCTTTTCTACCCTGATTCTGCGGAGTAATCGAGGTAACCATTGTGGCGGTGTGAATGCATATATCAGCTTGAACTGATCCCCAGGGAACACTAGGGCATCCGAGCCGCAAGCTAGGGGATCCCTTGTCCGAGAGACAAACCTATCCCCCTTTGCGTTGAATCTGGATGCTAGAAGATCTACATCCGATGTTCCCCACCGCTGACATATTGTCCAGAAAACCTCGGGGTGAAGGGACCCTTCCTCTGGGCCTAATTGCTGGCGACTTAGAAAGTCCACCTTCCAATTCTCCACTCCTGGAATGAATACCGCAGATATGGCTGGGACATATTTTTCCTGCCCATTTCAGGATGTAATTTACTTCCCTCTGGGCTGCACGACTCCTGGTGCCCCCCTGATGATTGATATATGCCACTGCTGTGGCATTGTCTGATTGAATTCTGACAGGGGACCCTTGGAGTTTGGATGTCCATGCTACTAGGGCATACCGGGCTGCTCGTATCTCTAAGAGATTGATGGGCAGGGCCTTTTCTGCATCCGACCATCTGCCCTGGAGAGACTATTGCTCCAGTACTGCTCCCCAGCCTATAAGGCTGGCATCTGTAGTGACCACCTTCCAAGAAATCGGACTGAAGGATTTCCTTTTTTCCAGATTCTGGGGAACCCACCACCAACGGAGGCTCTTGCGAACGGAAGGGGACAAGGACATTGTAAGTCTAGGGCCTGAACTTTTTTGTTCCAGGCTGACAGTATGGCCCCTTGCAAATTCCTTGAATGGAATTGACCGTAGGGTACTGCTTCGAATGATGCCACCATTTTTCCCAGCAGCCTCATATACAGGCGTATGGACGGCTGTCTTTTTTGTACCCACTAAGTGGATCAAATCTTTCAAAGACAACACCTTTCCTCGAGGCAAGAATATTTTTCTCTGGCCTGAATCCAACCTTAGCCCCAAGTATTCCAGACTTTTGACTGGTTTTTAGGGCTGACTTGTCTCGGTTGATAATCCAACCGTGAGATTCCAGATACTTGATCGTCTTGTGAATGACCACGTCTAGTTTTTTCACTGAGTGGTCTATCAGCAACAAGTCATCCAGATATGCCATTATCATTACACCTTGTGTTCTTAGATTGGCCAATAAAGGGCCAGAATTTTTGTGAACACTCTTGGTGCTGTGGCCAAACCGAAGGGTAAGGCTCTGAACTGAAAATGGCGCCCTTCTACTGCAAAGCGTAGAAATTTTTGGTGGACTGGAAAGATGGGAATGTGCAAATAAGCATCTTTGATGTCGATCGTGGCTAACCAATCCTCCCCTTGTAGGGCAGTGGCCACCGATCGGATCGACTCCATCGGAAAGTCCTGATATACAGGAATTTGTATAGCCCTTTTAGAATTAATATGGGCCTCCCGTCCGCGTTTGCTTCGGGACTGTAAAGAGGTTTGAGTAAGACCCGAACCCTCATTCTTCCAGGGGAACCTCCATAATTACTCCTTGGAGCAATAGTTGTTCTAGTGCCAACAGGAGGGACTCTCTCTTCCGGGGATCCCTTGGCACGTTTGACCTCAAAATGGGAAGGAGGAGAGTCTTTTAACTCCAAACTGTATCCCAAACCTACTGCGGAGAGCACCTATCTGTCTTGATCGTGTCCCGCCAGGTCTCTTTGCGAACAACTGGAGTCCTCCCCCCACCCGACTGAGTGGGGGCTTCAATGAATTTAACTTTGGGGGAGGTTTTGTACCTCCCCTGACCCAGGGTTTCTCATTACCCTGCTACTGTCCCTGTTTTTTACCCCCGGGATTTGACCGAGGAGGCCGTCGAAACTGTTACACAGCCGATGCCCCAGGGACTGGAGAAGCAGGCCTCTTAAAGAGGGACCTCTAACTCTGCTTTTAACCGGCAAGAGCGTATTTTTACCGCTGGAAATTTTCTGGATATATTTGTCCAGGTTTTCCCTGAATAAGCGTTCACCATGAAATGGGACGCTAACCAGCCATTCTTTACAGGGAGCTTCAGCATACCAGTTTCTGAGCCATAGGAGCCTACGCATATGTACTATAGACAGCGTAAGGCGGGAGGCCTGATGGACTGAATCCTCTATGGCGTCAACCGCAAAGCCTAAGGCTCTAGGTAGATCAGCTAGGGCAAAGCCTGCTGATCTGTCAAGTCCCTCAAGACCTGTTTCAACTGATCCTTCACTGCTTAGCAGACCCCAATAGCTGCTACTGCTGGTTGTATCACCAAGCAGATTTTCATAAGGACTCCAATCTTTTATCTATTGGGTTCTTGAACATTTGGACATTATCCACTGGACATGTCAGTGATTTATACATACAAGAGATGGCTGCGTCCACTGTAGGGACCTTCCATTTTTTTTTTTTGATGAACTTATCCTCCATGGGATAGACCACCGGAAATCTCTTGGGGGAATAAATATTTTCTCAGGACGTTCCCAATCCTGGTAAATGAGCCCTTTCAGTAAAGGGTGAAGTGGAAAAGAACAAACAGTCTGGGGGCTTCTAGCGACCCCAACGAGGATACAGTAGTGGTTGATGGTTCCGCAAGGTGCATTTTTAAATGCTGATCGGACCATGTTAGTCAGAGACTGAACCCATAATCTTTCAGCTTGAGATGCTGAGAAAAGGTTCCCCCACTGTTGATTCCTCTATAACAGAATCAACCTTATCCTGATCCCCTTCAGGCAGGTCGATCCCTGTATGGGACTGTTGCTCTGCTAACAGGCACTCTGAAGGAGGAGACGGAGATCGGGCGTGCTTTCCCTGACAGGGAGGCAGCGATGACAATCTCTCTCTAATCCTCCCAGAGCTGAGGAAAAAACCTCCTCTGTTACATACACAGGAGCAGGTGACTGAGGACAGCCACAGTACCAAGTACCCCTGCGGGGTCTCTACGGTCACTTACCTCTGAACTTCAGGGGAGACTGGTGCAGCAGGAGTATGCCCAAGATCCTCAGAGCCCGATGAGACCCCCTTCGCTTCCTGGAAGATTCAGTTCCGGAGCTACTGGACGGCATATTCCTAAGCCTAAAGCTGAGGTATTCCAGCCGTAATACACCACTTTTACTGAGAATAGTCTAGCACAATTGCTGCTATATCACAGTGGGTGTCTACTAATGTGCCTTTCTAGGGGATGCCTGTATCAACCGCTTGCTGTATGCCTTTAAATGTTGCCAGCTCTGTCTCTGTACTTCATAGCCAGCTTACTGCAATAATGTGGCTTTTTTAAAAACCTGCTGGGACGCCCGCACATGCGCAGAAGCGCTGCGGCGCGCACAGAGCGTCATCCCCCAGGCCCCGCCCCTTTTTCCGGCCACCTCTATATATAGAGGCGCGTGCACGCGCACGCGCGCGGCCACGTGCGCCTCGGCGCTAATTTTCAAACATGGAAACCTGGGACAGGAGCCAGGGCCCCCTTTGCCGCAGGCCGGGGGATAGACGAACACTGCAACATGGCAGAGGAAACAGTTTCCTGTAGGAGAACTCACCAGCTGCCTGGACTTTGTTCTCTGAGAAGAAACTAGTCCATATGACAAGAAAAACATTCCACAGCGGCCTCTAGTGGACAAACACAGGTACCGCAGTTTAATATACTAAACATATATATAAAAAAACATTCTTTTTTTTTTTTTTTTTTCTTGACCACCATTAAAAATTATTACATTTTTTTAGTAGTTACAGGCATGCACAGATATTAGCGGGAATACCGTTAGGTAACAGACAGAAAGACAAATTAGGCTTGGGGGTCCCCCAATAGAACCAAGTTCCTGGGGGCCCCCACTTACCTGTTCCCCACCGCAGGACTTTGTTTGGTCCACAAAAGCCCAAACTTCACCTATCACGGCAGGCATTGTAATCAAACCTTCAGGGACCGGGTTCCCAAGGATTCCACTCCCCTGGACCTGTATAGCACCCTGCACAGAAAACATCTTGGTCGTGGGTATGACCAGAGCTCTGGATCCCAGGGTCCAGCTCTCCTAAGAGAAGCATTACAGGCAGAACCTTGCTCTTCTCTGCAAGGCCCGGGTACCGACCGTTTAGCTATGAAGCTTTTTTGGTCGGATCCGGAATAGCTTACTGAGGCCCAAAAGAACCTGTACGCAAGCTCAGTGAAAAACACATGTTTCTTCTTGGCCAACACCTTAGACACTGGCAAAAAACTGAGGTGCTCCCGGATGGGAGGGGCTTATATAGGGGAGGGTACTTCCGGTTTTGGAAGTTGCCAGTGCCAGCACCTGACGGTAACTATATAACCCATTAGTAATGACTATGTCGCTCTGTGTCCCGTGATGTACGAGAAAGAAATAGGATTTTTATAACAGCTTACCTGTAAAATCCTTTTCTTGGAGTACATCACGGGACACAGAGCGACATAGTCATTACTAATGGGTTATATAGATACCGTCAGGTGCTGGCACTGGCAACTTCCAAAACCGGAAGTACCCTCCCCTATATAAGCCCCTCCCATCCGGGAGCACCTCAGTTTTGTAGCAAAGCAATAAGTGTCCCCAAAGAGGGGCGGGAGCTCTGTGTCCCGTGATGTACTCCAAGAAAAGGATTTTACAGGTAAGCTGTTATAAAAATCCTATTTCTTTCTCGTACATCACGGGACACAGAGCGACATAGTCATTACTAATGGGATGTCCTAAAGCAATGCCCAATGAGGGGGGGGGGGGATACACCATATATAAGCTGAGCGCTATCAGACATGAGGATCTTTTGCGGCCTGCAACACACTGCGCCCAAAGGCGACATCCTCCTGACTTCTAACGTCCACCTGGTAGAACCTAGTAAACGTGTGAACTGAAGACCATGTTGCGGCCTTACAGATTTGAGCCAGGGAGGCCTGGTGATGCACTGCCCATGAAGTTCCAACTGCTCTCGTGGAGTGCGCTCTAACTTTGAACGGAGGCGGTCTCCTTCTCAAGCCATAGGCTTGTATTATGACCTGTCGAATCCACTTGGCTAAAGTAGATTTCGACGCTGCCTGACCCTTTCTGGGGCCTTCTGGCAGAATAAACAAAGTATCCGTTCTGCGAATCTGAGCAGTGGCTTTTAGATAAGCTTTAACTGCTCTTACTACATCCAAAGAATGCAATAACTTTTCCTCTACCGAAGTAGGTTTGGGGAAAAAAGAAGGAAGAACCACATCTTGGTTCAAATGAAACCTCGATACCACCTTAGGAAGAAAGGCTGGATGAGGGCGTAACACTACTCTATCCTTATGGATAACCAGATATGGCTCCTTACAGGACATAGCTGCTAATTCCGACACTCTTTTAGCTGAACAAATGGCTACTAGAAAAATCAATTTCCTGGTAAGAAGAACCAGGGAAATATGCTGTAATGGTTCAAATGGTTGTTTCTGTAGAACCGACAGAACCAAGTTTAGATCCCATGGACATATGGGAATATTAACCGGAGGACTAATACGCATCACTCCTTGTATAAAGGCTTTGACTAGTGAATGCGAAGCCAAGGGCCTTTGAAAAAATATTGACAAGGCCGAAATCTGACCCTTGATAGTACTCAAGGCAAGCTTCCTATCTACAGCCCATTGTAGGAAGTCCAGAATCCTACCTATTACCTATTTACGTGGATGCCATTTCTTGGCCTCACACCAGGCGATGTACGCCTTCCAGATTCTATAGTAGATCTGCCTGGATACCGGCTTCCTGGCATTGATCATGGTAGATACCACAGCATTAGAGAGCCCTCTCTTTTTTAGAATGTGGGCTTCAATAGCCAGGCCGTCAAACCTAGGGCTGGTAAGGAAGGGTGGTATATCGGTCCTTGCGAAAGCAGGTCCGGACGATGTGGGAGGGTCCAAGGACTCCCCACAGACATCTTTACAATCTCCGCGTACCATGCTCTTCGGGGCCACGCTGGAGCCACCAGAATCACTGGTTTCTTTTCTACCCTGATTCTGCGGAGTAATCGAGGTAACAATTGTGGCGGTGGGAATGCATATATCAGCTTGAACTGATCCCAAGGGAACACTAGGGCATCCGAGCCGCAAGCTAGGGGATCCCTTGTCCAAGAGACAAACCTGTCCACTTTTGTATTGAATCTGGATGCTAGCAGATCTACATCCGGTGTTCCCCACCGCTGACATATTGTCCGGAAAACCTCGGGATGAAGGGACCATTCCCCTGGGCATAATTGTTGGCGACTTAGAAAGTCCGCCTTCCAATTCTCCACTCCTGGAATGAATACCGCAGATATGGCTGGGACATATTTTTCTGCCCATTTCAGGATGTAATTTACTTCCCTCTGGGCTGCACGACTCCTGGTGCCCCCCTGATGATTGAATTCTGACAGGGGACCCTTGGAGTTTGGATGTCCATGCTACTAGGGCATACCGGGCTGCTCGTATCTCTAAGAGATTGATGGGCAGGGCCTTTTCTGCATCCGACCATCTGCCCTGGAGAGACTATTGCTCCAGTACTGCTCCCCAGCCTATAAGGCTGGCATCTGTAGTGACCACCTTCCAAGAAATCAGACTGAAGGATTTCCCTTTTTCCAGATTCTGGGGAACCAACCACTAACGGAGGCTCTTGCGAACGGAAGGGGACAAGGACATTGTAAGTCTAGGGCCTGAACTTTTTTGTTCCAGGCTGACAGTATGGCCCCCTGCAAATTCCTTGAATGGAATTGACCGTAGGGTACTGCTTCGAATTATGCCACCATTTTTCCCAGCAGCCTTATGCACAGGCGTATGGACGGCTGTCTTTTTTGTACCCACTAAGTGGATCAAATCTTTCAAAGACAACACCTTTCCTCGAGGCAAGAATATTTTCCTCTGGCCTGAATCCAACCTTAGCCCTAAGTATTCCAGACTTTTGACTGGTTTTTAGGGCTAACTTGTCTCGGTTGATAATCCAACCGTGAGATTCCAGATACTTGATTGTCTTGTGAACGACCACGTCTAATTTTTTCACTGAGTGGTCTATCAGCAACAAGTCATCTAGATATGCCATTATCATTACACCTTGTGTTCTTAGATTATTGGCCAATAAAGGGCCAGAATTTTTGTAAACACTCGTGGTGCTGTGGCCAAACCGAAGGGTAAGGCTCTGAACTGAAAATGGCGCCCTTCTACTGCAAAGCGTAGAAATTTTTGGTGGACTGGAAAGATGGGAATGTGCAAATAAGCATCTTTGATGTCGATCGCGGCTAACTAATCCTCCCCTGTAGGGCAGTGGCCACCGATCGGATCGACTCCATCGGAAAGTCCTGATATACAGGAATTTGTATAGCCCTTTTTAGAATTAATATGGGCCTCCCGTCCGCGTTTGCTTCGGGACTGTAAAGAGGTTTGAGTAAAACCCAAACCCTCATTCTTACAGGGGAACCTCCATAATTACTCCTTGGAGCAATAGTTGTTCTAGTGCCAACAAGAGGGACTCTATCTTCCGGGGATCCCTTGGCACGTTTGACCTCAAAAATGGGAAGGAGGAGAGTCTTTTAACTCCAAAATGTATCCCAAACATACTGCGGAGAGCACCTATCTGTCTTGATCGTGTCCCGCCAGGTCTCTTGCGAACAACTGGAGTCCTCCCCCCACCCGACTGAGTGGGGGCAACCCTTCAATGAATTTAACTTTGGGGGAGGTTTTGTACCTCCCCTGACCCAGGGTTTCTCATTACCCTGCTATTGTCCCTGTTTTTTACCCCCGGGAATTGACCGAGGAGGCCGTCGGAACTGTTACACAGCCGATGCCCCAGGGACTGGAGAAGCAGGCCTCTTAAAGAGGGACCTCTAACTCTGTTTTTAACCGGCAAGAGCGTATTTTTACCGCTGGAAATTTTCTGGATATATTTGTCCAGGTTTTCCCTGAATAAGCGTTCACCATGAAATGGGACGCTAACCAGCCATTCTTTACAGGGAGCTTCAGCAGACCAGTTTTTGAGCCATAGAAGCCTACGCATATGTACTATAGACAGCGTAAGGCGGGAGGCCTGATGGACTGAATCCTTATGGCGTCAACCGCAAAGCCTAAGGCTCTAGGTAGATCAGCTAGGGCAAAGCCTGCTGATCTGTCAAGTCCCTCAAGACCTGTTTCAACTGATCCCTCACTGCTTAGCAGACCCCAATAGCTGCTACTGCTGGTTGTGTCACCAAGCTTGCTGTAGAAAGAAGCAGACTTTCATAAGGACTCCAATCTTTTATCTATTGGGTTCTTGAACATTTGGACATTATCCACTGGACATGTCAGTGATTTATACATACAAGAGATGGCTGCGTCCACTGTAGGGACCTTCCATTTTTTTTTTTTTTTTTTTTAATGAACTTATCCTCCATGGGATAGACCACCGGAAATCTCTTGGGGGAATAAATATTTTCTCAGGACATTCCCAATCCTGGTAAATAAGCCCTTTCAGTAAAGGGTGAAGTGGAAAAGAACAGACAGTCTGGGGGCTTCTAGCGACCCCAACGAGGATACAGTAGTGGTTGATGGTTCCGCAAGGTGCATTTTTAAATGCTGATCGGACCATGTTAGTCAGAGACTGAACCCATAATCTTTCAGCTTGAGATGCTGAGAAAAGGTTCCCCCACTGTTGACTCCTCTATAACAGAATCAACCTTATCCTGATCCCCTTCAGGCAGGTCGATCCCTGTATGGGACTGTTGCTCTGCTAACAGGCACTCTGAAGGAGGAGATGGAGATCGGCGTGCTTTCCCTGACAGGGAGGCAGCGATCAATGTTGACAATCTCTCTCTAATCCTCCCAGAGCTGAGGAAAAAACCTCCTCTGTTACATACACAGGAGCAGGTGAACTGAGGACAGCCACAGTACCAAGTACCCCTGCGGGGTCTCTACGGTCACTTACCTCTGAACTTCAGGGGAGACTGGTGCAGCAGAAGTATGCCCAAGATCCTCAGAGCCCGATGAGACCCCCTTCGCTTCCTGGAAGATTCAGTTCCGGAGCTTCTGGACGGCATATTCCTAAGCCTAAAGCTGAGGTATTCCAGCCGTAATACACCACTTTTACTGAGAATAGTCTAGCACAATTGCTGCTATATCACAGTTGGTGTCTACTAAAGTGCCTTTCTAGGGGATGCCTGCATCAACCGCCTCTATGTGCCTTTATATTGTTGCTAGCTCTGTCTGTGCACTTCAACAGCCAGCTATAATGTGCTTCAAAACACGCTGGACGCCCGCACATGCGCAGTAGCGCCGCGGCGCACACCTGAGCGTCATCCACCCGCTCCGCCCCTTTTTCCAGATCGCCTCTATGAATAGAGGCGCGTGCTCGCGCACGCGCGCGGGCACGTGCGCCTTCGGCGCCTTTTTTGAAAACAACAAGGAGCTAGATGGGAGCCAGGGTCCCTTTGCCGCAGGGCCCGGGGATGGATGAGCGCAGCAACAGGGCAGAGGAGACAGCTTCCCAGCAGAGAACATACCAACTGCCTGGATTTGATTCTGGACGAAAAAAATCCACATTACAAGAAAAAGAACCATAGCGGCCTCTAGTGTCTAACACAGGTACCGCGGTCTTACATTTTTTTTTTTTTTTTTCTTGCCTACTATTAAAATTTTTACATTTTCTCAGTAGTAACAGGCATACACAGAATATTAGCGGGAATACCGTTAGGTAACAGACAGAAAGACAAATTAGGCTTGGGGGTCCCCCAATAGAACCAAGTTCCTGGGGGCCCCCACTTACCTGTTCCCGCCGCAGGACTTTGTTTGGTCCACAAAAGCCCAAACTTCACCTATCACGGCAGGCATTGTAATCAAACCTTCAGGGACCGGGTTCCCAAGGATTCCACTCCCCTGGACCTGTATAGCACCCTGCACAGAAAACATCTTGGTCGTGGGTATGACCAGAGCTCTGGATCCCAGGGTCCAGCTCTCCTAAGAGAAGCATTACAGGCAAAACCTTGCTCTTCTCTGCAAGGCCCGGGTACCGACCGTTTAGCTATGAAGCTTTTTTGGTCGGATCCGGAATAGCTTACTGAGGCCCAAAAGAACCTGTACGCAAGCTCAGTGAAAAACACATGTTTCTTCTTGGCCAACACCTTAGACACTGGCAAAAAACTGAGGTGCTCCCGGATGGGAGGGGCTTATATAGGGGAGGGTACTTCCGGTTTTGGAAGTTGCCAGTGCCAGCACCTGACGGTATCTATATAACCCATTAGTAATGACTATGTCGCTCTGTGTCCCGTGATGTACGAGAAAGAAAACAGAACTTCTCTACATATAATATACTCATCTACATATGGCTGGAGATTCACAGAAACTCTGAAGGATTTTTAAACACTTGCTGACCACCCAATAGCACCGGATCACGTGTGTGTGTGTGTGTGTGTGTGTGTGTGTGTGTATATATATATATATATATATATACACATACATATACACACACACACACACACACGTGATCCTGCACTTCCATCTGCAGGGGGCGCGTTGCTTCTGCTGTGATTATTCACAGCAGAAGCCGATCTGCAGTTGCCAGTCACTCGAAACAGAATATTGTACATGCAAAAAACCCAACACCTAAACACACATAACATTGTATATGCAATGTAATACAAAGACCTGTACACAGAAGAAAAAAAACAAAACAACCCAAAAGAACAGAGAAACCTCTACAAGGCAGTTTGCCTACACCTTAAGGATTAGGGCCATTTTTTTTGAGGACAGTGGGGTACACATTTTGGACAGAGAGGAAAACGTATTCACATGAGGCGTGAAACAAGCCATCAACGTCAAAATGCAATAACCATCACTTAACAGAGTAAGGGTTCTTTGATGTGATCTGTCTTCTACCTGTCCACCATGAAGACTGGGTTATGCAATTAAAACAGGGCATGTCTACAAACTTTCACCTCTCCCATAACGTCCTTGGACCTTCAGGGTGACTGATAGGAGTTACTGACCAGCAGGAAAACGTCCAGAACAAGTCCAGTTGAATGTGTCTAACTACTACTAGCTTGACCATGATCTGGGTTAAATGAAAAGCTTCACAGACATAGGGGTTGATTTACTAAAACTGGAGAGTGCAAAATCTGTTTTGTGTATAAAAACCAATCAGCTTCCAGGTTTTTTGTTTTTTTGCCAAATCTTAATTGAACAAGCTGAAGTTAGAAGCTGATTGGCTACCATTTATAGCTGCACCAGATTTCGCACTCTCCAGTTTTAGTAAATCAACCCCAAAAGTCTGTAAAAATATGGGAGACGGACTTTGATAAGCTCAGTATTTACAATAAGAACTGCCTGAGCAGTGCCATAAGAATACTAGAAAAGTATTATGGGCAGCACAGTGGCTAAGTGGTTAGCACTTCCGCCTGGCAGCACTAGAAATGTCGGTTTGAATCCCAATTACGGCACTACCTGCACAGAGTTCTCCATGTGCCTGCGTTGGTTTTCCTCCGGGTACTCCAGTTTCCTCCCACACTCCAAAGACATGTTGGTAGATTAATTGGCTTCTGACTAAATTGCATGTGTATGTATGAACATGAGTTAGGGTCCTTAGATTGTAAGCTGGGACACAAAACCTTTTAAAGATACGTCCATGTATAAACACTAAAAAGTACCCTTTATCTCATCGTTCCTACACCTTTTCTGAGCAAAAATTCACATCTACTAAAGCAAAGACTGCTGCATGCTCTCCCGAAAATCAGCAGTTGGGTGTCTATACAAAAGTAATCACTGCAGACCTCCTATTTGTGAGCACCCTGCAGCCTCATAGGCTGTAATTGATTTCTGTCCCTCCAACAAATGTACAGGTTGGTTTGAATCGATTACAGCCTGTGGGGCTAAAGGGTACATGCAGTATTTTTTTATATAAATTGAAAAAAAGGAAAGAGCATTATACATGTGATTTACTCTTTTAAACTTACTAAATCCAGCACAGTGCTACATTAGTGGTACTTCTTTCTTAATATAAGGCCAACTCCAGCCAATAGTCCAAGGCATAGCAATTTGCAACCTTATATTTCCAAGGTGTTAAAGAGTAAACATATTACCTGGTATATTGGCTTCACGTAGCAATGTCAAGTGCTTCTCATGAATCCTCTTCACATAATCCTGAGAGAAATGATAGATTTTGCTACATATGCCTTCTACTGAGTCTCGTGCCACAGCTGCCATGTGCGGGCCACATTCTTTTCGTAAGTGCTCCAAGCGGTCCTGAAACAGAGCAGATAATTAACAATAATGATGTAATACTATGAAAAATGTAAAAATAATTAAAAATCAACGGTGGTTAATCAATCAAGCTATGGTTCATGCCAATATAGCTCAAGACAAAAGAAGTTACTTTAAGAGTATATGGCTCCCTTGGGTGACTCAATATTTACCTGTCGATGCCTTGATAATTATACTCACCTACACACACTCTCTTCTATAGCCACACTCAGCCCCGGGGATTCTTCCTATCGCTTCTCCTTTTTCTTTTTCTCTCTTTTCTCTTCCTTCTACCTTTCTTTTCATTATACCTTTCTCAATCTTTTTTTTCCCTTTAGGTTCAAATAGCAATACTTTTGTATGCTCTATCTGATTTCCTAACATCATAGACATAAGCTCCTAGAAGCTTTATAACAGTGATAATCCATTATCACTTTTTTCTGATGCGTGATGCCTGATGAATAGAATCTTTAATGGCGTCAACTGCAAAACATAAGGCCCTAGGTAGCTCAGCTAGATCCGGGGACCTCCTCCCCCTTGACAACCTGTTTAACCTTGTCTTTTAGGGATTGACAAATGCCGATTGCTGCTACTGCACCATCCACAGCAAATGAGGCCTTAACCACTTGTCTACCACCCGCCGTCAAATGACGGCGGGCGGAAGACTCTCTCGTTCTGACCGGACATCATATGATGTCGCGGCTTTAAAAGCAGCTAAGATCCACTTCATGTCAGGGAGAGGAGACCGATGGTGTGTCCCTTGTACATAGGGACAACCATCGGTCACCTCCCCCAGTCAGTCCCCTCCCCCCACAGTAAGAATCACTTCCAGTGAATAGATTTAACCCCTTCCTTGCCCCCTAGTGTTAACCCATTCCCTGCCAGTCACATTTATAAAGTAATCAATGCATTTTTATAGCAGGAATTGCTGTATAAATGTGAATGGTCCCAAAAATGTGTCAAAAGTGTCCGATGTGTCCGCCGCAATATCGCAGTCACAATAAAAATCGCAAATCGCCGCAATTACTAGTAAAAAAAAAAAAAATGCTATAAATCTATCCCCTATTTTGTAGACGCTATAACTTTTGGGCAAACCAATCAATATACGCTTATTGCGATTTTTTTTTTTACCAAAAATATGTAGAATAATACATATCGGCCTAAACTGAGGAAAAATGTTTTATTTTATTTTTTTAATGGATATTTATTATAGCAAAAAGTAAAAAATATTGTGTCTTTTTTCAAACTTGACGCTCTTCTTTTGTTTATAGCGCAAAAAATAAAAACCACAGAGGTGATCAAATACCACCAAAAGAAAGCTCTATTTGTGGGGAAAAAAGGACGCAAATTTAGTTTGGGTACAGCGTCGCACGACTGCGCAATTGTCATTCAAAGTGTGACAGTGCTGAAAGCTGAAAAATGGCTTGGGCAGGAAGGGGGTTTTAGTGCCCGGTAGGCAGGTGGTTAAGCAAAGATTCCAGCCTTTTATCAGCTGGATCCTTAAACACCTGGACAATGTCCACTGGACAAGTGAGACTCTTATTAAGAGAAGAAATAGCAGCGTCTACTGCTGGCACACTCCATTTCTTAGTGAACTTTTCCTCCATAGGATAAAGAAGAGAAAATCTCTTGGGAGGAAGAAAATGCCTGTCTGGATGATCCCAGTCAGCATATATAAGCTGTTCCAGCAATGGGTCCATAAGGAAAGCATGTGAACCCTGAGGAGGCTTTAGAGAACCCAAAGAGAAAAAGGGAACTTCAGCCATCTCTGCCAGGGGTAACATAACCAGAACAGTCTGACTCCGTAAGGGATTGAACTAGCAATCTTTGGGATTGTGAGGCTGAGAAGGTTTCTTCTGAGGCTGAATCCTCAAAAGAGGAGCCATCTGGGTCCCCTAAGGGCAAATCAGCATCCCTTGCCTACTCCTGATCCCCTGATGATGGGCCCAGGACAGACGAAGGGGACATATTGCGCTTCCTCCCAGCCTGGGAGGAGGATGCGAATAAATCAGCTATCTTCCCTTCCAAACCAGCTAATGCTGTAGCCAAATCGTCTTTAGTTGCTTATGCAGAGGGTGGAATGTTGGAAGTAGCCACAATGTCTGACAAGCTCAATGGCTCAGCCTGGCCAACCGCTTCAGGTCTTTCAGGGGAGGATGATACTGTGGAAGGTGGACTAGGATCCTCAGACCCTGACCGCCGTGCCTTTGCGCTATTCCTCACTGTTCTTATTCCTCTCTTTCAGGAATACATAGTCCCAAGCACAAAGCAGAGGTACTAACACCATGCATCTACTGCTGAGCTTTAGTCCAGCAATGAGTTTAATATGCCACTATCAAATGCTCAGCCTGATGCTGAGTAGATGTGCCTTGACAATGCCTGTACCCAACACCCATACAGCGCTTACGTGCCCTGGATATGCCTGTGTCCCTCTGTCAGCCACCAGATTCACTACAGCAAAAGAACTTTAAAAGCCAGTCAGCCTGCGCCGTGAATGACGTGCACGCTTGATACACGTGCACATCGGCGGAGCTACGCCCCGCCGTGACATCCTCTCTTTTTTTTTTCTTTAAATGAGGGTAACTCCCGCGACGGTCCCAACTGCTGGGAATCCCAGGGGGGAGCCTGCAGCAGGGGGGACGCCCAATACCTTGTATACGGCGGGGGGGGGGTCCCCTAAACCCCCTCAGGTGGTTAGACAGGAGCGGAGTGAGGAGCAAACGCTGTCCACAAGCGCTGCTGACACAGCACTATCTGGGTAAGCATGGAAATGTTGACACCAGGTATGTTTACACTATACACCCTCTAGTGGTAAAAGCAAGGCAAGACATCATCCACCTCAAGAAAAGAAGTCCATAAGAGTTTATTAGGATCTTCTTTAACTTACTATTTGCATATAGGGTCCACTCCCTTGGACCTGTACAGCACCCTGCCAGAGCAACCTGTGGTATAGAAATGTGACCAAGGCGCTGGATCCCAGGGTCCAGCTCTCAAAAGAGAAGCATTACAGGCAGAAACCTCGTTCTTCCCTTTCGAGGCTCGGGTACCATCTGTTTAGCCTTTTTATGTTTCTGGCTCTTTGAATGGATCCGATTGCATAGCCCCTCCTGATCCTATCCAGGATCACCTGCGGAGCTCTACTTAGCACTTCATTAACCGTGACCAACACCTTAGACACTGGCGAAAAAATAGGATTTTTATAACAGCTTACCTGTAAAATCCTTTTCTTGGAGTACATCACGGGACACAGAGCGACATAGTCATTACTAATGGGTTATATAGATACCTTCAGGTGCTGGCACTGGCAACTTCCAAAACCGGAAGTACCCTCCCCTATATAAGCCCCTCCCATCCGGGAGCACCTCAGTTTTGTAGCAAAGCAATAAGTGTCCCCAAAAGAGGGGTGGGAGCTCTGTGTCCCGTGATGTACTCCAAGAAAAGGATTTTACAGGTAAGCTGTTATAAAAATCCTATTTTCTTTCTCGTACATCACGGGACACAGAGCGACATAGTCATTACTAATGGGATGTCCTAAAGCAATGCCCAACGAGGGGGGGGATACACCATACATAAGCTGAGCGCTATCAGACATGAGGATCTTTTGCG
This sequence comes from Rana muscosa, assembly GCA_029206835.1. Lineage (NCBI taxonomy): Eukaryota > Metazoa > Chordata > Amphibia > Anura > Ranidae > Rana > Rana muscosa. Next base: position 85,798,717 of record CM055128.1, on the reverse strand, counting down.
GCCTGCAACACACTGCGCCCAAAGGCGACATCCTCCTGACTTCTAACGTCCACCTGGTAGAACCTAGTAAACGTGTGTACTGAAGACCATGTTGCGGCCTTACAGATTTGAGCCAGGGAGGCCTGGTGATGCGCTGCCCATGAAGTTCCAACTGCTCTCGTGGAGTGCCCCCTAACTTTGAACGGAGGCGGTCTCCTTCTTAAGCCATAGGCTTGCATAATGACCTGTTGAATCCACTTGGCTAAAGTAGATTTTGACGCTGCCTGACCCTTTCTGGGGCCTTCCGGCAGAATAAACAAAGTATCCGTTCTGCGAATCTGAGCAGTGGCTTTTAGATAAGCTTTAACTGCTCTTACTACATCCAAAGAATGCAATAACTTTTCCTCTACCGAACTAGGTTTGGGGAAAAAAGAAGGAAGAACCACATCTTGGTTCAAATGAAAACCTTGATACCACCTTAGGAAGAAAGGCTGGATGAGGACGTAACACTACTCTGTCCTTATGGATAACCAGATATGGCTCTTTACAGGACATAGCTGCTAATTCCGACACTCTTTTAGCCGAACAAATGGCTACTAGAAAAAACAATTTCCTGGTGAGAAGAACCAAGGAACTATGCTGTAATGGTTCAAATGGTTGTTTCTGTAGAACCGACAGAACCAGGTTTAGATCCCATGGACATATGGGAATATTAACCGGAGGACTAATACGCATCACTCCTTATCTAAAGGCTTTGACTAGTGAATGCGAAGCCAAGGGCCTTTGAAAAAATATTGACAAGGCCGAAAACTGACCTTTGATAGTACTCAAGGCAAGCTTCCTATCTACAGCCTGGGCATAATTGCTGGCGACTTAGAAAGTCCGCCTTCCAATTCTCCACTCCTGGAATAAATACCGCAGATATGGCTGGGACATATCTTTCTGCCCATTTCAGGATGTAATTTACTTCCCTCTGGGCTGCACGACTCCTGGTGCCCCCCTGATGATTGATATATGCCACTGCTGTGGCATTGTCTGATTGAATTCTGACAGGGGACCCTTGGAGTTTGGATGTCCATGCTACTAGGGCATACCGGGCTGCTCGTATCTCTAAGAGATTGATGGGCAGGGCCTTTTCTGCATCCGACCATCTGCCCTGGAGAGACCATTGCTCCAGTACTGCTCCCCAGCCTATAAGGCTGGCATCTGTAGTGACCACCTTCCAAGAAATCGGACTGAAGGATTTCCCTTTATCCAGATTTTGGGGAACCAACCACCAACGGAGGCTCTTGCGAACGGAAGGGGACAAGGACATTGTAAGTCTAGGGCCTGAACTTTTTTGTTCCAGGCTGACAGTATGGCCCCTTGCAAATTCCTTGAATGGAATTGACCGTAGGGTACTGCTTCGAATGATGCCACCATTTTTCCCAGCAGCCTCATGCACAGGCGTATGGACGGCTGTCTTTTTTGTACCCACTAAGTGGATCAAATCTTTCAAAGACAACACCTTTCCTTGAGGCAAGAATATTTTTCTCTGGCCTGAATCCAACCTTAGCCCCAAGTATTCCAGACTTTTGACTGGTTTTTAGGGCTGACTTGTCTCGGTTGATAATCCAACCGTGAGATTCCAGATACTTGATTGTCTTGTGAACGACCACGTCTAGTTTTTTCACTGAGTGGTCTATCAGCAACAAGTCATCTAGATATGCCATTATCATTACACCTTGTGTTCTTAGATTGGCCAATAAAGGGCCAGAATTTTTGTAAACACTCGTGGTGCTGTGGCCAAACCGAAGGGTAAGGCTCTGAACTGAAAATGGCGCCCTTCTACTGCAAAGCGTAGAAATTTTTGGTGGACTGGAAAGATGGGAATGTGCAAATAAGCATCTTTGATGTCGATCGCGGCTAACCAATCCTCCCCTTGTAGGGCAGTGGCCACCGATCGGATCGACTCCATCGGAAAGTCCTGATATACAGGAATTTGTATAGCCCTTTTAGAATTAATATGGGCCTCCCGTCCGTGTTTGCTTCGGGACTGTAAAGAGGTTTGAGTAAAACCCGAACCCTCATTCTTCCAGGGGAACCTCCATAATTACTCCTTGGAGCAATAGTTGTTCTAGTGCCAACAGGAGGGACTCTCTCTTCCGGGGATCCCTTGGCACGTTTGACCTCAAAAAATGGGAAGGAGGAGAGTCTTTTAACTCCAAACTGTATCCCAAACATACTGCGGAGAGCACCTATCTGTTTTGATCGTGTCCCGCCAGGTCTCTTGCGAACAACTGGAGTCCTCCCCTCACCCGACTGAGTGGGGGCAACCCTTCAATGAATTTAACTTTGGGGGAGGTTTTGTACCTCCCCTGACCCAGGGTTTCTCATTACCCTGCTATTGTCCCTGTTTTTTACCCCCGGGAATTGACCGAGGAGGCCGTCGGAACTGTTACACAGCCGATGCCCCAGGGACTGGAGAAGCAGGCCTCTTAAAGAGGGACCTCTAACTCTGTTTTCTTTTTCGTACATCACGGGACACAGAGCGACTTAGTCATTACTAATGGGTTATATAGATTACCTTCAGGTGTTGGCACTGGCCAATTCCAAACCGGAAGTACCCTCCCCTATATAAGCCCCTCCCACCCGGGAGCACCTCAGTTTTTTGCCAGTGTCTAAGGTGTTGGCCAAAGAGTAACATGTGTTTTCACTGGGCTTGCGTACAGGTTCTTTTGGGCCTTAGTAAGCTGTTCCGGATCCCACCAAAAAAGCTTCATAGCTAAACGGTCGGTACCCGGGCCTTGCAGCAGAAGAGCAAGGTTTTGCCTGTAATGCTTCTCTTAGGAGGGCTGGACCCTGGGATCCAGAGCTCTGGTCATACCCACGACCAAGATGTTGTCTGTGCAGGGTGCTATACAGGTCCAGGGGAGTGGAATCCTTGGGAACCCGGTCCCTGAAGGTTTAATTACAATGCCTGCCGTGATAGGTGAAGTTTGGACTTCTGTGGACCAAACAAAGTCCTGCGGCGGGGATCAGGTAAGTGGGGGCCCCCAGGAACTTGGTTCTATTGGGGGACCCCCAAGCCTAATTTGTCTTTCTGTCTGTTACCTAACGGTATTCCGGCTAAATATCTGTGTTTGCCTGTAACTACTGAAAATGTAAAATTTTAATAGTAGTCAAGAAAAAAAAAAAAAAAAAAAAGGGACCGCGGTACCTGTGTTAAACCACTAGAGGCCGCTGTAGTCCATTTTTCTTGTCATGTGGATCTTTGGTTTTCTCAAGTCAAAAGATCCAGGCAGCTGGTAAGTTTCTCTGTGGGAATCCACTTCCTCTGCCCTGTTGCTGCGCTCATCCACCGCACAGGCCCTCCGGCAAAAAGGGCCCTGGCTCCTAGTCCCCTGTTTGATTTCGAAAAGGGCGCCAATGGCGCACGGGCGTGCACGCGCCTCCTATGAAAAAAAGGGGCGGGTGGATGACGCTCGATGCGCGCCGCGGCGCTTCTGCGCATGTGCGGGCGTCCCAGCATAGTTAAAAGACACAGTACAAGTGTCAGCTGGATGAAAACAGAGCTAGCAACAAACAGTGGCACACAGAGGCGGTTGATGCAGGCATCCCCATAGAAAGGCACTTTAGTGGACACCAGCTGGTATATAGCAGCACCTGTGTTAGATTATTACCAGAAAAATTGGTGTATGACGACGGGAATACCTCAGCTTTGTGCTTAAAGGATATGTCGTCCAGACGCTCCGGAAATAGATCTTCCAGGAAGCCAAAGGGGTCTCCATCGGGCTCTGAGGATATTGGGCATGCTTGTACTGCACCAATCTCCCCTGAGAATTCAGAGGTCAGTAGCCGTAGAAACCCCGCAGGAATGCCTGGTGCTGCGGCTGTCCCCAGTCCACCTGCTCCTGTATATATAACAGAGGAGGTTTTATCCTCAACTCTGGGAGGATTGGAAGAGAGATTAACAGCATTGATCGCTGCTTCCCTGTCTCAGGAAAAGCGCGTCCGATCTCCGTCTCCTCCTTCAGAGTGCCTGTTAGTGGAGGAACAGTCCCAGAGATCGACCTACCTGAAGGGGATCAGGATGAGGTTGATTCAGTTATGGAGGAATCAACAGTGGAAGAACCTTTCTCAGCATCTCAGGCTGAAAGATTATGGGTTCAGTCTCTGACTAATATGGTCCGATCAGCATTTAAAATGCCTCTGGCGGAACCACCATCCACTACGGTTTCCTCGCTGGGGTCGCTAAAAGCTCCCCAGGCTGTCTGTTCCTTCCCAATCCACCCTTTATTAGAAGGGCTTATTTACCAGGATTGGGAGCATCCTGATAAAATATTTGCTCCCCCCAAGAGATTTCCGGTGATCTATCCCATGGAGGATAAGTTCATAAAAAAATGGAGGGTCCCTACAGTGGACGCAGCCATCTCTTCTGTTAACAAATCACTGACATGTCCAGTAGATAATGTTCCAATGTCAAAGACCCAATAGAAAAAAAAAAAATTGGAGTCTTTACTAAAATCTGCTTTCTCTACAGCAAGCATGGTGACACAACCTGCGGTAGCAGCGATTGGAGTCTGCCAAGCAGTGAAAGATCAGTTGAAACAAGTCTTAAGGGACTTACCAGATCAGCAGGCTCTTGCCCTAGCTGACCTGCCTAGAGCCTTGTGTTTTGCGGTGGACGCCATAAAGGATACAATCCAACAGGCCTCCCGCTTTACGCTGTCTATAGTACAGGCTTCTGTGGCTCAAAAACTGGTCTGCTGAAGCTCCCTGTAAAAAACTGCTGGTTAGCTTCCCATTTCATGGAGAACGCTTATTTGGAGAAGATCTGGACAAATATATCCAGAAAATTTCTGCCGGTAAAAGTTCACTCTTACCGGTTAAGAACAAGGGTAGAAGTCCTTCTTTTAAGAGGCCTACTTCTCCAGTCCCTGGCACATCGGCTGTGAAACAGTTCCGACGGCCTCCGCGGTCAAATCCAGGGGGCAGAAATCAGGGACAATCACAGGGTATCAAGAAACCCTGGGTCAAGAGAGGTACAAAACCTCCCCCTAAGTCATGAAGGGTTGCCCCCACTCAGTCGGGTGAGGGGAAGACTTCAGTTGTTCACAGAGACCTGGCGGGACACCATCAGAGATGGGTGATCCCCGCAGTAAGTCTGGGATACAGGCTGGAGTTAAAAGACATTCCTCCTGCCCATTTTATAAGGTCAAACGTGCCAAGCGATCCCCAGAAGAGTGGATCCCTCCTTCTGGCACTAGAGCAACTATTGCCCCAAGGGTAATCATGAAGGTTCCCTTGAAAGAAAACGGGTTCGGGTTTTACTCGAAACTTGTCACAGTCCCCAAACCAAATGGGGACATGAGGCCCATATTGAATATAAAAGGGCTAAACAAGTTCCTACATATCAGGACTTTTTTCGGATGGAGTCGATCCGATCGGTGGCCACCGCCCTACAAGGGCAGGAATGGTTAGCCTCGATCGACATAAGGGATGCTTATTTGCATATTCCCATCTGTCCGGCCCACCAGAAATTTCTACGCCTTGCAGTAGAAGGGCGCCATTTTCAGTTCAGAGCCTTACCTTTCGGTCTGGCCACGGCACCACGAGTGTTCACAAAAATTCTGGCCCTACAATTGGCCAAACTAGGAACACAAGGTGTAACGATAATGGCATATCTAGACGACTTGTTGCTGATAGACCACTCAGTGAAAAAAACTAGAAGTGGTCGTTCACAAGATAATCAAATATCTGGAATCTCACGGTTGCATTATCAACCGAGACAAGTCAGCCCTAAAACCAGTCAAAAGCCTGGAATACTTGGGGGCTAAGACTGGATTCAAATCAGAGAAAGATTTTCTTACCTCCAGAGAAGGTGTCGTCTTTGAAAGATTTGACCCACTTAGTGGGTACAAAAAAGAAAAACCATCCATACGCCTGTGTATAAGGCTGCTGGGAAAAATGGTGGCTTCATTCGAAGCGGTACCCTACGGTCAATTCCATTCAAGGAACTTGCAGAGGGCCATACTGTCAGCCTGGAACAAAAAAGTTCAGGCTTTAGACTTACCAATGTCCCTGTCCCCTTCCGTTCGCAAGAGCCTCCATTGGTGGTTGGTGCCCCAGAATCTGGGAAGGGAAACCCTTCAGTCCGGTTTCTTGGAAGGTGGTCACTACAGTTGCCAGCCTCATAGGCTGGGGGGCAGTACTGGAGCAATGGTCTCTCCAGGGCAAGTGGTCAGAAGCAGAGAAGGCCCTGCCCACCAATCTCTTAGAGATAAGAGCAGCCCGGTATGCCCTAGTAGCATGGACATCCAAACTCCAAGGGTCACCTGTCAGAATTCAATCAGACAATGCCACAGCAGTGGCATATATCAATCTCCAGGGTGGCACCAGGAGTCGTGCAGCCCAGAGGGAAGCAAATTGCATCCTGGAATGGGCAGAAAGGTATGTCACAGCCATATCCGCGGTTTTCATCCCAGGAGTGGAAAATTGGAGAGCGGACTTTTTTAAGTCGCCAGCAATTATGCCCGGGGGAATGGTCTCTTCACCCCGAGGTTTTCCAGGCAATATGCCAGCGGTGGGGAACACCGGATGTAGATCTGCTAGCATCCAGATTCAACGCAAAGGTGGACAGATTTGTGTCTCGCACAAAGGATCCCCTAGCTTGCGGTTCGGATGCCCTAGTGTTCCCTTGGGATCAGTTCAAGCTGATATATGCATTCCCACCGCGATTAATCCGCAGAATCAGGGTAGAAAAGAAACCAGTGATTCTGGTGGCTCCAGCGTGGCCCCGAAGGGCATGGTACGCGGAGATTGTAAAAATGTCAGTGGGAAGTCCTTGGACCCTCCCACATCGTCCGGACCTGCTTTCGCAAGGACCGATATACTACCCTTCCTTACCAGCCCTAGGTTGACGGCCTGGCTATAGAAGCCCACATTCTAAAAAAGAGAGGGCTCTCTAATCCTGTGGTATCTACCATGATCAATGCCAGGAAGCCGGTATCCAGGCAGATCTATTATAGGATCTAGAAGGCGTACATCACGTGGGGTGAGGCCAGGAAATGGCATCCACGTAAGTACGTAATAGGTAGGATTCTGGACTTCCTACAGTGGGCTGTACATAGGAAGCTTGCCTTGAGTACTATCAAGGGTCAGACGGCCTTGTCAATATTTTTTTTTTCAAAGGCCCTTGGCTTTGCATTCATTAATCAAAGCTTTCATACAAGGAGTGATGCGTATTAGCCCTCCGGTTAGTATTCCCATATGTCCATGGGACTTAAACCTGGTTCTGTCGGTTCTACAGAAACAACCATTTGAACCATTGCGGCACATTTTCTTGGTTCTTTTCACCAGGAAATTGATTTTCTTAGTAGCCATTTGTTCGGCTAAAAGAGTATCGGAATTAGCCGCCTTGTCCTGTAAGGAGCCATATCTGGTTATCCATAAGGACAGAGTAGTATTACGTCCTCATCCAGCCTTCTTCCTAAGGTGGTATCGAGGTTCCATTTGAACCAAGATGTGGTTCTTCCTTCCTTTTTCCCCAAACCTAGTTCGGTAGAGGAAAAGTTATTGCATTCTTTGGATGTAGTAAGAGCAGTTAAAGCTTATCTTAAAGCCACTGCTCAGATTCGTAGAACGGATACTTTGTTTGTTCTGCCGGAAGGCCCCAGAAAGGGTCAGGCAGCATCAAAAATCTACTTTAGCTAAGTGGATTCGACAGGTCATAATACAAGCCTATGGCTTGAAAAGGAGACCGCCTCCGTTCAAAGTTAGGGCGCACTCCACAAGAGCAGTTGGAACTTCATGGGCAGTGCATCACCAAGCCTCCCTGGCTCAAGTACTGTAAGGCCACAACATGGTCCTTAGTACACACGTTTACTAGATTCTACCAGGTAGACGTCAGAAGTCAGGAGGATGTCGCCTTTGGGCGCAGTGTGTTGCAGGCCGCAAAAGAGCCTCATGCCTGATGGCGCCCAGCTTATGTATCCCTCCCCTCATTTGGCATTGCTTTGGGACGTCCCATTAGTAATGACTAAGTCGCTCTGTGTCCCGTGATGTACGAAAAAGAAAAAGGGATTTTTATAACAGCTTACCTGTAAAATCCTTTTCTTGGAGTACATCACGGGACACAGAGCTCCCACCCCTCTTTTTGGGACACTTATTGCTTGGCTACAAAACTGAGGTGCTCCCGGGTGGGAGGGGCTTATATAGGGGAGGGTACTTCCGGTTTGGAATTGGCCAGTGCCAACACCTGAAGGTAATCTATATAACCCATTAGTAATGACTAAGTCGCTCTGTGTCCCGTGCATGTACTCCAAGAAAAGGATTTTACAGGTAAGCTGTTATAAAAATCCCTTTTTTAACCGGCAAGAGCATATTTTTACCGCTGGAAATTTTCTGGATATATTTGTCCAGGTTTTCCCTGAATAAGCGTTCACCATGAAATGGGACGCTAACCAGCCATTCTTTACAGGGAGCTTCAGCAGACCAGTTTTTGAGCCATAGAAGCCTACGCATATGTACTATAGACAGCGTAAGGCGGGAGGCCTGATGGACTGAATCCTTTATGGCGTCAACCGCAAAGCCTAAGGCTCTAGGTAGATCAGCTAGGGCAAGGCCTGCTGATCTGTCAAGTCCCTCAAGACCTGTTTCAACTGATCCTTCACTGCTTAGCAGACCCCAATAGCTGCTACTGCTGGTTGTGTCACCAAGCTTGCTGTAGAAAGAAGCAGACTTTCATAAGGACTCCAATCTTTTATCTATTGGGTTCTTGAACATTTGGACATTATCCACTGGACATGTCAGTGATTTATACATACAAGAGATGGCTGCGTCCACTGAAGGGACCTTCAATTTTTTTTGATGAACTTATCCTCCATGGGATAGACCACCGGAAATCTCTTGGGGGAATAAATATTTTCTCAGGACGTTCCCAATCCTGGTAAATAAGCCCTTTCAGTAAAGGGTGAAGTGGAAAAGAACAGACAGTCTGGGGGCTTCTAGCGACCCCAACGAGGATACAGTAGTGGTTGATGGTTCCGCAAGGTGCATTTTTAATGCTGATCGGACCATGTTAGTCAGAGACTGAACCCATAATCTTTCAGCTTGAGATGCTGAGAAAAGGTTCCCCCACTGTTGATTCCTCTATAACAGAATCAACCTCATCCTGATCCCCTTCAGGCAGGTCGATCCCTGTATGGGACTGTTGCTCTGCTAACAGGCACTCTGAAGGAGGAGACGGAGATGGGGCGTGCTTTCCCTGACAGGGAGGCAGCGATCAATGTTGACAATCTCTCTCTAATCCTCCCAGAGCTGAGGAAAAAACCTCCTCTGTTACATACACAGGAGCAGGTGAACTGAGGACAGCCACAGTACCAAGTACCCCTGCGGGGTCTCTACGGTCACTTACCTCTGAACTTCAGGGGAGACTGGTGCAGCAGAAGCATGCCCAAGATCCTCAGAGCCCGATGAGACCCCCTTCGCTTCCTGGAAGATTCAGTTCCGGAGCTTCTGGACGGCATATTCCTAAGCCTAAAGCTGAGGTATTCCAGCCGTAATACACCACTTTTACTGAGAATAGTCTAGCACAATTGCTGCTATATCACAGTTGGTGTCTACTAAAGTGCCTTTCTAGGGGATGCCTGCATCAACCGCCTCTGTGTGCCTTTATACTGTTGCTAGCTCTGTCTGTGCACTTCAATAGCCAGCTATAATGTGCTTTAAAACACGCTGGACGCCCGCACATGCGCAGTAGCGCCGCGGCGCACACCTGAGCGTCATCCACCCGCTCCGCCCCTTTTTCCAGATCGCCTCTATGAATAGAGGCGCGTGCACGCGCGCGGGCACGTGCGCCTTCGGCGCCTTTTTTGAAAACAACAAGGAGCTAGATGGGAGCCAGGGTCCCTTTGCCGCAGGGCCCGGGGATGGATGAGCGCAGCAACAGGGCAGAGGAGACAGCTTCCCAGGAGAGAACATACCAACTGCCTGGATTTGATTCTGGACGAAAAAAATCCACATTACAAGAAAAAGAACCATAGCGGCCTCTAGTGTCTAACACAGGTACCGCGGTCTTACATTTTTTTTTTTTTTTTTCTTGCCTACTATTAAAATTTTTACATTTTCTCAGTAGTAACAGGCATACACAGAATATTAGCGGGAATACCTTAGGTAACAGGCAGAAAGACAAAAATAGGATTTTTATAACAGCTTACCTGTAAAATCCTTTTCTTGGAGTACATCACGGGACACAGAGCGACATAGTCATTACTAATGGTTATATAGATACCTTCAGGTGCTGGCACTGGCAACTTCCAAAACCGGAAGTACCCTCCCCTATATAAGCCCCTCCCATCCGGGAGCACCTCAGTTTTGTAGCAAAGCAATAAATGTCCCCAAAGAGGGGCGGGAGCTCTGTGTCCCGTGATGTACTCCAAGAAAAGGATTTTACAGGTAAGCTGTTATAAAAATCCTATTTTCTTTCTCGTACATCACGGGACACAGAGCGACATAGTCATTACTAATGGGATGTCCTAAAGCAATGCCCAACGAGGGGGGGATACACCATACATAAGCTGAGCGCTATCAGACATGAGGATCTTTTGCGGCCTGCAACACACTGCGCCCAAAGGCGACATCCTCCTGACTTCTAACGTCCACCTGGTAGAACCTAGTAAACGTGTGAACTGAAGACCATGTTGCGGCCTTACAGATTTGAGCCAGGGAGGCCTGGTGATGCGCTGCCCATATAGTTCCAACTGCTCTCGTGGAGTGCGCCCTAACTTTGAACGGAGGCGGTCTCCTTCTCAAGCCATAGGCTTGCATAATGACCTGTTGAATCCACTTGGCTAAAGTAGATTTTGACGCTGCCTGACCCTTTCTGGGGCCTTCCGGCAGAATAAACAAAGTATCCGTTCTGCGAATCTGAGCAGTGGCTTTTAGATAAGCTTTAACTGCTCTTACTACATCCAAAGAATGCAATAACTTTTCCTCTACCGAAGTAGGTTTGGGGAAAAAAGAAGGCAGAACCACATCTTGGTTCAAATGAAAACCTTGATACCACCTTAGGAAGAAAGGCTGGATGAGGACGTAACACTACTCTGTCCTTATGGATAACCAGATATGGCTCCCTACAGGACATAGCTGCTAATTCCGACACTCTTTTAGCCGAACAAATGGCTACTAGAAAAATCAATTTCCTGGTGAGAAGAACCAGGGAAATATGCTGTAATGGTTCAAATGGTTGTTTCTGTAGAACCGACAGAACCAGGTTTAGATCCCATGGACATATGGGAATATTAACCGGAGGACTAATACGCATCACTCCTTATCTAAAGGCTTTGACTAGTGAATGCGAAGCCAAGGGCCTTTGAAAAAATATTGACAAGGCCGAAAACTGACCTTTGATAGTACTCAAGGCAAGCTTCCTATCTACAGCCCACTGTAGGAAGTCCAGAATCCTACCTATTACGTACTTATGTGGATGCCATTTCTTGGCCTCACACCTTGCGATGTACGCCTTCCAGATTCTATAGTAGATCTGCCTGGATACCGGCTTCCTGGCATTGATCATGGTAGATACCACAGGATTAGAGAGCCCTCTCTTTTTTAGAATGTGGGCTTCAATAGCCAGGCCGTCAAACCTAGGGCTGGTAAGGAAGGGTGGTATATCGGTCCTTGCGAAAGCAGGTCCGGACGACGTGGGAGAGTCCAAGGACTCCCCACTGACATTTTACAATCTCCGCGTACCACGCTCTTCGGGGCCACGCTGGAGCCACCAGAATCACTGGTTTCTTTTCTACCCTGATTCTGCGGAGTAATCGCGGTAACAATTGTGGCGGTGGAAATGCATATATCAGCTTGAACTGATCCCAAGGGAACACTAGGGCATCCGAGCCGCAAGCTAGGGGATCCCTTGTCCGAGAGACAAACCTGTCCACCTTTGCGTTGAATCTGGATGCTAGAAGATCTACATCCGATGTTCCCCACCGCTGACATATTGTCCAGAAAACCTCGGGGTGAAGGGACCATTCCTCTGGGCATAATTGCTGGCGACTTAGAAAGTCCGCCTTCCAATTCTCCACTCCTGGAATGAATACCGCAGATATGGCTGGGACATATCTTTCTGCCCATTTCAGGATGTAATTTACTTCCCTCTGGGCTGCACGACTCCTGGTGCCCCCCTGATGATTGATATATGCCACTGCTGTGGCATTGTCTGATTGAATTCTGACAGGGGACCCTTGGAGTTTGGATGTCCATGCTACTAGGGCATACCGGGCTGCTCGTATCTCTAAGAGATAGATGGGCAGGGCCTTTTCTGCATCCGACCATCTGCCCTGGAGAGACCATTGCTCCAGTACTGCTCCCCAGCCTATAAGGCTGGCATCTGTAGTGACCACCTTCCAAGAAATCGGACTGAAGGATTTCCCTTTTTCCAGATTCTGGGGAACCAACCACCAACGGAGGCTCTTGCGAACGGAAGGGGACAAGGACATTGTAAGTCTAGGGCCTGAACTTTGTTGTTCCAGGCTGACAGTATGGCCCCTTGCAAATTCCTTGAATGGAATTGACCGTAGGGTACTGCTTCGAATGATGCCACCATTTTTCCCAGCAGCCTCATGCACAGGCGTATGGACGGCTGTCTTTTTTGTACCCACTAAGTGGATCAAATCTTTCAAAGACAACACCTTTCCTCGAGGCAAGAATATTTTTCTCTGGCCTGAATCCAACCTTAGCCCCAAGTATTCCAGACTTTTGACTGGTTTTTAGGGCTGACTTGTCTCGGTTGATAATCCAACCGTGAGATTCCAGATACTTGATTGTCTTGTGAACGACCACGTCTAGTTTTTTCACTGAGTGGTCTATCAGCAACAAGTCATCTAGATATGCCATTATCATTACACCTTGTGTTCTTAGATTGGCCAATAAAGGGCCAGAATTTTTGTAAACACTCGTGGTGCTGTGGCCAAACCGAAGGGTAAGGCTCTGAACTGAAAATGGCGCCCTTCTACTGCAAAGCGTAGAAATTTTTGGTGGACTGGAAAGATGGGAATGTGCAAATAAGCATCTTTGATGTCGATCGCGGCTAACCAATCCTCCCCTTGTAGGGCAGTGGCCACCGATCGGATCGACTCCATCGGAAAGTCCTGATATACAGGAATTTGTATAGCCCTTTTAGAATTAATATGGGCCTCCCGTTCGCGTTTGCTTCGGGACTGTAAAGAGGTTTGAGTAAAACCTGAACCCTCATTCTTCCAGGGGAACCTCCATAATTACTCCTTGGAGCAATAGTTGTTCTAGTGCCAACAGGAGGGACTCTCTCTTCCGGGGATCCCTTGGCACGTTTGACCTCAAAAATGGGAAGGAGGAGAGTCTTAACTCCAAACTGTATCCCAAACATACTGCGGAGAGCACCTATCTGTTTTGATCGTGTCCCGCCAGGTCTCTTGCGAACAACTGGAGTCCTCCCCCCACCCGACTGAGTGGGGGCAACCCTTCAATGAATTTAACTTTGGGGGAGGTTTTGTACCTCCCCTGACCCAGGGTTTCTCATTACCCTGCTATTGTCCCTGTTTTTTACCCCCGGGAATTGACCGAGGAGGCCGTCGGAACTGTTGTTACACAGCCGATGCCCCAGGGACTGGAGAAGCAGGCCTCTTAAAGAGGGACCTCTAACTCTGTTTTTAACCGGCAAGAGTGTATTTTTACCGCTGGAAATTTTCTGGATATATTTGTCCAGGTTTTCCCTGAATAAGCGTTCACCATGAAATGGGACGCTAACCAGCCATTCTTTACAGGGAGCTTCAGCAGACCAGTTTTTGAGCCATAGAAGCCTACGCATATGTACTATAGACAGCGTAAGGCGGGAGGCCTGATGGACTGAATCCTTTATGGCGTCAACCGCAAAGCCTAAGGCTCTAGGTAGATCAGCTAGGGCAAGGCCTGCTGATCTGTCAAGTCCCTCAAGACCTGTTTCAACTGATCCTTCACTGCTTAGCAGACCTCACTGCTGGTTGTGTCACCAAGCTTGCTGTAGAAAGAAGCAGACTTTCATAAGGACTCCAATCTTTTATCTATTGGGTTCTTGAACATTTGGACATTATCCACTGGACATGTCAGTGATTTATACATACAAGAGATGGCTGCGTCCACTGTAGGGACCTTCCATTTTTTGATGAACTTATCCTCCATGGGATAGACCACCGGAAATCTCTTGGGGGAATAAATATTTTCTCAGGACGTTCCCAATCCTGGTAAATGAGCCCTTTCAGTAAAGGGTGAAGTGGAAAAGAACAGACAGTCTGGGGGCTTCTAGCGACCCCAACGAGGATACAGTAGTGGTTGATGGTTCCGCAAGGTGCATTTTTAAATGCTGATCGGACCATGTTAGTCAGAGACTGAACCCATAATCTTTCAGCTTGAGATGCTGAGAAAAGGTTCCCCCACTGTTGATTCCTCTATAACAGAATCAACCTCATCCTGATCCCCTTCAGGCAGGTCGATCCCTGTATGGGACTGTTTCTCTGCTAACAGGCACTCTGAAGGAGGAGACGGAGATCGGGCGTGCTTTCCCTGACAGGGAGGCAGCGATCAATGTTGACAATCTCTCTCTAATCCTCCCAGAGCTGAGGAAAAAACCTCCTCTGTTACATACACAGGAGCAGGTGAACTGAGGACAGCCACAGTACCAAGTACCCCTGCGGGGTCTCTACGGTCACTTACCTCTGAACTTCAGGGGAGACTGGTGCAGCAGAAGCATGCCCAAGATCCTCAGAGCCCGATGAGACCCCCTTCGCTTCCTGGAAGATTCAGTTCCGGAGCTTCTGGACAGCATATTCCTAAGCCTAAAGCTGAGGTATTCCAGCCGTAATACACCACTTTTACTGAGAATAGTCTAGCACAATTGCTGCTATATCACAGTTGGTGTCTACTAAAGTGCCTTTCTAGGGGATGCCTGCATCAACCGCCTCTGTGTGCCTTTATACTGTTGCTAGCTCTGTCTGTGCACTTCAATAGCCAGCTATAATGTGCTTTAAAACACGCTGGACGCCCGCACATGCGCAGTAGCGCTGCGGCGCACACCTGAGCGTCATCCACCCACTCCGCCCCTTTTCCAGATCGCCTTCGGCGCTTTTTTGAAAACAATAAGGAGCTAGATGGGAGCCAGGGTCCCTTTGCCGCAGGGCCCGGGGATGGATGAGCGCAGCAACAGGGCAGAGGAGACAGCTTCCCAGCAGAGAACATACCAACTGCCTGGATTTGATTCTGGAAGAAAAAAATCCACATTACAAGAAAAAAAACCATAGCGGCCTCTAGTGTCTAACACAGGTACCGCGGTCTTACATTTTTTTTTTTTTTTTTCTTGCCTACTATTAAAATTTTTACATTTTCTCAGTAGTAACAGGCATACACAGAATATTAGCGGGAATACCTTAGGTAACAGGCAGAAAGACAAAATAGGCTTGGGGGTCCCTCAATAGAACCAAGTTCCCGAGGGCCCCCACTTACCTTTTCCTCGCCGCAGGACTCTGTTTGGTCCACAGAAGCCCAAACTTCACCTATCACGGCAGGCATTGTAATCAAACCTTCAGGGACCGGGTTCCCAAGGATTCCACTCCCCTGGACCTGTATAGCACCCTGCACAGAAAACATCTTGGTCGTGGGTATGACCAGAGCTCTGGATCCCAGGGTCCAGCCCTCCTAAGAGAGGCATTACAGGCAAAACCTTGCTCTTCTCTTGCAAGGCCCGGGTACCGACCGTTTAGCTATGAAGCTTTTTTGGTCGGATCCGGAATAGCTTACTGAGGCCCAAAAGAACCTGTACGCAAGCTCAGTGAAAAACACATGTTTCTTCTTGGCCAACACCTTAGACACTGGCAAAAAACTGAGGTGCTCCCGGATGGGAGGGGCTTATATAGGGGAGGGTACTTCCGGTTTTGGAAGTTGCCAGTGCCAGCACCTGAAGGTATCTATATAACCATTAGTAATGACTATGTCGCTCTGTGTCCCGTGATGTACGAGAAAGAAATAGGCTTGGGGGTCCCTCAATAGAACCAAGTTCCCGAGGGCCCCCACTTACCTTTTCCTCGCCGCAGGACTCTGTTTGGTCCACAGAAGCCCAAACTTCACCTATCACGGCAGGCATTGTAATCAAACCTTCAGGGACCGGGTTCCCAAGGATTCCACTCCCCTGGACCTGTATAGCACCCTACACAGAAAACATCTTGGTCGTGGGTATGACCAGAGCTCTGGATCCCAGGGTCCAGCTCTCCTAAGAGAAGCATTACAGGCAAAACCTTGCTCTTCTCTGCAAGGCCCGGGTACCGACCGTTTAGCTATGAAGCTTTTTTGGTCGGATCCGGAATAGCTTACTGAGGCCCAAAAGAACCTGTACGCAAGCTCAGTGAAAAACACATGTTTCTTCTTGGCCAACACCTTAGACACTGGCAAAAAACTGAGGTGCTCCCGGATGGGAGGGGCTTATATAGGGGAGGGTACTTCCGGTTTTGGAAGTTGCCAGTGCCAGCACCTGAAGGTATCTATATAACCCATTAGTAATGACTATGTCGCTCTGTGTCCCGTGATGTACGAGAAAGAAAACTGAGGTACTCCCTGTGTGGGAGGGGTTATGTAGAGGGGGACTTCCTGTCTTTGAGTGTGCCAGTGTCCAATCACCTGAAGGTGGCGTATAACCCATAGTAATGACTATGGTGCTCTGTGTCCTGTGATGTACGATAAAGAAATACACTTTGCTATTTATCTGCTTATATCCTAATCATAGTAACATGTATCATGTTGCATGTTAATATAATAGGGATATATGAGATAAATAGCAAAGTGTATCTCCCATCTCCAAGCCTGTGAGGAAGTCTAACGTAACACGTAAGGTGGAGACTGGAGAACGCAATCTGGGAAGTTGTAGTGAAGTGGAAAGACAGACAGTATCCTATTAAATTGGCTTTACGCTATATGCACGTTCCACTTCAATCTATTATAATGCTTAAGGCTGGGTTCACATTAGTGTGAATTGGATGTGGGTTTCCCCGCATCCAATTTGCACAGCAGAAGATTGTGACCGGCTTTCTATGGAGCCGGTTCACATATCTCCGCAGCGGCTCCGGTGAGGCAGGGAAGGGGTTAACACTAAGGGGCGATCAAGGGGTTAAATGTGTTACCTAGGGAGTGATTCTAACTGTAGGGGGAGGGGACTCATAAGGGGAGGAGACCGATTGTGTGTTCCCAGTACAGAGTAACACCAATCGGTCTCATCTCCCCTGACAGGATGTGGATCTGTGTGTTTACACACACAGATCCACGTCCCTGCTCTGTTACCGGCAATCGCGGGTGCCTGGCGGACATCACGGCCGCCGGGCACGCGCATCAGCCCTAGAGTGCCGAGGCAGGCACGTGCGCCCTAGACGGCCGGGAAGCCGAGGACGTTATACGACACCCGCCCAGGATGGGGGATCCCTCCTGCGGACGTCATTTGACTATGGGCGGGGAAACAAGTGGTTAATACTGCACAGTGTATTTAAACCTACTCAGGTTATTATGACTGCATAGTCCATTTTATTCAAAAAGTGAACTTAGCCTTTGCTGCGTCGTGTAACAGGTGTAAAATGTTTACAGTGTCTCTGTTTACGCTATAATCCATTCATTAGTTTGTCAGATTCCACTGTCAGCCCCCAAACTTCTGGTGCTGTAGGTATGACAGCTGAGGCTGCAGTGAAGAGATCTTGTCAATCACCCCTTATCCCTTCAGAGAGCCTTGTATTCTCTATATTGAATATACAAGGGGAGAAGAAAGAGTGGGTAAATGACAGGCTCACTTCAGTGTTGCAGCTGCAGTTTTAATACTGGCAGCAGTGAAAGTTCAGCATGGACAATAGTGTCCAGAAAACTAAACTAATGGATTATAGAGTAAAATAAGGGGTTGTAAACATTTTACACCCCTTTACAAGAGGTAACCTTAGGAATTTAGATACATATATGTAGCCAGAGTTCTGCTTTGAGATGCTTGGCAGAGACTGGAATGTTAGTAACATTTTCCTTCGTTTTAATATCTCCAGTGAAAATTTCCCATCTTGCTAACAATAGAATCAATATATACCAATAGATCACATCATATTGGCATTAATAGCTGTTAACTATGACTGAATCTGGGACTGACCATGTAATCCTCCTTTGTAGCCAGGTTGTCTCTCCGCAGCCAGCTGAATGTGTCTTCCACGTTCCACTTCACCACTTTTCTAATGTCCGGAGAGGCTCGCCTGCAGCAGAAAAGAGAGTCTAAGCAACATGTGGATATAAAAGTTAAGCACCGATCATTGAAATAGACATATGAACAATTATAAATGTATTTGTATGTCATCGTGGGGATACTGCCTCAGCCAAAAAAGTAATGGAAGTTACAACTTTATATGTAATACTGCAACAAAATAAAGGAAATTTATGTTTATACTTTCTTGGGATTTTCCTATGTGTAATCTCTACAATTATATTTTTACTGATAAACTATTCTAAAAAAAACAAGAACATTGATACATATTAGCTGTTGATCGTAAAACCACCAACTGTTTTTAATTAATCTTGAGATGCACAAAGTCAAAAAGTGTTCTTTATTAGCGAATAGCAAAAAATAAAAGAAGGTGAATAATTGTTTAGTGTTTTTATCATCCTGAATTTTTAGTATAGGTGGCTTTACACTGCCCTGCTGCACTTTTGCTAAAGTGCAGTAAACCAGATCCAGAAAAAGCACCAAAAATAGGATTTTTATAACAGCTTACCTGTAAAATCCTTTTCTTGGAGTACACCACGGGACACAGAGCTAGTCATTACATAATGGGTTAAGGGTCACCAGCGGTGATTGGACACTGGCACAACCAATGGAAGACAGTTCCCCTCCATATAACCCCTCCCATCAGGGAAGTACCTCAGTTTTGTAGCAAAGCAGTAAGGTTCCCATAAGAAGGGTGGGACCTCTGTGTCCCGTGGTGTACTCCAAGAAAAGGATTTTACAGGTAAGCTGTTATAAAAATCCTATTTTCTTTATCGTACACCACGGGACACAGAGCTAGTCATTACATAATGGGACGTCCCAGAGCAATGCTCATATGAAGGGGGGGAGACACAGATCAAACCGACCGCTTGCGGACCAGAAGCCCTATACTGCTGCCTGCAGCACACTTCGCCCGAAGGCGGAATCCTCATGTCCTTTCACATCTATTTGATAGAATTTGGAAAATGTATGGACTGAGGACCAAGTTGCAGCCTTACAGATCTGAGCCATCGAAGCCTGGTGGTGCACTGCCCATGAAGCACTTATCGCCCTGGTAGAGTGCGCCTTAACAGGAAAAGGAGGAGTCCTGTTCTTTAAACCATAAGCTTGAACAATTACTTGTCTAATCCACCTGGAAATGGTGGATTTTGATACCGCTTGGCCCTTCTTGGGCCCATCTGGTAAAATAAACAAAACATCTGTTTTACGTATCTGAGCGGTTGCTTGCAGATACACCTTTACCGCTCTCACTGGATCTAGAGAGTGTAATAATTTTTCCCCCGCCGTCCGCGGGTTTGGAAAAAAGGAAGGCAGAACAATGTCTTGATTCAAGTGAAAAGCCGACACCACCTTAGGTAGAAAAGCCGGATGGGGTCGTAGTACGATTTTGTCCTTGTGACAAATTAGATAAGGCTCTTTACAAGAAAGAGCTGCTAGCTCTGATACTCTCCTAGCAGAAGCTATAGCAATCAGAAAGGCCAACTTCCTACTTAATATAATTAAAGGAATATGGCGAATAGGTTCAAAAGGTTGCTTTTGCAACACTGACAATACCAAATTCAAATCCCATGGACACAAGGGAGTCCTAACTGGAGGATTTATCCTCAGTACCCCCTTAATGAATGTCCGAACTAGGGAGTGAGATGCCAATGGTCTCTGAAAGAAGACTGATAGAGCCGATATTTGCCCTTTGATGGTGCTAAGGGCTAAATTCATATCCACTCCTAACTGGCAAAAAGCAAGAATCCTGCTTATTTCATATTTCTGAGGATTCCAACTTCTGGATTCACACCAGGAAACGTATGCTCTCCAGACTCTCTGATAGATGAGTCTGGAGGCTGGCTTTCTAGCATTAATGAGCGTAGAAAGAGCCGGACCAGAGACCCCTCTCTTTTTAAAAATGTGGGTCTCAGCAGCCAGGCCGTCAACTTTAGCCTTTGTAAGAAAGGGTGGAATACTGGACCCTGTGACAGCAGGTCGTGTCGGAGTGGAAACTTCCAGGGCCTTCCTATCGCCGTTTTTACAATCTCGGCATACCAAGGCCTCCTGGGCCAGTTTGGGGCCACTAGGATTACTGGTATTCCCTCCTCCTTGATCCTGCGAAGCAGTCTTTGTAGAAGAGGGATCGGAGGGAATGCCTAGATCAGTGAGAACTGATTCCATGGAGTTATTAGAGCGTCTGTATTATTAGAGCGTCTGTCCCGTAGGCTAGAGGATCCCTCGTTCTGGACACAAAGTTGTCCAATTTCTTGTTGAACCTGGCAGCTAGCAGGTCTACATCTGGGTTTCCCCATCTCAGACATATGGCCTGAAAGATCTCGGGGTGAAGAGACCACTCCCTGGTAGCAGCTGCTGACGACTCAGGTAGTCTACTTGCCAATTTTCCATCCCTGGAATGAAGATTGCAGAAAGGCAAGGTACATGCTCTTCTGCCCATGCCAGGATCCGGTTCACCTCTCTTTGGGCTGCCCGACTGCGGGTGCCTCCTTGGTGATTGATGTAAGCTACTGCAGTAGCATTGTCGGATTGAACCCGAACTGGGTAGCCCTGTAACCTGTATGTCCAGGTTTTGAGGGCTAGATATACCGCCCGGATCTCTAGCACATTGATGGGCAGGATCCCCTGAGTCTTGGCCCAGGTTCCCTGGGTAGAAGCCTCCTCGAATACTGCACCCCAGTCCGATAGGCTGGTATTCCTAGATACCACCTTCCAGGCCACTGGGAGGAAGGACTTTCCCTTCCGTAAATTCCTGGCTTCTAGCCACCAATCGAAGTTGTGGCGTACTTGTGAGGACAGGCGCATGGGTATATCCAGAGCTTGGCTCTTCCTGTTCCAGGAAGCTAAAATATTGCCTTGAAGTAGTCTCGAATGAAACTGGGCGTAAGGAACCGCCTCGAAGGAGGCTACCATCTTTCCCAATAGTCTCATGCAAAGGCGAATAGACGGCCTCTTGTTTGCTTTGACCTTGTGGATCAGGTCTTTCAGAGACTGTATCTTCGGTTCTGGCAGGTATACCTCGTTTTGGGCTGTATCTATGATCATGCCCAGGTACCCTATCCTTCTTTGGGCCTGGAGAGAGGATTTTTGTAAATTTATAATCCATCCTAAATGCTCCAGGTATCCTACTGTAGTGTGTACAGCGTGACCCAATCCGTCCTTTGACTGATCTATTACTAGTAGATCGTCCAGATAGGCTGTTACCGCAATGCCCCGTGTTCTTAGGTTACTAACAGAGGAGCTAGCACCTTTGTGAATACTATGGGCGCGGTGGCTACACCAAACGGCAGAGCCACAAATTGAAAGTGGCGATCTTCTACCGCAAACCTTAGGAATCTTTGGTGAGCGGGGAGGATGGGTATGTGTAAATGTGCGTCCTTGATATCTATGGACGCCATGAATTTTCCGCCCTTTAAAGTGGCGGCCACGGATCGGATCGTTTCCATTCGAAAATGGCGATCGTTCAGGAACCGATTTAGGGATTTTAGATCCAGGATGGGTCTGACATCTCCATTTGGCTTTGGAATCACAAAGAGGTTTGAGTAAAAACCTGAACCTCGCTCTTTTTGGGGTACGTCTGTAACTACCCCTTGAGCCCTTAAGTGATTCAAACCTTTGAAGAAGGATTCTCTTTTTTGTGGATCCTTGGAGAGTCTTGAACCTCGGAATTGAGAAGATGGGATCTCTCGAAATTCCAGTTTGTACCCTGAGGATATTGTGGATACTACCCAATTGTCCTGGATTTCTGACCACCAAGTTGCTCAGAACTGACAAAGCCTTCCTCCCACTCGGCCGAGCGGGGGCGCCCCTTCACTGAGAGGCTTTGGGGGCTTGCTTATTAGCTCTTGCACCCCACGGCTTCTTGTTCTTCTGAGCTTGCCCCTTGGCTTTTGTGGGCGGCTAAAACAGGCCGCCGCCACTGGTTGGAGTCAGATTTCCCGGGAGCTGGGGAGAGAGCGTTTAAAACAAGATCTCTTGTTTTTCTTTCTCTCAGGTAAAAGTCATTTTACCACTTGATCTTCTGTATATATTTTTCTAAATCTTCCCCAAATAGGCGTTCGCCATGGAACGGGAACTTGCCAACAGCTTTTTGCATGGGGTCTCCGCTGACCAATGCTTAAGCCAAAGTACTCTGCGCATCTGTACCAGCTGGAGTGTAAGGCGTGATGCCTGTATGATAGAATCTCTCATGGCATCCACTGTGAAGCATAAGGCTTTTAGGCAAATTTTTCCCAATTTCTAGCCTGCTCTGAAGACAGTTCCTTCAGCCCCTGCTTTACCTGTTGGCTGATGACCTGACCCATACCGACTGCTGCTACTGCAGGTTGGGTAATTGAGCCGGCCAAAAGGAAGGAGGATTTCAACTTCCTCTCAGAAGGATCTTTTAAACCCTTGTACATTATCCACCGGACATGTCAGGTTTTTATTTACACAAGAAATAGCCGCAACTACCGCAGGCAGGCTCCATTTCTTAAAAAAAAATTTTTTTTCCCCCATAGGATAAAGAATGTTAAACCTTTTTGGAGGTGAGAAACGCTTATCTGGATGTTGCCAGTTTGCGTATATTAGATCCTGTAGTAACGGATGAACCGGGAAGGAGCATGCACCTTGCAGGGATCTTAATGACCCTAGGGAGGAGACAGGTAATTCCGTTACCTCCGCAGAGGTTAACTTAAATGCACTGCTATAGCATTGTACCTGTGACCTTAAAATCTGGCTCCTCATCCTCTGCTGATGTAGCCTCCTCCTCCTCATCCTCCTCCCTCAGGTACTTCTGAAGGGAGGTCCAATACTGGAAGAGACCTGCTTCGCTTATTGTTCCTTTTTAGAGGACTTAGCGATTAAGGTAGCAATTTTTTCCCCCCAGATTATTTAGGGCAGCTGATAAAGTGTCCTCAGTGACATATACAGGCCCAGGCTCCACTGGGGAAGCCGCCATACCTGACAGAGGTAATGGCTCATCCTGAACAGGTGCATTTAGCAACACAGGAGAGAAAGGTACCGAGTCAGCACAGTTAGAGCCTCCTCTCAGGCGGTGGTGCTTTCTTATCTCTTTTTGTCCGTATTACTTCCCCTGGAAGGCTTACCGTTTAGACAAAATACAAGGTACCTAAATGCATATACTACCGTGTTCAGTTTAGCAAATACATTAAGTATGCAACTTTTAACACATAACTATGCATAACATGGATGTCTTCTAGGAAGTACCCAATCCAACCACATGGAGTCTTACGTCCCTGTATAGCTGCTGTGTTTCTCTGCCAGGAATAAGAGAACTAACGAGCTTGCTTGCTGCTGCAGTGCTTCTCACACTGACAGTCTTTTAAAATTGGCACCGTTTCTGTGCCTGCGCGCGCCACGTGCCCGCGCACGCCTTCGCCCCCCCCCCCCCCTCCGATAAAGCGCGCTCCGCGCGCGCGCGCGCGGCCCTTAGCGCTATGGCGGTGGCCATAGTGAGAGAGGACTCTCATCAGCCCTTGTTCCCACTTACCTGCATCTGCAGGTGTCTGGTCGGCCACCGAAAGGAGGATCCGGGTGCCCCAGCAAGCTCAGCAGCGGAGGTGACGAGCAGTGTACTTCGCCGAAGCCGACACTGAACAGAGTGAGGTGAGTATATTCAGCTCTTTACTCCCCCCAGTGGTGGAAAAAAAGAAGACATCCACTTTTTGAAAAAGGTCCCAACCTAGTTATGGACCTTCTAATCTCACCTTATCCACGCCGCAGGTTTTTCTGCTGAAAAATTTCAGACAGATACCAAACTTCACCCTTCACGGTGGGCTATGTGTGCCAACCTTCAGGGATATGGGTTCCTATTTAAAGGATACCTCTCCCCTGGGCCTTGTACAAGACTCTTACCAGGACTTTATAGCGAAATAGCGAAAGTGCTGGATCTTAGAGCCCAGTCCTCCGAAGAGAGACATTACAGGCGACGCCTCATGGATGAGGCCCGGATCCCATCCAGATTCAGCTCATTTGTAGGCGTCTTGGATGGATCCGAAAGCATAGCTCTTTTACCCCCAGAGGGTCTCTTTGGTAGAGCTTTCCTTTAGCACCTCCTAACGCGTCCAACACCTTTCGACACTGGCGAAAAAACTGAGGTACTTCCCTGATGGGAGGGGTTATATGGAGGGGAACTGTCTTCCATTGGTTGTGCCAGTGTCCAATCACCGCTGGTGACCCTTAACCCATTATGTAATGACTAGCTCTGTGTCCCGTGGTGTACGATAAAGAAACTCCTGCATGCTGTATATTTGGTGTCGTTTCTGAAACTGCACCATAACCATGGGACAACCTAGAAGTCTAAGGGAAAGCGCACCGAATCCACATGATAACTGCAGGTTAGCTGCGCTTTAGCAAAAGTGCAGCATATCAGTGTGAAGCTGCTAAGACTTCAACATCTCTGCCCCAAAAACTTCACTACACAGCTTGTCCAGCTGCACACACCCTATGGTCAAAATCTGTACCATGCATGTGTAGATCCACAGCCTCCAGTCATCCGCCCACCAAGCCTACTCACCGCCTGTCAGGTTAAGCAATAGGCTTTCTACTGAAGTTATTGAAGGCTTTAGTGCAAAATAACTGTTTGGGGCATTTCTGAGGATTTCAGACAGGCAGACTGGACAGTGAAGATTACAGGACAGTGGTGTTGACACAGTATATATAATCAGAGACAGATTAAGATGGAACGAGGCCCTAAGTAACTTGGCAGCTTTGGCCCACCATTCTTTTGCCCAACAATAATAGGGACTGGCTCTGAACATAACCAATACAGAAAATGCTGGGGTAAAAGAAAAGAATAAGTGCGTGTATTCTTGAAGCTTTGACACACTTTGACACTGGTGAATTTCCAATTCCTAGCTGCTGTTATAGGCAATGGTCAGTGCTGCTTCTTGGTAAATACCTTCATGAACACATGCATAAACAACATTTACCATAGAAGATGTGAACTAGTGTTATAGCAAAGGAGCATTGGGACTAAAACTCAGGAGGTCTCACCTAGATTCAATAAGTCGCTTGGCAGCCTCGGCATATTTAAACAGCAAACGTTTTGCTTCATCCCGATGCTTAATACGAGATAACCTAGAAGAAAAATAAGGAGGTTGGACTCTGAAAAACAAGTCAAATGTTTCTAAACACTCACGACTCTGCTACAACATGGATTTCACACAATTCCTAAAGAAATTCAGTCCAGTTCTTTAACTGTCTTTATAAATTCTTAGGACCCACTGCATGCAAACCAGAATCTCAAACATAAATAGAAGAATCACCTTATAGGGACATCATTCATAATCTCCCTGAACATGGATGGAGATACCACTGGGTCACAAACACTGGGAAGAAGGGGATCAGGTCCACGATCTAGTACTTTCCGTTCCAACAACCAGCGATTAAATGATTCCCGGGGTGGATCAATACCTGGAAGACCATTAAATATATATTTTTTTTCAAATATTTTATTTTCCAGCAGAAAGACAAGTCCAAACAATAAGGCATTGGTACAAAATTAGCGGTACACCAGTATGCATAGAACAGTCATAACTCAATCGATGAATGAAAACTGAATATAAACAATCAACCACAATTTCTAGAGTGTATATGTCCAGTATGCATGCATGCAACAATACCTTCTATAGTCTTTAGAAGGGAAAATCCCTAATTAGACTGGTCACCACGAGGAGAACGTATGACTGTCCTTCCATTTTTAGTTTTATTAAAACACTATAGTAAGGAAATAAGTAGATGTATACAGAGAAATAGATAGAAGATAGAGAAAAGGGAGAAAGTAATACCCTCATCAGAATAGACAAACATATTCCATAATGTCCAAGCTTACACTAGCACAAACTAAAGCCCGTACACACGGTCAGACTTTTGGCCAACAAACTTCATTTTGAGCAAGTTGGACCAACAATCCGACCGTGTGTATGCTCCATCGGACAAACTTATTTTTTTTTTTTTTTTTTGTTTTCATCGGACAAAAGTTGGGTCTGCAAACGGACAAACTTTTGGCCAACAAAAGTCCGATGGAGCAAAGTTCGACCGTGTGTACAGAAAACCATAGGACTTTTGTCCGATGGACAAAACAACTAATGTTAAAATCAACCAACAATAGCAGAAGTTGACCAAAGGGTGGCGGTAAAG
Organism: Rana muscosa; assembly: GCA_029206835.1. Classification (NCBI taxonomy): domain Eukaryota; kingdom Metazoa; phylum Chordata; class Amphibia; order Anura; family Ranidae; genus Rana; species Rana muscosa. The sequence continues at coordinate 85,772,334 of CM055128.1, read as the reverse complement.
AGCAGAAAAGAGCAGAGAAACCACGTGATGTTGCAAAAAGTTTTGGGAAAGTTTGCAGAAAAGTCCTGTGATGTGTATGCTATGGGTGTGCCCGGCCAACTCAGTTCGGACAAAAACCCAGGGAAAAGTCCGATGGAAGTCCGACCGCGTGTATGGGGCTTTAGACATCGCATGTGACTCGCTCCCGCACTGCAGATGCCAATCACATGCGATGTCTGTGAGATGCGAGTTCAGCCATACAGTTGTATGGCTGAACTCGCATTAAATTCGCAGGAGAAAAGGTGCAGGGACCCCCCCCAACACTGAAATCGAATTGCGTGGGTGTTCTCACCTATGCGATTCCTGTGCAAGTTCACAGTTCATGCTGCGATCTTTGAACCAATCTGAGGGTGTCATTAACAATGTATTGACACCCGCAGCAGTTCACAGAAGGCAGTGTGAACTACCTGCGGGAGAGATGCGATGCGGGAACCAGCTCTGTAAGCACGCTGGTTCCCGCATTGCGTCGGTGTATACCTGGGCTTAGTGTATTTAATGCTTTTATGCTGCAATGTCAAGACCAATTCTTCCACCTTGCATTAAATATATTTTAGTTAAGGCTGGCTGAATTTTGATAGAAGAAAAAGTATTTCAACTCTCACGTTTACAATATTTTAAACCCGAAGTGACATTTTCATAAAAAAGTGCCCATAGAAGTGGGATAATCACGCTCTAATCCAGGTATAGGCAAACTCAACATTTCAGCTGTGATGATACTACAAATCCTATCATGACTGTAGCTGTCAGTCTTGCAATGTGTCATGGGACTTGTAAATTCACTACAGATGGAGTGCTGAGGTTGCCTACCCCTGCTCTAATCTCTCCAATTTCAGTTTGATCGGGTCACAAGCTAACCAATTCCAAAGAAAATGGCGATTGGCTCTGTTGCATATGGCTGGCTAATTATTATATTTCTGTTGTTTGCACTTCTCTTTTAAATTTCTACAAACATAAGCATACATGCTGAGATAACTTAAAGTGATTGTAAATGTTCTTTTTTTTTTACAATAACAAACATGTCATACCTACTTGCTCTGTGCAACGGTTTAGTACAGAGTGGCCCCGATCCTCCTTTTCTGGGGTCCCCCGGCGGCGCTCCTGGCCCCTCCTCCTCATCCAGTGCACCCACGGAGAGACGCTTTCCATGGGGGCACTCCTGCGGGTGCGCTCCCAAGTCCTGCTGCTGCGTCCATTGACGCAGCAGCAGGACTCCGCCCCGCCCCCCAGCTACTGTGTCACTGGATTTGATTGACAGCAGCGGGAGCCAATGGGCTCTGGGTTGCTGCTGTAGCACAGAAGGTTTTTCACCTTAATGCATAGAATGCATTAAAGCGGAGTTCCGCCGAAAACAATTTTTTTTTTTTTAAGTCAGCAGCTACAAATACTGCAGCTGCTGACTTTTAAAATATGGACACTTACCTGTCCAGGGCGCCCGCGATGTCGGCAGCCGAAGCCGATCTGTCCCTTGGCTCTCGGGTGCTGCCGCCGCCATGTTCGGTAAGGGAATCAGCCTTGCGGCTTCACTTTCTGGTTCCCTATTGCGCATGTGCGGGTCACGCTGCGCGATCTGAATGGTCCCTGCTGTCTTCTGGGACCTGTGTCTCCCAGAAGACAGCGGGGGGACGGAGGAGGGGTCGAATATGGAATAGATAACCGCGGATACTGGAAATTCCATTTTAGGGTGGAACTCCGCTTTAAGGTGAAAAACCTTGAGACTTTACAACTCCTTTACCACTTGCCGACCGCCCTATAGCCGAATGACGGCTACAGGGAAGTTCGATAACTCTGGGAGGGCGTACATTGACGTCCTCCCAGAATCACGCTCCTGCACGCCCCCTGGGGCGCGCACACGGGAATATCCATGACCGCTGGGTCCAGAGGACCCGGCGCATCATGGTAAATGGCCGCTGACAGCGGCCGTTTTCCACGTGATCGCTCCATCAAATGACGGAGCGATCACATGTAAACAAAACGGCGTGATGTTCGGTTCCTCTCTCCCCTCTCTGTACAGTGTGAGAGGAGAGGGGGAGAGATCGGATGCAGCAGCGCTGTGGGCTGTATGTGTAGTGCCCACAGCGCTGCTCAGTGACAACTACAGCCTCAGCCAACCATCCATACTCTGCAATCCCACCATCCATACTCCGCCATCCCTCTGTCATACTTATCCACCACATCGACCCCCAGCCATACTTGGCGATACCCAGCCGTACTCGGCGATGCTCAGCCATACTGGGCCATGCTCAGCCATACTGGGCCATGCTCAGCCATACTGGGCCATGCTCGGCCATACTGGGCCATGCTCGGCCATACTGGGCCATGCTTGGCCATACTGGGCCATACTGGGCCATGCTCGGCCATACTGGGCCATGCTCGGCCATACTGGGCCATGCTCGGCCATACTGGGCCATACTGGGCCATGCTCGGCCATACTGGGCCATGCTCGGCCATGCTCGGCCTCTATTTGTGGCCAGGCTGTGGAAGTCTCACACATGTGGTATCGCCGTACTCAGGAGGAGTAGGAAAATCTATTTTGGGGTGTCATTTTTGGTATGTACATGCTATGTGTTAGCAATATTGTATAAATGGACAACTTTGTGTTAACAAAAAATGTGTTTTAACCACTTCCCACCCACCGGCCGTCATATGACGTCCTTGACTTTGTGCGGGGATATCTGAACGATGCCTGCAGCTACAGGCATCATTCAGATATCAGCTGGAGATTCCCTACACCATAAGAACGATCATAGCGGCTGTTCCGCCGCATGATAGTCCCCCCTCCCACCGCCCTCCGGTGCTTCTACCAACTCACCGCTACAATCGAAGCCAGGATCTTTTTTATTTGTATTATTATTTCAGGCTTCCCAGCCTAGAGGTGAGATGTGGGGTCTTACTGACCCCATATCTCACTGTAAAGAGGACCTGTCATGCCATATTCCTATTACAAGGGATGTTTACATTCCTTGTAATAGGAATAAAAGTGATCAAAAAATTAATTTTTGGGAAAAAAGTGTCAAACTAAAATAAAGTAAAATGAACAATAAAAAAAAAAAAAAAAAAATTAAAGCGCCCCTGTCCCCCTGTGCTCGCATGCAGAAGCGAACGCATACGCAAGTCCCGCACACATATGAAAACGGTGTTCAAACCACACATGTGAGGTATCGCTGCGATCAATAGAGCGAGAGCAATTATTTTGGCCCTAGACCTCCTCTAACTCAAAACATGTAACCAGTAAAAAAATTAAAGCGTCGCCTATGGAGATTTTTAAGTAGTGAAGTTTAGCGCCATTCCACGAGTGTGTGCAATATTGAAGGGTGACATGTTAGGTATCTATTTACTCGGCGTAACTTCATCTTTCACATTATGCAAAAACATTGGGCTAACTTTACTGTTTTGTTTCTTTTAAAGCACAAAACTGTTTTTTTCCCCCAAAAAAAAACGCGTTTGAAAAATTGCTGCGCAAATACCGTGCGAGATAAAAAGTTGCAATGACCACCATTGTATTCTCTAGGGTCTTTGTAAAAAAAAAAATTATATAATGTTTTGGGGTTCTATGTCATTTTCTAGCAAATAAATGGTGATTTTTACATGTAGGCGAGAAATGTCAGAATTGGCCTGGGTGCTCCAGAACGCCTGAAGGTGCTCCCTGCATGTTGGGCCTTTGTATGTGGCCACGCTGTGTAAAAATAGGATTTTTATAACAGCTTACCTGTAAAATCCTTTTCTTGGAGTACACCACGGGACACAGAGCTAGTCATTACATAATGGGTTAAGGGTCACCAGCGGTGATTGGACACTGGCACAACCAATGGAAGACAGTTCCCCTCCATATAACCCCTCCCATCAGGGAAGTACCTCAGTTTTGTAGCAAAGCAGTAAGGTTCCCATAAGAAGGGGGGGACCTCTGTGTCCCGTGGTGTACTCCAAGAAAAGGATTTTACAGGTAAGCTGTTATAAAAATCCTATTTTCTTTATCGTACACCACGGGACACAGAGCTAGTCATTACATAATGGGACGTCCCAGAGCAATGCTCATATGAAGGGGGGGAGACACAGATCAAAACAGGCCGCTTGCGGACCAGAAGCCCTATACTGCTGCCTGCAGCACACTTCGCCCAAAGGCGGAATCCTCATGTCCTTTCACATCTATTTGATAGAATTTGGAAAATGTATGGACTGAAGACCAAGTTGCAGCTTTACAGATCTGAGCCATCGAAGCCTGGTGGTGCACTGCCCATGAAGCACTTATCGCCCTGGTAGAGTGCGCCTTAACAGGAAAAGGAGGAGTCCTGTTCTTTAAACCATAAGCTTGAACAATTACTTGTCTAATCCACCTGGAAATGGTGGATTTTGATACCGCTTGGCCCTTCTTGGGCCCATCTGGTAAAATAAACAAAACATCTGTTTTACGTATCTGAGCGGTTGCTTGCAGATACACCTTTACCGCTCTCACTGGATCTAGAGAGTGTAATAATTTTCCCCCGCCGTCCGCGGGTTTGGAAAAAAGGAAGGCAGAACAATGTCTTGATTCAAGTGAAAAGCCGACACCACCTTAGGTAGAAAAGCCGGATGGGGTCGTAGTACGATTTTGTCCTTGTGACAAATTAGATAAGGCTCTTTACAAGAAAGAGCTGCTAGCTCTGATACTCTCCTAGCAGAAGCTATAGCAATCAGAAAGGCCAACTTCCTACTTAATATAATTAAAGGAATATGGCGAATAGGTTCAAAAGGTTGCTTTTGCAACACTGACAATACCAAATTCAAATCCCATGGACACAAGGGAGTCCTAACTGGAGGATTTATCCTCAGTACCCCCTTAATGAATGTCCGAACTAGGGAGTGAGATGCCAATGGTCTCTGAAAGAAGACTGATAGAGCCGATATTTGCCCTTTGATGGTGCTAAGGGCTAAATTCATATCCACTCCTAACTGGCAAAAAGCAAGAATCCTACTCATTTCATACTTCTGAGGATTCCAACATCTGGATTCACACCAGGAAACGTATGCTCTCCAGACTCTCTGATAGATGAGTCTGGAGGCTGGCTTTCTAGCATTAATGAGCGTAGAAAGAGCCGGACCAGAGACCCCTCTCTTTTTAAAAATGTGGGTCTCAGCAGCCAGGCCGTCAACTTTAGCCTTTGTAAGGAAGGGTGGAATACTGGACCCTGTGACAGCAGGTCATGTCGGAGTGGAAACTTCCAGGGCCTTCCTATCGCCGTTTTCACAATCTCGGCGTACCAAGGCCTCCTGGGCCAGTTTGGGGCCACTAGGATTACTGGTATTCCCTCCTCCTTGATCCTGCGAAGCAGTCTTTGTAGAAGAGGGATCGGAGGGAATGCCTAGATCAGTGAGAACTGATTCCATGGAGTTATTAGAGCGTCTGTATTATTAGAGCGTCTGTCCCGTAGGCTAGAGGATCTCTCGTTCTGGACACAAAGTTGTCCAATTTCTTGTTGAACCTGGCAGCTAGCAGGTCTACATCTGGGTTTCCCCATCTCAGACATATGGCCTGAAAGATCTCGGGGTGAAGAGACCACTCCCTGGTAGCAGCTGCTGACGACTCAGGTAGTCTGCTTGCCAATTTTCCATCCCTGGAATGAAGATTGCAGAAAGGCAAGGTACATGCTCTTCTGCCCATGCCAGGATCCGGTTCACCTCTCTTTGGGCTGCCCGACTGCGGGTGCCTCCTTGGTGATTGATGTAAGCTACTGCAGTAGCATTGTCGGATTGAACCCGAACTGGGTAGCCCTGTAACCTGTATGTCCAGGTTTTGAGGGCTAGATATACCGCCCGGATCTCTAGCACATTGATGGGCAGGATCCCCTGAGTCTTGGCCCAGGTTCCCTGGGTAGAAGCCTCCTCGAATACTGCACCCCAGTCCGATAGGCTGGCATCCCTAGATACCACCTTCCAGGCCACTGGGAGGAAGGACTTTCCCTTCCGTAAATTCCTGCTTCTAGCCACCAATCGAAGCTGTGGCGTACTTGTGAGGACAGGCGCATGGGTATATCCAGAGCTTGGCTCTTCCTGTTCCAGGAAGCTAAAATATTGCCTTGAAGTAGTCTCGAATGAAACTGGGCGTAAGGGACCGCCTCGAAGGAGGCTACCATCTTTCCCAATAGTCTCATGCAAAGGCGAATAGACGGCCTCTTGTTTGCTTTGACCTTGTGGATCAGGTCTTTCAGAGACTGTATCTTCGGTTCTGGCAGGTATACCCCGTTTTGGGCTGTATCTATGATCATGCCCAGGTGCCCTATCCTTCTTTGGGCCTGGAGAGAGGATTTTTGTAAATTTATAATCCATCCTAAATGCTCCAGGTATCCTACTGTAGTGTGTACAGCGTGACCCAATCCGTCCTTTGACTGATCTATTACTAGTAGATCGTCCAGATAGGCTGTTACCACAATGCCCCGTGTTCTTAGGTTTGCTAACAGAGGAGCTAGCACCTTTGTGAATACTATGGGCGCGGTGGCTACACCAAACGGCAGAGCCACAAATTGAAAGTGGCGATCTTCTACCGCAAACCTTAGGAATCTTTGGTGAGCGGGGAGGATGGGTATGTGTAAATGTGCGTCCTTGATATCTATGGGCGCCATGAATTTTCCGCCCTTTAAAGTAGCGGCCACGGATCGGATCGTTTCCATTCGAAAATGGTGATCGTTCAGGAACCGATTTAGGGATTTTAGATCCAGGATGGGTCTGACATCTCCATTTGGCTTTGGAATCACAAAGAGGTTTGAGTAAAAACCTGAACCTCGCTCTTTTTGGGGTACGTCTGTAACTACCCCTTGAGCCATTAAGTGATTCAAACCTTTGAAAAAGGATTCTCTTTTTTGTGGATCCTTGGAGAGTCTTGAACCTCGGAATTGAGAAGGTGGGATCTCTCGAAATTCCAGTTTGTACCCTGAGGATATTGTGGATACTACCCAATTGTCCTGGATTTCTGACCACCAAGTCGCTCAGAACTGACAAAGCCTTCCTCCCACTCGGCCGAGCGGGGGCGCCCCTTCACTGAGAGGCTTTGGGGGCTTGCTTATTAGCTCTTGCACCCCACGGCTTCTTGTTCTTCTGAGCTTGCCCCTTGGCTTTTGTGGGCGGCTAAAACAGGCCGCCGCCACTGGTTGGAGTCAGATTTCCCGGGAGCTGGGGAGAGAGAGCGTTTAAAACAAGATCTCTTGTTTTTCTTTCTCTCAGGTAAAAGTCGTTTTACCACTTGATATCTTCTGTATATATTTTTCTAAATCTTCCCCAAATAGGCGTTCGCCATGGAACGGGAACTTGCCAACAGCTTTTTGCATGGGGTCTCCGCTGACCAATGCTTAAGCCAAAGTACTCTGCGCATCTGTACCAGCTGGAGTGTAAGGCGTGATGCCAGTATGATAGAATCTCTCATGGCATCCACTGTGAAGCATAAGGCTTTAGGCAAATTTTCCCAATTTCTAGCCTGCTCTGAAGGCAGTTCCTTCAGCCCCTGCTTTACCTGTTGGCTGATGACCTGACACATACCGACTTCTGCTACTGCAGGTTGGGTAATTGAGCCGGCCAAAAGGAAGGAGGATTTCAACTTCCTCTCAGAAGGATCTTTTAAACCCTTGTACATTATCCACCGGACATGTCAGGTTTTTATTTACACAAGAAATAGCCGCAACTACCGCAGGCAGGCTCCATTTCTTTAAAAAAATTTCCCCCATAGGATAAAGAATGTTAAACCTTTTTGGAGGTGAGAAACGCTTATCTGGATGTTGCCAGTTTGCGTATATTAGATCCTCTAGTAACGGATGAACCGGGAAGGAGCATGCACCTTGCAGGGATCTTAATGACCCTAGGGAGGAGACAGGTAATTCCGTTACCTCCGCAGAGGTTAACTTAAAATCTGGCTCCTCATCCTCTGCTGATGTAGCCTCCTCTTCCTCATCCTCCTCCCTCAGGTACTTCTGAAGGGAGGTCCAATACTGGAAGAGACCTGCTTCGCTTATTGTCCTTTTTAGAGGACTTAGCGATTAAGGTAGCAATTTTTTCCTCCAGATTATTTAGGGCAGCTGATAAAGTGTCCTCAGTGACATATACAGGCCCAGGCTTCACTGGGGAAGCCGCCATACCTGACAGAGGTAATGGCTCATCCTGTACAGGTGCATTTGGCAACACAGGAGAGGAAGGTACCGAGTCAGCACAGCTAGAGCCTCCTCTCAGGCGGTGGTGCTTTCTTATCTCTTTTTGTCCGTATTACTTCCCCTGGAAGGCTTACTGTTTAGACAAAATACAAGGTACCTAAATGCATATACTACCGTGTTCAGTTTAGCAAATACATTAAGTATGCAACTTTTAACACATAACTATGCATAACATGGATGTCTTCTAGGAAGTACCCAATCCAACCACATGGAGTCTTACGTCCCTGTATAGCTGCTGTGTTTCTCTGCCAGGAACAAGAGAACTAACGAGCTTGCTTGCTGCTGCAGTGCTTCTCACACTGACAGTCTTTTAAATTTGGCGCCGTTTCTGTGCCTGCGCGCGCCACGTGCCCGCGCACGCCTTCGCCCCCCCCCTCCGATAAAGCGCGCTCCCGCGCGCGCGGCCCTTAGCGCTATGGCGATGGCCATAGTGAGAGAGGACTCTCATCAGCCCTTGTTCCCACTTACCTGCATCTGCAGGTGTCTGGTCGGCCACCGAAAGGAGGAGCGGGGTGCCCCAGCAAGCTCAGCAGCTGAGGTGACGAGCAGTGTACTTCGCCGAAGCCGACACTGAACAGAGTGAGGTGAGTATATTCAGCTCTTTACTCCCCCCAGTGGTGGAAAAAAAGAAGACATCCATTTTTTGAAAAAGGTCCCAACCTAGTTATGGACCTTCTAATCTCACCTTATCCACGCCGCAGGTTTTTCTGCTGAAAGATTTCAGACAGATACCAAACTTCACCCTTCACGGTGGGCTATGTGTGCCAACCTTCAGGGATATGGGTTCCTATTTAAAGGATACCTCTCCCCTGGGCCTTGTACAAGACTCTTACCAGGACTTTATAGCGAAATAGCGAAAGTGCTGGATCTTAGAGCCCAGTCCTCCGAAGAGAGACATTACAGGCGACGCCTCATGGATGAGGCCCGGATCCCATCCAGATTCAGCTCATTTGTAGGCGTCTTGGATGGATCCGAAAGCATAGCTCTTTTACCCCCAGAGGGTCTCTTTGGTAGAGCTTTCCTTTAGCACCTCCTAACGCGTCCAACACCTTTCGACACTGGCGAAAAAACTGAGGTACTTCCCTGATGGGAGGGGTTATATGGAGGGGAACTGTCTTCCATTGGTTGTGCCAGTGTCCAATCACCGCTGGTGACCCTTAACCCATTATGTAATGACTAGCTCTGTGTCCCGTGGTGTACGATAAAGAAAGTCTCACACATGTGGTATCGCCATACTCGGGAGTAATAGCAGAATGTATTTTGGGGTGTAATTTGTGGTATGAATATGCTGTGTGTGAGAAATAACCTGCTAATAGGACAATTTTGTGAAAGAAAAAAAAAGAAAAAAAAAAATCTTGATTTTGTAAAGAATTGTGGGAAATAAATACAACTTCAAAAAACTCACCATGCCTCTTTATATAAATACCTTGAAATGTATTCTTTACAAAAAGGGGTAATTTGGGGGGTATTTGTACTTTTCTGGCATGTTAGGGTCTCAAGAAATAAGATCGTCGCCGTCAGTACTTCAGGTGTGATCAATTTTCAATGATTGGCACCATAGCTTGTGGACTTTCACAAAGACCAAATAATATACACCAATTTGGGTTATTTTTACCAAAGATATGTAGCAGTATAAATTTTGGCCAAAATTTATGAAGAAAAATTACTAATTTGCTAAATTTTAACAGAAATTAAGAAAAATTCATTTTTTTTACAGAATTTTAAGCCTTTTTTCTTTGATGATTTGATGATTAAATACCACCAAAAGAAAGCTCTATTTGTGTGAAAAAAGGACAACAATTTCATATGGGTACAGTGTTGTATGACTGAGTAATTGTCATTCAAAATGTGAGAGCACCGAAAGCTGAAAATTGGTCTGGTTAGGAAGGGGGTTTAAGTGCCCAGTGGTCAAGTGGTTAAGGCTGCACACTTACATCAGCATCTATTAAAGTGGTTGTAAACCCTTATATCTTTTTTTTTTTTTTTTTTACTAACCTGCAAGACAAAGCTATAATGAGCTAGTATGACTAGCATACTAGCTCATTATGTACCACTTACCTTCGATCGGGGCCCCCGAAGTCATCCGTGTCCCTCCTCTAGCCGCATCCATCGCTGCGGCGATAGCCGGAATGTTACTTCCGGGTATCGCCACTGCAGCCAATCACAGCGCCGCTCCGGCGCTGTGATTGGCCGGAGCAGAGAAGACGTGACTCCGCGCATGCGCGCGTGAGCTGTCGAATTCGGCTACGTCGTCGAATGTTGCGACCTAGCCGAATTTGTGAATGGGGTGACGTCAGCGTCGCCGCATTTACATACAAATATCTCCTTAACCGTGTAGGTTAAGGAGATATTTCTTGCACCTACAGGTAAGCCTTAATCTAGGCTTACCTGTAGGGCTTTGTTTAAAAAGTGGGTTTACAACCACTTTAAATATTCTGGTGGTCAAATCCTGTGCTCATATCTGACTGCCATATAATATCTAGGACCATCCCTACATATGTCAACATAAAATTTGGTAGTGCTGTATCATGCTTTAATCCAATCAACACTAGCCAGCAACAGACAGATTTTTAATTTTACTGCCACCATATTACAAACATGAAGTAGTAATCAATAAAAAAATGGTGTGAATCACTAATAATCCCCAGCAGGCAAATCTGTGGAGCTCCCAGCTGCATATTCAAAAATGTATAACCAGAAACGATATACAGTACTGTATTACGTGCCATTCCAATACGGAATGCAAATTATGCTTTGAAACAGAAGATTTCTTATTTCACCGAAAAACTCGATCCCAGTAAGGTGAACATTGTCTTTAGCATAACACAAGCATTTTTGCTGCTGTACTGGTTTCTTCTGTATTTTACAGACATACTGAGGCTGTTTTTCTAAAGGAGTTGAGAATGTTCACACACTAAATTGGGTGAAGATTCACTTCAATGATCCAATCATGTGAAAAGCAAATGCCCGTTTACTTTTTAACCCCTTAACGACCGCTCACTGTACATATACGTCGGCAGAATGGCACGGACAGGCAAACTCACGTACCTGTACGTGCCTGCCTTCGTATGGGTGGGGGGTCCAATTGGACCCCCCTCCGGTACAATGAGCGGCCGGGATCGCTTCGGGAGCGATCCGTGATGAGGGGGCTGCCATTAGTTTCTGGCCACCCCCTCGGGATCGCTCCCGGTTGAATGAAAAGCTTCCTCTGCCTGTGTAATGTTTACACAGGCAGGAGGAAGTGATGTCATCTCTCCTGCGGCGCTCACATACACCGAGCGCCGTGGAGAGAAGACACACAGGTTAGTGCACTAAACAGCACACTGACACCACACACATAGGCACACGATCGCCCCCCCAGACACCCCCCAGCCCCCAGTTACAGTGTCACTGATTGCAGTGACCATTTATTTACTGATCACTGCAATCAGTGACATTTGTGACTGTAAAAGTGTCAGGGCAGTTAGTTTTAGGTCCAGTGTAGCCCCCTAACCCCCCCATATAAAGGTTTAACCCCTTGATCGCCCCCCAGGTAACCCTTTCACCCCCTAGCACCGCTGTCACTAAGCGATCGTTTTTCTGATCGCTGTCTTAGTGTCTGTGGTGCCGATAGGTAGCCAGTTATTTTTTTTAGGTTCGCCGCAGGTTTTTATAGCGTCAGGTACCCCCATATATTACCTAATAAAGGTTTTAACCCCCTGATTGACCGTAGTTAACCCTTTCATCAGTGATCACCATATAAGTGTTACGGGTGACGCTGGTTAGTTAGTTTGCTTTTTATAGTGTCAGGGCACCCGCCGTATATAACCCAATAAAGGTTTAACCCCCTGATCGCCCGGTGGGTGATATCAATTAGGTTTTAGCGTCAGAGAGGGTGTGCGTCACACCCCAGGGAGTGTCCAGTTAGTGCCAGTAACGCTAACACCCACGCGTGAAGCATACACCTCCCTTAGTGGTATAGTATCTGAACAGATCAATATCTGATCTGATCAGATCTATACTAGCGTCCCCAGCAGTTTAGGGTTCCCAAAAACGCAGTGTTAGCGGGATCAGCCCAGATACCTGCCAGCACCTGCATTTTGCCCCTCCGTCCAGCCCAGGCCACCCAAGTGCAGTATCGATCGATCACTGTCACTTACAAAACACAACACACATAACTGCAGCGTTCGCAGAGACAGGCCTGATCCCTGCGACTCCAGTGCTGTAGGAGGTGATTTCACCACCACAGTTAAAAAAAAAAGAAACATATATGCCGAAGCATGGGGGCAGCAGGAGCGGAGGAGCGATTTTGCTCCTAATGCTGCGTACATACGCTCAAAATTCCGACGGAGGCTTGCCCGTGGAAAAGTCAGACCGTGTGTACGCGGCATAACTTTTGCGGGAGGATGCCCCCATGCTTCGGCATATATAAATGGTGCATGTATGCCCATCATTAGAAGTGGGTGAATGAAGGGAGGTATTCTAATGGTGGGCATACCCACCGATCAATCTCTTTTTTTCGTTCAGCCAACAGGCTGCGTGAAAAAAAAAGATTACAATACATGTCCAACAAGGACCAGCAATGTACTGGTATGTTGCTGGACTTTGAATGGTTATACCAGAATGATGCCTGCGGGTTTAGGTATCATCTTGGTATCATTCTTTTCAGCCAGCGGCCAGGTTTGATGTAAAAGCAATCCTAGCGGCTAATTAGCCTCTGGACTGTTTTTAAAAGCAGTGGGAGGGAATGTCCCCCCCCCCCCAGATATAAAAAGTGCCATTGGGAAATTGGGAAAGCCTTTTATCACACCGATCTTGGTGTGGTCAGATGCTTTGAGGGCAGAGGAAAGATCTAGGGTCCAATAGACCCCAGTTTTTTTTTTTAAAAAAGAGTACCTGTCACTACCTATTGCTATCATAGGGGATATTTACATTCCCTGAGATAACAATAAAAATGATTAAAAAATAAATAAATATGGAAGGAACAGTTTAAAAATAAAATAAAAAAGCAAAATTAATAATAAAAAAAAAAACAAAAAAAAAAACACCCCTGTCCGGCCCTGCTCTTGCGCAATGGCGAACGCAAGCGTCGGTCTGGCGTCATATGTAAACAGCAATTGCATCATGCATGTGAGGTATCACAGCGAAGGTCAGATCGAGAGCAGTCATTTTAGCAGTAGACCTCTGTAAATCTAATGTGGTAACCTGTAAAGGCTTTTAAAAATGTATGTAGTTTGTCGCCACTGCGCGTTTGTGCGAAATTTTAAAGCATGTCGTGTTTGGTATCTATGTACTTGGCCTAAGATCATCTTTTTTATTTCATCAAACATTTGGGCAATATAGTGTGTTTTAGTGCATTAAAATAAAAAAATAAAAAAGTGTATTTTTCTCCCAAAAAATGCTTTGAAAAATCGCTGCGCAAATACTGTGTGGGAAAAAAAAATGCAACACCCACCATTTAATCTGTAGGGCCTTTGCTTTAAAAAAATATATAATGTTTGGGGGTTCAATGTAATTTTTTTGCAAAAAAAAATAAATAATATGTTTTCATGTAAACAAAAAGTGTCAGAAAGGGCTTTGTCTTCAAGTGGTTAGAAGAGTGGATGTAAGCTTCCTAATGTTGTGTATAAAATGCCAGGGCAGTTCAAAACCCCCCCAAATGACCCCATTTTGGAAAGTAGACACCCCAAGCTATATACTGAGAGGCATGTCGAGTCCATGGAATATTTTATATATTGACACAAGTTGCGGAAAAAAGACAATTTATTTTTATTTATTTTTTGCACAAAGTTGTCACTAAATGATATATTGCTCAAACATGCCATGGGCATATGTGGAATTACACCCCAAAATACATTCTGTTGCTTCTCCTGAGTACGGGGATACCACGTGTGAGACTTTTTGGGAGCCTAGCCGCGTACGGGATCCCAAAAACCAAGCACCGCCTTCAGGCTTTCTAAGGGTGTAAATTTTTGATTTCACTCCTCACTGCCTATCACAGTTTCGGAGGCCATGGAATGCCCAGATGGCACAAAACCCCCCCAAATGACCCCATTTTGGAAAGTAGACACCCCAATCTATTTGCTGAGAGGTATGGTGAGCATTTTGCAGATCTCGCTTTTTGTCACAAAGTTTTGAAAATTAAAAAAAGAAAAAAAAATTTTTTCTTCATTTTCAAAAACAAATGAGAGCTGTAAAATACTCACCATGCCCCTCAGCAAATAGCTTGGGGTGTCTACTTTCCAAAATGGGGTCATTTGGGGGGGTTTTGTGCTATTTTGGCATTTTATGGCCTTCGAAACTGTGATAGGCAGTGAGGAGTGAAATCAAAAATTTGTGCCCTTAGAAATCCTGAAGGCGGTGCTTGGATTTCGGGGTCCCGTACGCGGCTAGGCTCCTAAAAAGTCCCACACATGTGGTATCCCCGTACTCAGGAGAAGCAGCAAAATGTATTTTGGGGTGCAGTACCACATATAACCATGGCATGTGTGAGCAATATATCATTTAGTGACAACTTTTTGTAATTTTTTTTTTTTTTGTCATTATTCAATCACTTGGGACAAAAAAAAAAAAAAATATTCAATGGGCTCAACATGCCTCTCAGCAATTTCCTTGGGGTGTCAACTTTCCAAAATGGGGTAATTTGGGGGGGGGGGGGGGGTTTGTACTGCCCTGCCATTTTAGCACCTCAAGAAATGACATAGGCAGTCATAAATTAAAAGCTGTGTAAATTCCAGAAAATGTACCCTAGTTTGTAGACGCTATAACTGTTGCGCAAACCAATAAATATACGCTTATTGACATTTTTTTTACTAAAGACATGAGGCTGAATACATTTTGGCCCAAATGTATGACTAAAATTGAGTTTATTCGATTTTTCTTATAACAAAAAGTAGAAAATATATTTTTTTTTCAAAATTTTTTGTCTTTTTCCGTTTATATCGCAAAAAAAAAAAAATCGCAGAGGCAATCAAATACCATTAAAAGAAAGCTCTATTTGTGGGAAGAAAAGGACGCAAATTTTGTTTGGGTACAACATTGCATGTCCGCACAATTTACAGTTAAAGCAGCGCAGTGCCAAATTCTGAAAATACCTCTGGTCATTAAGCTGCATATTGGTCCGGTCCTTAAGTGGTTAATCTACACTTGATTGGATAAATGAAGTAAATATTCATACAGTGCATATTCTCAATTTCTTTAAGGAATCAGCCTCAATGTCTTCTTGGATCCTATTAGATCTAGTAAATCTGACTACTAATGCAGAAATACAAGACCGAGAACCACAGGTTGTGTGAATTTTCCTGACACCTAGTAATAGTCCCAAAACTGGAAAAATAGGATTTTTATAACAGCTTACCTGTAAAATCCTTTTCTTGGAGTACATCACGGGACACAGAGCGGCATAGTAATTACTATGTGGGTTATATCTCACCTTCAGATGCTGGACACTGATGTAATCAATTAGACAGGAAGTTCCCTCCCTATATAACCCCCTCCCATACTGGGAGTACCTCAGTTTTGTAGCAAAGCAATAAGTGTTCCAATATCCCCAAACAAGAGGGGCGGGAGCTCTGTGTCCCATGATGTACTCCAAGAAAAGGATTTTACAGGTAAGCTGTTATAAAAATCCTATTTTCTTTATCGTACATCACGGGACACAGAGCGGCATAGTAATTTCTATGTGGGACGTTCTAAAGCAATGCCTACTGAGGGGAGGGAGACACAAATAACGCAGACCGCCATCAGACGTGAGGACCCATACTGCTGCCTGTAGCATACTGCGCCAAAAAGCGGCATCCTCTTGCCGTCTTACATTCACCTGATAGAAATTAGTGAACGTATGCACCGGTGACCAAGTTGCGGTCTTGCAAATCTGCTTCATAAAGGCTTGGTAATGCACCGCGCATAAAAGCGCTTACTATCCTGTTAGG